>CM058239.1:99552058-100077696 GCA_030180135.1 Orychophragmus violaceus
ACAGACCCTTGAGGAAGCTCCTCTTGCTATGTCATCCACAAAAGAGACGGCATATCCAATCCTTGGAACGAAATAGCACCACTGAAAAACGCAAACTGCCACCAAAGTCGCTCAAAACAATCGTCGATCGAAGAAGAGAAGCGCATGGACAAGAAAAGAAAGATGACCTTACACAGAACCGGCAGAGATGCCAAGATCTGAAGAGGATCAACGGCGGAGAAAACGGAGATTTTTAGTGGAGAGGAGAGAGGTGAAAAAACGCGTAACGATTGTCCTATATTTTTGTTGTTGAATTCCAAAATCCCAAATCCATCATTTGAATGACAAAGCTTTAGGAAAGAGATGGACCTCTTTATATCATTTAGAGATGTTTTTACTTCATTTGTTTTAATTTTAATTCATAGGAACGCAACTGTTCGTGTCAATTTCCTTGCAAAAAGGACGAGAGCATGAGGTATTATCTTTTCCCAAATAATTATGACGAATCAGATCGGTTTATGCTCCGGAGTGAAAATCCGATTCGAACAATTTTGATATAATATATAAAACTATAGTTTACAAAAAAAATGGCAAAACTGTTAGTTGATTTCAATTTTTCGAGTTAAGAATAAATAAATATAACATTTATATAAACATATTTGACAAATATATAAATAAAATATTACTAGTCCAATAAAATATACATATGGCTTTATATTTTTTTCAGTTTTTCTTTTCAAATTACTATGAAAATTAAGTAAACAGTTCAGTTATATATATTATTAGTCCGATATGAAAATCAATCAATATAGTAATAGGAGAAGTGCCTCTCCTTGTGTTAACACCTCAACCATTTTAAGGCATCAGAGACTGACATGTCAATAAATGAAAAAACTTGAAAACCCAATCAAAACATTTTATTTGTCCATGTCAATGATTTTTTACACATCCGCTTTTACACATCACCTTTGAATAAATCCTTTGGATCCATCAGAACATGAAGATCTTCAATCTCTGCTAGAAGCTTCAAGATCCTCTCGAGAAATTACACGAGATTGATCATTGGAATGTTTATTGATCGTTGGATGATCAACAGAGTTTATTTCAAGAAATTGATCATTGGAATGTTACATCCGTTCTGATTACATTCTTTAATCGACTGAAACTGTTGAAATTTTGCTTTAGATTTACAGTTATGCAAGACCTTTGTATCTCCTTACAGTAGAAGAAGTAAAAGTTTGTAGTTCAAAGTCATCTTTCACAGCCAATCTCGATCTCTTTATAAGGTTAAACTGCAGACAAGTAATTTGTTCGGTTCAGGGATTAGCGATATGAATGCTAGGGTTCTTATATGCTTGATTGACGAAAATGGAGATTCAGTATTACAGACTGTTGGAGTATAGACCAAGATCGTGAGTTGGTTGATATCTCAAGTCCACAAGTCAGCAAGCTCAAGATCATAGTTGGATAAGTCCAGTCCAACAGAAAGGTTCAAGTGGCAAGGAAGTTACTAACGACTCTTATGCCAGTTAGAGAACAGCTCAGATACGTCCACGTGTAGGGACGAGATTAGACTTGGTTAAATGTATAAAAGTCTAATAACCGATGGTTATCTCTCTGTTCATTTTTTGTCATTGTAAGCTCATAACGTTTTGTTACTGAGTATCAGAGAGATAGCGAGCGGTGAGAGTTGTAAGCTCCGGCGAGTCTTAGTCGGAGGTTTCCTAGTGCATTGCTGGTCAATCCTAGCCCCGGTGAGTATAACTCTCTATCACATTGAGGGAGGAGGTGAACACCGGGTGAACAATCTCTTGTGTCGTTCTTTTACTTGCTTTCTTTCACTTTGATTTGCGTTCTTGAGAGCTAGTTCAATTGAGTTGGATCTGAGCTAGGATAGTATCTAGGTTTCACAAATTGGTATCAGAGCTCCAGGTTTAGGAGCGAATAGTGAAGAATCGGAAGATGACGACCTCAATGACATTGTCGACGTCGATTACATCACAGCGAATCGAAGTTAGCTTGTTCGATGGATCGGGTGATTTCAGCATATGGAAAAAAGGTTGCTGGCTAATCTCACAGTACAGGGACTGAAATATGTACTGTTCGAGAAGAATCAAGACTCGACAAGCAAAGAAGAGGATGATAAGGACCCGGAGAAGTCGGCAAAGAAACTTCAAGACGATGCTTCAAGATTAGAGCGCGATGAGAAAGCTATTAATATGATCTTCATGTGCGTTGGAGATCGAGTACTCAGGAAGCTGGACAAGTGTGTTACTGCAGCACAAGCGTGGTCAATGCTTGACAGGCTCTACATGGTGAAAACGCTTCCAAATCGAGTTCATGCCCAACTCAAGGTATATTCTTTTAGAATGCAGGATACTAAGTCCATAGAACAGAACGTGGATGACTTTCTCAAGCTTATTACGGACCTGAACAACCTGAACATCGATATCCCTGAAGAGGTACAAGCTATTTTGTTACTCAATTCCCTCCCTAGCAGGTATGATTCTCTCAAAGAAACCTTGAAATATGGTAGAGATGCAATTAAACTAGAAGAGGTTGCTAGTGCTGCTAAGTCTAAAGAAACATAATATAAAGAATCTTCTAGCACTAAACCTACTAGTGAGGGAAACTTTGTAAGAGGTAGGTCCGAAAGTAGGGATAATAAGAACTCAAATTCTGGAAATAATAAACACAATAGGTCTAGATCAAAGTCTAGAGATGGTAAACGTGTTTGCTGGATCTGTGGAAAAGAGGGTCACTATAAGAAACAATGTTATAAGTGGATTGAAAGAAATAAATCCAAAAATGATAGTCAAGGTGAAGCTGCTTGTGCAAGAGATGATGCTAACGACATTGTTGGTCTTTTAGTGTCAGAATTATGTTTGTCTACAGGTAATGCAGATCAAGAGGAGTGGGTCATGGACACTGGCTGTTCTTTTCATATGACATCAAGGAGGGATCTATTCATAGACTTCAAAGAGACAGAGAATGGGAAAGTCAGAATGGCTAACAACACTGTTGCAGAGGTCAAAGGGATAGGCTCCATCAGGTTTGAGAACCCAGATGGTACAACATTTATGTTAAGCGATGTCAGGTACATGCCGGATATCTCCAGGAACTTGATTTCTCTGGGATTGCTTGAAGGAAAGGGATGTGTATTCAAAGGTGGAAATGGTGTTCTAAAGGTGGTAAAGGGTTGTACTGTTTTTATGAAAGGCGTAAGAAGACTGTCTTTGTACATCCTCCAAGGAACTACAAGATCTGCATCATCATATTCCACTGAATCAGAAACACAGGATAAACCAGGTGATCACTCACAACTGTGGCACATCAGATTGGGTCACATAGGCCAGGAGGGCCTAGAAGTATTATCAAAGAAAGGTTCTCTGAATGGTGACAAAGTTACAAACATCAAGTTCTGTGAGGACTGCGTCATTGGAAAGACTCATAGAGTCAGTTTTGGTCCTGCTCAACATGTAACCAAAGACAAACTGGATTACATACATTCAGACCTATGGGGATCATCCAATGTTCCCCCAAGCCTAAGTAAAAGCCAATACTTCACTACCTTCACGGATGACCATTCCAGGAAAGTGTGGATTAACTTCCTGAAGTTCAAAGATGAAGCTTTCAAATGCTTCATAGAATGGAAACAGATGGTAGAGAATCAGTCAGAAAGAAAGGTAAAGAAGCTTTGGACAGATAACGGCTTAGAGTTCTGCAACCAACGGTTTGATCAGTTCTGCAAAGATGAGGGAATTATCAGACATCACACGTGTGCTTATACCCCCCAACAAAATGGGGTTGCAGAGAGGCTTAACAGATCAATCATGAACAAGGTCAGATGTATGCTCAGTGAGAGTGGATTGGGAAAACAGTTTTGGGCTGAAGCTGCTGCAACTGCAGTGTACCTCATCAACAGAACACCCTCTTCAGTATTAGACTTTAAAGTGCCAGAGGAAGTATGGTCATCTGCCATGCCGAGTCTGTCAGGGTTAAGAAGATTTGGGTGTCTAGCATATGTTCATTCATATGATGGTAAGTTGAACCCAAGAGCTAAGAGAGGTGTTTTCACAGGCTATCCAGAAGGTGTAAAGGGCTACAAAGTGTGGTTACTAGAAGACAAAAGGGTCACAATAAGAAAGAATGTCGTTTTCAGAGAAGATAAGGTCTTTAAAGACATTAAAGATGGTTCAGACAGTAAAGATGTGGGAACAGAATTCTCAGATAAGATCAGTTTTGATATTCAAGCTGGCTCTGATCCCACAGAAGATGCTTCTCAAGGTGGAGCACATACTGAAAGTACACAGTATGAAATACCAGATACAGAGGATTTGGTATCATCTATTCCAGCAGATCAAAGGCCTATAAGACAAAGGAAGCCACCATCCAGACTTGCAGACTATGAGTGTGGACTGAATGATGCTGTTAATGAGTATGAGTGTCTCATTTGCTCAATGTCAGAAGATGGAAGCAGTGAAACTTCATCATACAAAGAGGCAATGAATGACCTTGATAGTGACAAGTGGTCAGAAGCTGCTGATGAGGAAATGAGATCACTGATGAAGAACAATACCTGGATCTTGGTAGAAAGACCAAAGAATCAAAAGACTATCGGTTGTAGATGGATCTTTAAGAGAAAACCAGGTATTGCAGGAGTTGAGGAGCCAAGATTTAAAGCCAGGTTAGTGGCCAAGGGCTTCTCGAAAAAGGAGGGCATTGACTATAATGAAGTTTTTGCCCCTGTAGTAAAGCATGTATCAATAAGGTACTTACTATCAGCTGTAGTTCACTTCAACATGGAACTACAACAACTTGACGTCAAGACTGCATTCCTTCACGGCCATCTAGATGAGTATATTGTGATAGAGCAACCATAAGGATATATTGACAAGAGAAATCCAAATAAAGTATGTCAACTAAAGAGATCTCTGTATGGTCTCAAACAGTCTCCCAGACAATGGAATAAAAGGTTTGACGACTTTATGAAGAAGCATTCATACACCAGAAGCAACTATGATCAGTGTGTATACTTTCAAGAACTAAAGGATGGCACCTACATATATCTTCTTCTATATGTGGACGATATACTAGTGGCTTCAGTTAATAAGGACCAGGTACAGAAGTTAAAGTCACTTCTAAGTTCAGAATTCGAAATGAAGGATCTCAGGGATGCTAAGAAGATACTAGGCATGGAAATAGTTAGAGACAGAGTTAAGGGAGGCGTATGGATATTTCAAGAAGGTTATCTCATGAATGTACTCTCGAATTTCGGAATGGATCAATCCAAGGCTGTAGCAACACCAATGGGTGCTCATTTTGAGCTCAAGTCTGCAACATATAAGGAATATGCAGAACAATAAGAGTTCATGTCCAGGATTCCATACCAAAGTGATGTTGGGAATATCATGTACTCAATGGTGGGTACTAGACCTAACTTGGCCTATCCAGTAGGCCTTGTGAATAGATTCATGTGCAAGCCTATAAAGGAACATTGGTTGGCAGTCAAGTGGGTGTTAAGGTACATTAAAGGAAAAGTTGACACAAAGCTTAGCTTCAAGAACATAGGTGAGTTTGTGATCAAAGGATATTGCGACAGTGATTATGCAGCTGATAGGGACCAAAGGAGATCAATCACTGGTATAGTCTACACAGCAGGAGGAAATGTCGTAAGCTGGAGATCAACCTTACAAAAGGTTGTTGCTCTTTCAACAACGGAGGCAGAGTACGTTGAACTTTCAGAAGCAGTAAGAGAAGGCGTTTGGTTGAAAAGGTTTGCCGAGGAACTTGGGTTTCCACAGGAATCCGTTGAAGTCTACTGTGACTCCCAAAGTGCCATAGCATTATCCAAAAATTATGTTCATCATGATCGTACAAAGCATGTTGCGGTTAAGTACCATTACGTCAGAGACTTAATCAACAGTGGAGAAGTTCAAGTACTTAAGATTGCTACGACGTACAATCCAGCAGACATATTCACCAAAGTTTTACAAGTCGCAAAGCTCAAGGAAGCATTGAAGATGCTTCGAGTTACTAAAGACTAAAATAAGTTGTTCATCCTTATGGATGATGTGTCCGGTCAAGGACGCAAGGAGTTTCAGGTTTAGAAGCTCAAAGATATGAAGTTATGGTCGATCTTGTCTAAGGTGGAGTTTTGTTGGAGTATAGACCAAGATCGTGAGCTGGTTGATAGCTCAAGTCCACAAGTCAGCAAGCTCAAGGTCATAGTTGGATAAGTCCAGTCCAACGGAAAGGTTCAAGTGGCAAGGAAGTTACTAACGGCTCTTATGCCCATTAGAGAACAGCTCAGATACGTCCACGTGTAGGGACGAGATTAGACTTGGTTAAATGTATAAGAGTCTAATAACCGATGGTTATCTCTCTGGTTCATTTTTTGTCATTGTAAGCTCATAACGTTTTGTTACTGAGTATCAGAGAGATAACGAGCGGTGAGAGTTGTAAGCTCCGGTGAGTCTTAGTCGGAGGTTTCCTAGTGCATTGCTGGTCAATCTCAGCGCCGGTGAGTATAGCTCTCTCTCACATTGAGGGAAGAGGT
Source organism: Orychophragmus violaceus (assembly GCA_030180135.1). Lineage (NCBI taxonomy): Eukaryota > Viridiplantae > Streptophyta > Magnoliopsida > Brassicales > Brassicaceae > Orychophragmus > Orychophragmus violaceus. Next base: position 99,558,597 of record CM058239.1, read on the forward strand.
GAACACCGGGTGAACAATCTCTTGTGTCGTTCTTTTACTTGCTTTCTTTCACTTTGATTTGTGATTCTTGAGAGCTAGTTCAATTTAGTTGGATCTGAGCTAGGATAGTATCTAGGTTTCACACAGACAATACCTGCAAATTTGTTAAACAATGAATCTTTAGATCCAAAGGTCTATGAGAATGGTGAAAGCTTAAAGTTCCAGAGAGGCTCGGTTGATGAATTCACATTTGAAGGACCAAAACTCGGCAGAATCAGAACTTGTGACTATAAATTTTACTCTTTTAGGAATTAAAGATGATGATAAAGGAAACATATTTTACGCAAGCCATTTGATAGATTTCTCTTTCTTGTTATTATGTTTAGGCCAGTGGAGAGTTGGTGGAGTGAGCTTATGGGTGGTTAGCCCTTGCGGCCAAGGACCCATTCTTGGAGAGACTGATGTAGAAACCTATTGTTACCGATATGATTTTGAAGTTGATGCTATCTTGCTTGAAGAGAGCAGTGACCTATCAATGGTGGAACTCAGACCTATCTGTATTGCTCAACTCACTGACTCCGATCAAATCTCTTCGTCTTCAGCTCAGAATCTTGACCGTACAGTCGTTTCCAACGAGCAAAGCATGGAAGAAATGCAAACTTGAAACGATCTCTGCTTCTTTATGATGCAGTGGGACAACGAGATTTCTCTACTCGCTCTCTGCTTTCTTCTTTGGTGGAACAACATGATTTCTGTATTTGCTACTCTTACAGAGATTAGTCAATGAACTGCAAGCACCAGGATCTTCGTCATCCGAAAACTCCAGTCAAATCCTCACCGGTTTTTAATTTCTCTACTACAATTGGTTTATCTTGTTGCTGTTGTGTTTGACTTTTATATTGTTTTATCATATAAATTTGTGTAGTTAGGAGAGAAATTAGAAACAAAAAAATCACTTAATTGGTTTCTAAAAATAATTTTTATTTGAGATCAAATTATATTTTTGAATTTTAACAAACAATAATAATAACAACATATAATCTACTAATATAATCTTATATTATAGATTTTAATAAATTTTATATTTAAAATGTTAATTTTAATTGAATCTTTGCGAGTTTGGTTTTTTATATAGTTCGGTACAATTTGAGATCGATTAATTTTATATATAATTCATTTTTATATAATTTTATAAAATTCAATTCGAATTCGGGAGTTTTGGATCAATTAATAAACTTTTCACAATCCTAATTAGGCTTATGAAATTTGGATTAAGCATCAATGTCAATTAGTTAGAGTAACAACAACTAAAACAACAACCAAATAATAAAAAATCAAATATGATATCAAATGTATTATTATATTTTAGAAGTATAAATGACATTATTATATTAAAAATAATAATAAGGGTTTATGTTATACCAATATTAAAACAAGAGTCAAAGGACGTGAGAAATTAACCAAATCTATTTTTCACTAGATGTCAGCCCAAAATAAACAAAGACAATTATAATACATTTTAGATGAAGATAAGATAATAGGTAATGAAAAGATAATGAATTATATATCAGATATAAAGATCAAATAAGAGAAGTTACATTTGAATGGTAATAAAAAAATCTTTATTCATTGATCTGATAGAATTTACAAAGTAATAGTAGATAAGAGAATATAGATAAGACAAATTTAAGAACATCGGTAAATAAAAACTTAAGATGCCATAGATCAGTTCTTTATAATAAATATAAAAATTTGTTATAATGTACATAAGATGATGTTAAAAATTAAAGTGATATATATATATATATATATATATATATATATATATATATATATATATATATATATTGCAAAGCTTGAAAGAAAAACAATAATATTTTTATTTTTAAAAATAAATGATTATGAGTAAATTAGATTAATTATAAAAATTGAGACAATATAAAAATATATATTTGGTCGTGTTATTAAAACTTATATACACTTTTATTCATTTTAATTTGTTTATTTTTAAATAGTTCTTTAAAAATCAAATACCACATCATAGATATTTAATTTTATTAATGTTATTTTATTAAAAAAACAAAAATATAAGATATAAAAAAATCAGTTATATTATAAAATAAAATTTTAATAAAAAAACGCGTACACATGGATTCAATCGACAATTCAGAGCAACGATCTATTTATGAAGTTGTCATGGATTCAATCGACAATGACAAAGGAAAACAATTCTTCTTTTATGGACTATGGGACACCAGAAAGACTTACGATTATATAACACTGATTTCAAAGCTTCGTTCTTAGAAACAAATAGTTCTCATGTCGCAATATCGGAATAACTGCAAGAATTGCTTATTCACTGTTCAAAGTCTCTATGGATTTGCATGACGATTAAATGTGTGACATCAAAGCAAACACATTATTTGCAAAATTGATTCAAGAAGCAACTCTAATCATATGGGATACATCAAAACACATTTGAAGCAATTGATCGAACATTCAAAAATATAATGAATTATGTTGATCCTGCTGCTACATACAATCCTTTTGGAGGGAAAACGGTTCTAGGAAAATAAAATCCGAAGGACAATCAAGAATGACGTAAATTGAGAGAAATGAAGCACATAGAAAAAGAAAGCAGAACAACCGGATAAAAAAATACATTTGGATGAGATTTTTCTTATAATTTATATTTATAAATAAATATAGTATATAGTATTGTTTGAAATACACATTTATAAACAAAAAATATTATAACAAATATGCGGCGTAGCGCGGGTACTTACTAGTGTATATGTAGTATTTGTATTCATTTCTATAAAATTATACCCATGTATAGTTAACTTCTATCAAAAATATTTATTTGTATTAATTTCTATACAAATTATACCCATGCATAGTTAACTTGTATCAACAAATATACCCATGTATAGTTAACTTCTATCAAAAATATTTATTTGTATTAATTTCTATAAAAATTATACCCATGCATAGTTAACTTGTATCAACAAATATTTATATAAAAAATTGAATTTATACACATATCTAAATTTCTAAATTTTTAATTTTTTTTTAAGATGGATTGAGTTGAATAATCAATATCCATTCTCTAATTGAATGGTCATGTATCTATCTATATTTATTCTTACATAACAAATCATGTTGGATCAAATAGATAAAATAATATTTTTGTTGCCCAAGTTAATGATTCCATTGTTGACTCTAATTAGTTATCATAGCTTATATATTTTTAGTTAAAGTATTAATAGTACTACAACAAAACTTCTATAAACTAATAAATTTGGAACTATGATATTTTATTAATATAATAAATACATTTATTGAGAAATTAGTTGATTTGAAAACTTAATTTAAAACCAAAAAATTATATTAATTTATAAAATATTAATTTATAGAATTTATACGTATATTATATTTTAAAGTGAAGAACCTGAATGTACATGAGTCTTGAGTTTAGTTAATTTCATAATTAGAAACATGAAAAGTTTGAATCATTCAGAAAAACATCACAGGGTAAATTCTAGTGAAAACAAAAGCATAGGGACCTCTATGAAATTTTAATTCTGTCCTTATTCGACAACCTTGGTGCAGATGCCACCTGCCAATTAACGGTCTTCTAGCTTACTTCGTGAAATATACGCGCTTATATATGAGCGTGAATGATACGATCCAATAAAATTCATATTAGCAACGAAGTCGCCGGGAAACATGACATCATGATTTTGACGTCGTTTTCTTCGGTCGTCATTTTTTTTTAAAAAATTCTTCCTCTCTTAGAGCTTGATTGGTTCATCAGCTGCCACCCGCAAACGCTATGTTTGCGGACGGTTGCGGTTGATAGCGTTTACAAACAATCATTACAACCGCTTTGTATCGCTTGGAATCGCTCCTTACCACTAGAAATCAAAAGCTCCTTCTCGCAAGCGTTTGCGGTTGCGGGCGGTTGCGTTTACAATTTTTTTTTTTTTTAAATACGTATAAATCTAAATTTTTCTATTTAAATTATTATCTATAACTATTATCATCATATCACGTATATATAACTACTAATATCATTATCTATAACTATCACATTCCGTAATATCTTATTATATATATATATCATTATATCCTACCTATTCTCTATATAATAAACCCTAAGATTTTTGCAGCCACAAAAGAATAGCATTAAGATTTCTACGGCCACAGACGACGTTAAAGCAGTAAAATTATGGCATCTACACAACCAGAAGATGGTCAAGAATCAAACATAAGTTTTTTTTGTTCTATTAGTAGTTAAATTATTGTTTTCTTTTGATGTTGATTTTTGTTATGCTTTTCTGCGTGAATTATACAATTTATGTTTCATGCTTAATTATGTTTAGTACCTGTGTGTTTACTTATTTTTTGAACAGAAAATCAATTGGTCAAACGAGATGACCAGTTTTTTACTAGAACTAATAACGCTAGAAAAACAAGTTGGACAATGTAAAGGCAAAAATTTGTCAGAACAAGGAAAACAAAACGTTCTCACGGAATTAAACAAACAATATGAGTTGACTCTAAATTGGAATAAAATTAAGAACAAGCTTGAAGCTTTTAAAAGGAAGAATCGTTAGAGATGGTATAGCGCGAGAGATATGGGATGCTCGTTAAAGAAGAAACGTATATGAAGACAAGGCTGGATCTTTTTCTCACGTTTTTCTTTTGATGTTTTTCTAACAAGAAGCTATGTTAGTGTTTTGGAATTTTTCATTTCGTTCTTTGAAAATTTATTTTGGACTTTTCTTTGAGAATCAATTTTAATTTTACTTTTTCGATCTCTGTTTCTTGTTCTCCAACACGTTTAGAGGATGCTTGATACAGTAACAAGTATTTGGGAAAGTAATTCATGCGACTCTTTTTGGTCGAAATAATATGATTGTCCTCTACAGTTGTCCTGCAACTCCTCGCCCAACTTCAGCTCTATCGTAGTGGCAACGTAGAATCTGAGATCAAACTTTCTTGAGAAATGGAATTGATTCATTTTTTTTCGAGAAGCATCCCAAGCCTTATTTGATTTAACACATTATTTTTACTTTAGTATTTTCATTCAACCGCTATTAACCGCAACCACTTGTCAACCAGTCAAGAATATTCCGCAAACACAGCCGCTTCCAATTGTTAAACCAGTCGTACAAAACGTTTACAAACGCTACTAACCACAACCGCCCGCTTCAGCAAACTCTCGCAACCGCAACCGCGACCGCCGCGTTTGAACCAGTCGAGCCCTGACTCATCCGCGTTTTTGCAAAATAGCGTGCCATCACGTTGAGGTGTCTATTTTTAATCATTTTTCCAAGTATATGAACCACACTATATTTTGTGACCACCTTTCATTTATTTATCATAAAAATATATCTAAAGACGTGCGTTTATTTTGTCCAAATTATAAATTTACTTAAAGACTTTTGGTTGTACAGGAGAAAGTAGTGCTGGATACTTTTTTGGTCAAATTAAATAATATATATGTCAAATAATGTAGAACACGGAAATTAAGCGGAACAAGAGCAAATAACAGATCATACAAAATTAATACATATTAAATTTATTTCATAATTTATAATATTTATTTGAATAATAAAACACATAAAAAATAAAATCACAAAATCATAAAGTAAAAAATGCAAAAATATAATAATACAAATACATTAAAATTTTTCATAATTATAAACATGTTTTAAATTTTAAATATTACAAATAGCACTAAAGAAAGAAAAAAAACTAAAAACAAATTTAATATGGAATATTATGATTTTTCCATAATAAATTTACAATACTTTTTCTGATGTTTATTATAAGATTTCCTTTTTCTTATTTCTCGACGTCTATATCATTTATTTCAGTTTTAAAATTGTATTATCACTATGTATGTCACATTACCTTGGCAAAATCCTCATTTGAAGCGTTTGAAAATCTAATAAAATTATGTAGTTCTATTGTAGCCATTACCATTTTTTGACGTCAAGACTATATCTAGGAAATTCATAAAGAATCCTCCATTTTTTCTTTTAAACTCCAAATGTTCTCTAAATAATAGAGCGTAAAGATGCATGATATCAATTAAACAATTTTTGCTTATTTCTAAGAGGAGGACAATTGTCGAACTGTGGCATATGATATTTGACAACTGAGTTTCGCGAAGGACGCACAAAAACCTTGTTTATTTGGATAGCCATAATCAACTAGATAATATTTTTCTTCCGCGGGCAAAGGAAATCCAGAATCATTATCTTGCGCCATTGTGAGAATTGTTGTATCGTGACATTAACCAAGTGCTCCATTTCAAACATATGTGAATAACATATTCAGATCACATATAGTCATTATATTAAACGATGTTGTATTATGTCGGTTCCAGTACATTCCATGTATTTCAGGCTTCATTTTAACGCAAACATGAACTCTATTCATTGCTCCAATAAATCCACTAAAATAAGGCCAATATTTTCGCTTCATTAACCGTCGTTCAAGAATCCGGCTTAGTTATTGTCTCGTGGGAGTATTCACTGTCTCTTGCGTTCATCCAAATCGCAACCCAACATATCTGTGAACCTCATTGTGCCCACATATTCATAAAAACATGGTCACACTCTCTTCAATGCTTACATTCAATGTTCATTGTAAACCATAACTCGTTTGTAGTTCACCACACAATTTTCTAAAAAAATCTATCGATTCAAATATCGTTCATCATCTCATCTCTTCTTTGGTTCACAGAGTATTGAGATTGCGACTGAACGCCATATAATGTAAAATAGCGTTGCATCATATCCTAGAGATCTGGCGGTTTTCGTTTAAATGATTTTATAATTTTACATACATGTCCATAAAAAATTAAAAATTTTATTTAAGTTTTTAAAATTTTAAGTTAATTTTTTTTGGGTGTTAGAGATATGTAAGTACTTACTTCACGATCTTTCTACCATGAATCAGATGCAAATATCACATATTTAGTAGGATCAACTGAGATTCCCGTAGAGGTTTGAATAAGACTCGAGTAATTTTTGTACTTTCTTCTTAATTGTTTAAGCTTTTCTATGAAGAACTTGTAGGTTATAGCAAGATTGAACTCTTGGTTTAAGTTTTCAACTATAAACTCTTTACCTAATTGTGCTGAGTCTTTTAAACGGTAATTATTCATGGAAATGGTTTGGTCGTACAAGTCAAGAAATATTCTTTCTCGTCTAGAAATATAAAAATACACAAATCTATTTTAAGAAAAAAAATTAAATATTCTACGACTTTTAAAATAAACATGATTTATTTTTATCCGTGCTGATGTTTATTTGTGACGAATAGTATCTCTTTGCATGAAAGAATTTACGTTTCGTCCACAATTAGTTGTCATATCTGAAAATTTTAAAAGATTGTTCATTTTAATCACATAAAATTTTTGAATATATTAAAAAAAAAATCAATACAAAACACTCAAGATAATTTACAATTACACTCAATAACTAATGTGATAACAATTTATAGAAATATCTGTATCATTATTTTCAAATCCTATATATATATATATATAATAAATGATATCAAGGAACAATCATAATACTAATTAGCTTCAAATTATTTTAATAAATTATGATAGAGTTATTGTTGATATCTCATTTTGGTATTTATTAATTTTAAAATATTTATAGATACTTTGTACATGATTCATATGTTATCTAAATGAATAATAGTTTTCTCTTAAATCACTTTTCCCTTTTTATCTTTTTTTCATGGAACTTATCTTTTAGAAGGATTAAAGGGAATTTGGTTTAAGGGTTTTGTATCTATAGTTTTTTTCTGGATTTTGTTTTGTTTTTTTCAGTTTTAATCCGGCCGGTTTCTCCGTTTCCTTCTGATTAACATTTGATCTTCACTAATTGCGTTTCCCTGTTTTTATTCCCGTCGGGTAGTTTATATTTTTTCTCTGTCTTTGTCGGTGACTTCATGCTCCTAAACTAATTTCTTTGTAACTTTGTCCGACCTTTGATTTTGAGAATTAAATGGCCAAGTCAATATTTTGTATTTGGTTAGCAATGTAACTTCTCCGGCGGGAGTGACTGTAATGGCCCAAATCCCATAGCCCAAAAGTTTTTTTTTTAAAGGAACAGAAAAGCCCAGCCCATTAGCTAAGCCCGTTTTCTTTTTTCCAAAACCCTAGTCTCTACCTATAAATACCAGCTCCCTAGCCTCCTAAAACCTATTTCTTCCCTCTGCTGCGGAGCTCTGTCGGAGTGTGGAGTTGACCAAAGCCCTAGGAGCTACTATTCACGTTTCCGAGCTACACTTCGATCCAGGTAACCCTCGAATCCCGTAGATCTAAGTTTTCAAAATCCAAAACGTGTTTTCATTCGTTTTTTTTAAAATACCCCGAATCCCGAGAAACCGAGAACACCACCGTGACCGCCTCACCGAGACAAAGCCGTAGCCGCCGAGCCGACCCCGACGAGCCGCCGCACGCGCCCACACGCGCCGGAGAGGAGCTGACGCGCCGGAGCCACGCGCCGACCACCAGAGCCACCCGCTACCGCCACGCGCCGCCCCCGCCGCCGTTACGCGCCGCCGCCGCCAACCGGAGCCGCCGCCAGTCGCCGGAGATTTGCCGGAGCGCTGCCGCCGTCCACCGCTGGAGCCGTCGTCGCTGGAAAAGCCGCCGCCGACCGTTGACCGCTGCCGTTGACCACCGGTCCGGTTAGGTTGGTCCGGTTCGGTTTAATTTCCAAATCAATTTCGATTTCGGTTTAAATCAATTTCATTCGGTTTAATCCGGTTTGCCCAATCCAATTCGATTTCGGTTTTCCCTTTGGTTCAATTTCAATTTTCGGTTTAATCCAAAACCAATTCCAATTCGATTTCAATCCGGTTCGATTTGGTTTATGATTTGAACTTCCAACTTCCTTCGATCATAACTAGACCGTCTTAAACCCGAATTGAGTGATTCAAAAGCCTAAACCGCTTCTTTTTTGCCCTCTTTCCAGATCTGTCGTCCGTTCGGTCTCATGAAGCCTCCAAATTACGAAAATGCCTTCCTTTGGCTAAGGTGAGGATCGGTTCTTGACCCTTGCTTGCCTATTCAATTCCGGACGATAGTCCTTAGTTAATACCGTCTTTTCTAGATAGCGTAGAATAGTTGAGTACTCGATGTGATTGATTGTGGAACGTAGAATGCTAGGTTATCGCTTAAACTGAAAACGTTGTTTGTGCTTGATGGACTTGAAGGGTTTAGAATTGTGGTAGGTCCCCCGAAAGGGTGTTGTTTGGCGGCTCGCGTACCGAGGGATTTTGGTTGAAAGGTACGTGACCCTGGAATAGTCGGAAGGGGGTTTTGGCGAGCCCCCCAAGAGGAATAAATTTGGGCGCCGGAGCCAATGGCGGGCTTCGGTTTCCCTGGGAATTGTTTGCGCTTCGGGCGGTAGTAGTCCTTCGGGACGTAGGTTGTGTGGTGAAAGCCTTCAGGTGATGATTGTTGATTGCAAGATGATATTAGCCTAGGACTTGTATTTCGTCGTTGTGTAGTGTAAGTTGGGATCGCGAGTTCCTTAAATCCGCCCTCACTGGGTAATTGTGTTTGAAAAAATTACTCAGTCCTCTTTCCTTTCCCCGTCCCCGTTTTCTTGTAGGTCCGGATGCGGGATTGATTCGATCGGGTGATGACATTGGTGTATTTGAATCCGAAGAGAGCGCCGGGTCCTGGGACAAGTTGAGTGACATCCCGGTTGGACCAAAATGGGCTCCACGGGTGTCCTAATGCCGCGTCTCCGGTTTAACCGGGAGGCGGGTGTTACAATTTGGTATCAAAGCCTAGGTTAAGGTCTCCCAGTCCTATCCTGGGAGATCAGCTTTCTTTGTTTTCCTAAAACCTCGATTCCAATCTTTTTCAAAAAGCGTTTGCGAATTTTGTTTTTTTTTAAAACGGATACATTGTGAAAACTTTTTCAAGCACCAATATACATTACTGATTATCTCATGTGGTGACCTCTTTTAGTATCGATTTCTGCAGGATGTCTTCTGATTCAGGCTCCGAATCTGGGTCCGAGTACGCACCTAGCCCCACCAGTGTTCTACGCACCCGTTCATCGACCAGGAGGAGTGCACCACCGCGCCAGAGGAGACGACTCACAATCGGGACTCCAGCCACGACCCCGGGACCCGTCCGGCCACCTACTCCGCACCCTAGGGGTAGGCTTGTGATTCATGCAGATGGTACTTTTACGAGGCCAGTGAGAGGTAGGGGACGACCACGGAAGACGCCCATAGTTGTTCCGACCGCACCTGCGGAACCAGTAGAGATACCCAGGACACAGAGGCCAGGGAAGGATCATGTAGTGGAGGAGAGTCAGCCCGACCCGCCAATTCAGGTTTGCTTCATGATTGTGAGACCTTCAGATCCGCGTGACCCGGCTTTCCCGGACTTTGGACCAGAGGCGATACCGCAGACAGACGACACCCCGGGATCATCGACCGCGAGGCCACCGGCGCCGACCCCACCTCGGGACGTTCCCCGACCATTTCAGATGGTAGGGATGAGTGTACAGGATTACCTGGAGGCATTCATTCTGAGAGCCAGTGGCACCTACCCCAGATCCCTGATCCATTTGATGACCATGTTCATGGGTGGGCTGGTACCCGAGATCCGTCAGGGGATGACAGATGGGAGAGACTATGGAGACTACGGATTAGCAGTGATGGCAGCCCGTTATGCAGAGTCCATAGAGAGGAACCAGAGAGACTTCACATACCGGCAACAGATGAGAGAGGCGTCGGGAAGATGAGAACATTCGGCGACGAGTGATGGCCGAGCAACAGGCCACTTGGGACAAGGAGCAGCGTTTGAGGCGAGAGCAGGAGATTGCAGATCGTGACTGGCTGAGAGAGCAGAGGTCCGCCTTAGGACGATCCCGAGAGAGGTTTGAGCGGCAACGGGCGGAGTGGGCCCAGCAGCAGGCTGTTTGGGAGCAGGAGCGAGAGTAGAGGAGGCCACGGAGGCAGGAGAATCAAGACAATGCTTGGTTGGATGAGCAGATGAACATACCGGAGCGAGGACCGGAGGGATTTGATCAGCAGCAGGCCGCACCGAGTCAGGAGCAGGCCGCAGTACCACCCGTGATCACCATCACAGATTCAGAGCCAGATTCAGATCCTCCTCTTTCAAGAAAAATGCTTCCTTTAACTCATGAAGAAGAAAATTGTACTCCTCAGTCAGAACTTTGCGACCATTTATGAGTTCGCAGACCTCCGTCGACGAGACATTCCGCTCTTTGGAAAATTCGATGCTTTTCTTTCGCCAACTCGTCAGAGAGACTCTCTTTGTATGCTGCGAGTGTTGGGATTATGTCCTGAAATCACATTGTACTCACTCTAAAGATAGTTGTATTGTCGAGATCGGACAATTCATGTGGTACTGGGTAGTCATAACGTTTTGCTAGAAACCGCTTATGACAAATGAGTTGTAACTCATTTCCAGTATCGTGTGAACCTACAGGGTCACACACCTAAGCAAGTTGGATATACTCTGCATGGGATAGATCATTGGTATATGGTCTGATCGATGTGTATTAGATACGCATCGAATTGAGTTTCTAAGAGGTGTATCGATCGACACCATTAGGTGCATCGGTCGATACAGGGCGTGTGTCGATCGACACCACTAAGTGTGTCGGTCGACACAAGGGCGAAACCGAGACTGATGTTTCGGTTCACCGCGAGGTCAATATATAAACTCGTTTTATGTAATTTGGACCTAATAGACTGTTGGGAATGTCCTGAAATCTACTGTACTATCTCTAGAAAGTATGATAAATGTCGAGATCAGACATAAGTCATAAATACTGGGAGATCATGATGGCTTGCTAGAGTCCGCTCTTGATCTATAAGTTTAGGACTTATTACCAGTATTGTATGATCCCAAAGGGTCACACACCATAGCTAACGGGAAAGTTAAGATGGAATTAATACGGTAAGTATGCTAAGGCATTTACTGTATTTGTACAGAGAGTTGGGCAGACAACAAATGGGCTTTTGTCTGATTTGTGTCTTGGGCCCAAAAGACTAATGAGCCATTAGTTTAATTAATTAAACTTGGGCCCATTAGTAAAACAAGATTGCAACAAGGGTTAAAAACCCTAATGGTTGGCGATTTGGAGGGAGCAGCCGCGGCTCATCTCTCTCTCTCGAGTCTCTCTCTTTGTTGTTCTTCCATCTCGGTCTAGCAGCCATCCCTCGCTTGTAAGAGTGTGGATACCTGAGGAGGAACCGGTTCTCATCTGTTCTAATCTGATCTTGTCATTACCACCAATCATTCCGCTGCAAAGGTAAAGATCAGGTTTGTTTTATGATTCGATTACAAGAACCTAGATCTGTTTAAGATTATGTGCTAGGTTGCAATTTGAGAATTGAACCATGGAAAACTCATAATCCTACAGTGGTATCAGAGCTAAGGTCATTAGTTTCTTGTAATTTGGATTATAATGGTGTTTAAAAGTTTAAGAATCAATTAAGAGTTAAAAATTGATTAAGAAATTTAAACCCTAATCGGCTAGAGTTTAATGGTCTCGGATCATTAAGCTTGCTTGTGTCGAAAGTTTGGTTGTTGGATCGATGCCGTGAGTGTATCATGTGAATTCGGCCATGGCCTTAGGGCTTGGTGGATCGTGTAATAATGATCCGATTGATGTGTGCCCTAGTGTGTGATCGATCGCATGTTACAAGGGTGGATCAATGGTCGGATGGATGGCCGTGATGATCGCTCGCGGATGATCGATCGTGATGATCCGATAGCATGACCGATCGTGGATCACAGCCATCAAGCAACCAACGAACGTTGCATGATCGATCATGAGATGGGCCGAGTGATGCGTGGGCCGTAAGTGATGCGTGAGATCGATTGGATCGATCGATGATCGATCACCTTAAGCCGCGTGATCGAGAGGCCGTGGATCGTGTGATCGGATCGGTCGTGACGTGATGGCCATGTGATCGTGGATCACGGATGGGCTAGGAACGATCAGCCATGGCTGGACGCAACGATCGTGGATCGTTTGTGATGTTCATGGGCCGTGGTCGATCGTTTGGCCCGTTAAAATTTTACGTCCCGCGAATAGTCAATCGGTTAAACCGAGCTTCGCGGTTCGTTGCCCAAACCACACCGTTTTAACCGGTCCATTTAATTGGCGGTTAATCGTGTGTTTAAAGCCTTAAACCGCAAGTTAGGTCAAAATTGGCTAAAACACTAGGTGTTTCTTCCCGGTTTTGGACTTAACTGAACCGATCCAATTTAATTGGTGGTTCAAGCGGTTAACCCAAATCGCGGTTTGCTGAAAATTATTTAATACAATTGGTATTATTTAATTTCTGGTTAAACCGGATTGAAATTCATAAAATTGAATTTTAACCTAAACCGAAGGCTGGTCTAAGTTTGATTTGGTTGGACCAAATAATTTAGAGCTGGTCTGGTTTAGTAAATAACCGATGGTTTTGATAGTTAATTTGGTCTTGGACCAGAATTAATAAACCGACTCGGTTATGTCAAATTATTGGGCCAATTGGAATTCTATGGTCTTGGGCCAAGAATTGGGCCTATAATTTGTGACCCAACCGAAAATATTAATAAAATATTAAATTAGAAATTTCTACTTTTAGAATGTTTCTAAATTTAGAAAGTTTCTAAAACAAGTAAGTTTCCCAAAATAGTAATCTTCTATTTTTGAAAATAAAACTTAAAATCCTCAAAACCAATATCAAGCTTGGATGTCTTTCCAATCTTGTCAGCTACTTAACGCTTATTCGATTACAGATATGGCTTACAGTGTGAGGTGTCTGTTTTCGCGTAAGTAAAGTAGTATATAGTCACTGATTTCATTGGGAGTCCCAGACTTTAGTGATTATTTGGCTGTAAGAGATTGGTTTCCTTGACTGGGCCATCGGGAGTCCCGGGCCTTGAGACATCTGGTGTATTGGGCCTTGGGCCCAATCCACAACCGAGAGTTATATGGATATAACTAGCTGTATGTATGCTTACCAAGTAAAGCTAATTCCGGGTGACAGCCAGTGGCCCACTTTGGTTTTAGTTGACAGTCTCGGAATCATTGCATTCTTATGAGGTTAAACAAAGAAATTTTGAATGCAATGAGAGTTTTCTTATAAGTTATTAAGATTACTCTTTTATGAACTAAATAACTAAAACTCTATTTATCTCTAAATTTCAGCTATGACTAGCACAAACAATCAAAACACTTTCTCGATCCGGTCTGTCCTTGAGATGGACTAACTGAACGGATCAAATTTCTTGACTTGGTCGCGGAACCTAAGGCTAGTCCTTAGGCAGGAGAGAAAGGACTATGTCCTTGAGAAAGCTCTCCCCGAGAGGATCGGGTCCAAGGCCTCTCATGCAGTACGTAATGCTTGGAATAAGCATTATGATGATACGGTAGATGTGCGTGGTCTGATATTGGCTACCATGGACTCAGATTTGCTGAAGCAATATGAGAACATGGAGTCGCCAATAGAGATAATCAGCAGCCTGAAATTGAAATTTCAGGAGCAGGTAAGAGTGGAGAGATACCAGTTGGTTAAGTCTCTCACTAGCTGCAAGCTACCAAATGATCATCCAGTGAGTCCTCATGTCAGTAAAATGATGGGTTACATTGATAACCTGAGGAAACTGGATTATCCAGTTTGCCAAGAATTGGCAACTGAGATCATTCTGCAGTCACTGCCGTCAAGCTATGATAAGTTCAGAAGGAACTATATCAAGAAAGGCTTAACGAAGACGCTGACTGAACTGCATGATATGCTCAAGACAGTTGAGCCAAACGTGAAGAGTACCCTGTATAATCTCATAATGGAGAAGGGTAGGTTTACTAAACCTAATGCTGACAAGGGTGAAGACAAAGTTGTCCAGATTTTGAATCATGGCAAGCGTGTGTCTTCTGAGCCCAAGTCAGATACCTCTTACGTTGGTAAGTGCTGCTACTGTAAAGAGACTGGGCATTGGAAGAGAGATTGCATTAAATTCATGGAAGATTATGAGGAGTTGAAGTTGATGTATGAGACTACTTCCTCAGGTATTCATGTTATTACTTCAAGTTCTACCTTATAGGTATTGGATACTGGTTGTGGCACTGATATTTGTTACAATATGCAGAGCCTAAGCAACAGTAGAACGTTGAAGGAAGGACAAGTGGAACTGCATGTCTGGAAGGAGCTATAGATGCTGCCTCAGCCGTAGGGTTTTCACTTGTAGATGCCTTTGAGGCTTGGTTTTATTGAGTAATTGCTACAATGTACCTGCTTTAAGCAGAGTTGTCTTTCATTTTCTTGTAAGAATTTGAATGTTTTTCATTTTGATAAAAGACTAATTTTGTTCTTTTGATCTTAATGAAATATTAATTGTAGCACCCTATTCAAGGAATGGGTTTTATATCTTAAACCAAAGAGTGCCTTAATGTAACATAAATACCGAATTGGTTTAAATCTGATGAATTAAACCTGATTTTTCTTGGCGTAAATGTTTTGGTCACATAGAGTAAGTCGGATTCAGAAACCCCATAGTTATGGACTTTTGGGCTCATTTGATTGGATATCTTATGAGACTTGAATTCTGCTTACTGGACCAAAAGACAAAGGGCCCATCTTAGCCGAGCTAGAGAAAAGCCCAAAGGCTTATTGGACCTTGAACATACTCATGTATGTGGCCCGATGAGCAGTTATGCCAGAGAAAATTTCCTGTACTTCATTGTCTCTACTGATTACTTCAGTGAGTATGACTGTGTTCATTTGATGAGACACAAGTCGGAATTCTTTGATATGATCGAAAGAATCCAGAATGAGGTATAGAATCTGAGTGACAGAAGTATTGAGACTCTGGATTAGATCACGAGTGAGAATACTTAAGTCATTGATGGTGTGATCATCTGAATGAGTGTGAAGTCGTTTCACAGCTCATTTCTCCTGAAAACCTGGAGGTGTTTCTGTGAGAAAGAATCAGATCTTATTAGAAATGATTAAAGATGAGTCACACGAATCTTCCATGATATTCTTTAAGAATAACGCTCTAGAAATATCTAAGTTTACGCTGAAATAGTTCCACCAATATCAGTTGAAAGACACCACATAAATGTGGACTGGAAATGATCCAAATTCGTCTTTACTGAGTATTTGTAGTTGTGCTACTTCGCTGGTTGTCCTAGGGAAACCAAGGCTTGTTACTTTTACGTCCATTCTGTTTTCTAAGAAGGGAAGTTACTTTCCAAGAAGAACAGTGGGAGTAAAAGTGTAACTCGAAGAAATTCGAGAAATACAGGAGGCTGCTCAACCTGTTGAGGAAGAGCAGCGGATGGATTTACAGATTTCTGTAGAATCTACACCTGTAGAGCCTGAAGTTCGCAGATCTGAATGAATCAGTCACTAATCCGAGAGTGATTTCTCGTCATTAGTTGAACCTGATGATCATTGAAAGTTGCCATGATCTGATGATCATTGAAAGTGACGAACCTGCGAAATTCACAAAGCGAAAGTGAGCCCGGACTCCGAAAAATTACACTATGTGTAAGTTAGCTTCATTAATCCATTCATGGATGGAAGCAAACATATCGGAGTTGGAATCTTCGTTCTGTTGAAGTAGTCAAGGTTTTGACTTGAACAGGAACGAAGTGGAACTGTGCGTTTACTAAAAGATAAGTGGGAGCAATGTTGCATTTCTCATAGTGTATGTCGATGACATACTGATTCTCGGAAATAACGTCCCAATGTTGCAGTCGGTAAAGGACTGGCTTGGGAGTTGGTTTTGTGGTTGACATGGGTAAAGCCACGTATGTTCTTGGATTTTGGATCTAAAGATAGAGATCCAAAAGAGCTGGTAGGACAAAGTCAGGATTATTAAATTGACAATGTCCTACACGTTTTCAGCACTCCAAGAAGGGTTTTATGCCAATGTCACATGGCAATACGTTAAGCAAGAAGCAGTGTCCTACGATATCTGCTGAGCTTAAATGCATGGATAAGATTCCATATGCGTCGGCAATTGGATCTATCATGTATGCCATGACACGTACTTGTTTTGATGTTGCTTTAATGTCAAGCAAGACAAGTAAAGACCAGTCAAATCCAGTAAAGAATCACTGGATTGCCGTAAAGAATATCCTAAAGTATTTGAGAAATACTAAGGATAAGTTCTTGATTTACGGAGAAAGTAAGGTGCTACAAGTCAATAGAGTCTAAAAGGCAAGTTTCCAATAGACAAAGATAATTCCCGGTCACAGTCCGGCTATATCTTGTGTCTGAATGGCGGTGCAAGGCACTGTTGCTGACTCCATGACTTAAGCTGAACATTTCGCGGCTTGTAAAGCGGCGAAAGAGGTTGTTTGGAAAGAAGAGTTCATCACTGAACTTGATGTGATTCCCAGCGTAGATGAGACTAGCTGCACATCAGATGTCCAAACACCTTAAGGGTAGGCATGACCTATTCCGTGAGATAAATGACAGAGGTGTTAAGTAGATAAGCAAGTTTCATCGAATGAAAACGTTGCTAATCTGTTAACAAAGCCACTCCTTAGGCCTAAGCACGAGTCGCGGACTGTAGCTGTAGGATGAGTGAAATTAAGATGTAGTCTTAATTTCAGTGGGAGTTTGTAAAGGGCTTTACTTAGTTGTTTTGAAAAGTTCATGTAAACATAATATTTTATGTTTATGAAATCTATGATTTCTGGATTATTTTAACTGTGATATAAATAATCGTTCCAAAATGATTCATGTCATTATATATGGGCCATCGAAGTACATGAGTAAGACTTGATCCTGAAACCCCATATTTTAACGAAATGACATAAATCATAGTGTCCATAGTCGAAGGTTGTTGAAATTGGAACACCAACAACCACTTGAGACTAGATTGTGTTGAGACTTATGACCAAGTTTCGAGGGGTCATAGATGCGCGGCATCAAAGTCGACACATAGGTATATGTAGGGGAGCATATGACCGGACATGGCCCGCTGATGAGAACTCTACAAGATATTAATATCTGTGTCATAAGAGGTTCTCATATACGACTATAGATTATAGTCCTTAGACCTGAGTTCGCATGCATGTGGCTGCACATGGATTGATGCACTTTGATCATTGTCTAACGCTGTTTCGTAACTGGGAGCTATACGGACCTTGGTTGGGTGTATTATGAAGCGTGTAGTTCATAGTGATGGAACAAGATGGGATTTGTCCCTGCCGTTTAACGGAGGTAATATCTCTAGGCCAATCGGAGACTTGATAGCTGGTAAGAGAGTGGCCACTCCCAAACGGACTTGCCCAAGTCGTTTGCATTGTCAGTATCAAATCTGATCCGATGAACATGGTCTGGCTATATAAGGATGACACGCATCTTGCCTTATGCCAGATCGAGATATTATGACAAAAGGACTAGGGAATGTAGGATTCCAGTACAAGTGGGAGATTGTTGGGAATGTCCTGAAATCTACTGTACTATCTCTAGAAAGTATGATAAATGTCGAGATTAGACATAAGTCATAAATACTGGGAGATCATGATGGCTTGCTAGAGTCCGCTCTTGATCTATAAGTTTAGGACTTATTACCAGTATTGTATGATCCCAAAGGGTCACACACCATAGCTAACGGGAAAGTTAAGATGGAATTAATACGGTAAGTATGCTAAGGCATTTACTGTATTTGTATAGAGACTTAGGCAGACAACAAATGGGCTTTTGTCTGATTTGTGTCTTGGGCCCAAAAGACTAATGAGCCATTAGTTTAATTAATTAAACTTGGGCCCATTAGTAAAACAAGATTGCAACAAGGGTTAAAAACCCTAATGGTTGGCGATTTGGAGGGAGCAGCCGCGGCTCATCTCTCTCTCTCGAGTCTCTCTCTTTGTTGTTCTTCCATCTCGGTCTAGCAGCCATCCCTTGCTTGTAAGAGTGTGGATACCTGAGGAGGAACCGGTTCTCATCTGTTCTAATCTGATCTTGTCATTACCACCAATCATTCCGCTGCAAAGGTAAAGATCAGGTTTGTTTTATGATTCGATTACAAGAACCTAGATCTGTTTAAGATTATGTGCTAGGTTGCAATTTGAGAATTGAACCATGGAAAACTCATAATCCTACATAGACTTGTGCGCCGCCCAGAGTGTTTTCTCAGAGAAAAAACACAGAAACCTCAGAGAACCAAAAGTCCCAGGGAGATCCGAGCACCGGTCCTAGCATCCCGGCGGATTCCAGCTTGTGTGCATGTGGACTGAACAGTAGAGGCGCAACGTTTGGGGCGCTGCAGATCTCGTGTTGCCATAATCTTCCGCTGCTAAAACTCCAGGTACACACGAGGTGAGATCATGATTCAATTAACTAGACCCTAGTGTTGGAATTGTGTCCAGTAATCTCGGTACTGTCTCTAGAAAGTAAGAGTATGTCAATGATCAGACATAAGTCATATAATACTGGGGGTCATGATGGCTTGCTAGAGTCCGCTCATGATCTATAAGTCTTGGACTTATTGCCTTTATTATATGATCCCATATGGGTCACACGCCTAAGCCAACAGGAAATGTGTAGGAACGGTTTAGCAGAAGTACGGTAAAAGTGCTAGGCATTTACTGTACTTAGAGAGAATAAAAGGGTTTGGCGACTCTGTGTCGATCGATACACAAGGAGTGTCGATCGACACAGTGTGCGAACGCTTTCGAGTTATTTGGTATTTGGGCCAAACGGCCCAAACGGAATTGGACAAGTTTTATAAGTAAAACTCGAGTCTTTTTCTTCTTAAAAACCCTAACTAGCCGCGCCTCTCTCTCTCTCCTGCGACTTCTCCTAGTGGCCTAGCAGCCTTCTTCCTGCTCGGTGTGCATGTGTGAACCTCTGGAGGAGTTATCTCTCGGTGGCTCTCTGATCTCATACATACCGTCCCTTTCCGCTGCAAATCAGGTATAAGGTGAGATCATCTATTGTTTCTATTCAAGAGAACCTAGATCCGCATGTTTAGGATGATCTGAATCTGGAATTGAATCAGGATCAACTAAACAATCCTTCAGTGGTATAAGAGCCATTGGTTCTGGTTTTTCTTGTTTAGATTCAAGTTTAGGATTGTTTTTCTTGTTTAAAAGTGTTTTGAATCAACTACTGATAAGAGAAATCACTTAAGCAACAAGAATTAAAACCTAAACACACCTAAAATCGCAGAAACCAAGCTATATTGACTTGGTAGAATGCGATTTTCAAAAGTCAGTATCGGCCAGAATCGCATGGATCGATCGATACGATCGCATGGATCGGTCGATACAGTCTATCGGCAAAACCAGTTAACGCGTGAAAGCATCGATCGATGCAGGATCGATGCAGGTTCGATGTTGGTGCATCGACCGATGCGGTTGGTGCATCGATCGACACAGTTAGGGTTTTGGCTCGGTTCAGTGCATGCGTGAGAGCATCGATCGATACAGGATCGATGCACGATCGATGCAGGATCAATGCTGAGAGCATCGACCGATGTGGTTGATGGATCGATCGACACGGTTGGTTCATCGATCGACATGGTTGGTTTAAGGCTCGGTTTAATTTTTGATTAAAATTAATTCGTCCTGGTTTAATAAACAGATTTAATAATTTTATTAAGTCTGGTTAAACAGGGACAAGAAATCCAATGTCGAAAGAATTATTGGATTTAGTGCCTAAACCAGGATTTTCTAATTTGATTTGGTTGGACCAAATAAATTGAGAAAATCCGGTTTAGTAAATAACCGGTTGACAATTGTGGTCATCGTAGTAATTAAAATTTGGTTAGACCAATTTTAATGAACCAGACCGGTTATGTCATTTAATTGGATAATTGGGTCATGTCTTGGACATGGATCAATTCTTGGGCCTCGGGCCAAGAAGTTAAAACAATTGGGCCAATTATTTGAGTCTTTCTTCAGATTAATTTAAAATTTATTTTATAAAATTATAAAGTCGATTTTAAATTAAAGTTTCCGAAATTTTGAAATTAGAAAGTTTCTTAAATTAGAAGTTTCTGGATTTGCGAGTTTTGGATTTTAAGAAATTTCTAAAGTTAGAAAGTTTCCGTTTTTTTTTAGAAAGTTTCCAATTTTAGAAAGTTTCCAAAAATAGTAGGTTTCCAAAAATGGAAAGTTTCCCGAAATAGTAATCTTCTATTTTGGGAATGAATTTTTAAATAAACCTACGAACCTCAAACAATATCAAGCGTTGGATGTCTTGTCCATTCTATGTCAGCTGTCGAAGCCCATTCAATTGCATTCATGGCCTTACAGTGTGAGGGTGTCTGCTTTTGCGTGGATAAGACGGTTTGTGATTCATAAATGTCATTGGGAGTCCCAGACATTAATGATTACATGACTGTATAGTCTGGTTTTCTTGACTAGGCCATCGGGAGTCCCGGGCCTTGAGACATCAGAGTGGATTGGGCCTTGGGCCCAGATTCACAACCAAGAGTTATATCACGGATATAATTAGCCGATATAGGGCTTACCGATATAAGCTAAGGTTGGGTGACGGCCAGTGGCCCACTTTGATCTTAGTTATATGTGGATCTTGAAATCATTATATTCTATTGAGGGTAACTTATGTTATTGAATATAATGCGTGATTAATCATATTAAGTATAATGCAAGATTAATCATATTGAACATATTAACTAAAATCCTTTTATCTTAATTTTCAGTTATGACTAGCACAAACAATCAAAACACTTTCTCGATCCGGTCTGTCCTTAAGATGGACAAGCTGAACGGATCAAATTTCTTGACTTGGTCGCGGAACCTGAGGCTAGTCCTCAGACAGGAGAGAAAGGACTATGTCCTTGAGAGAGCTCTCCCCGTGAGGATCGGGTCCAATGCTTCTCATGCAGTATATGATGCTTGGAATAAGCATTATAATGATGCGGTAGATGTGCGTGGTCTGATGTTGGCTACCATGGACTCAGATTTGCGGAAGCAATATGAGAACATGGAGTCGCCAATAGAGATGATCAGCAGCCTGAAATTGAAATTTCAGGAGCAGGTAAGAGTGGAGAGATACCAGTTGGTTAAGTCTCTCACTAGCTGCAAGCTACCAAATGATCATCCAGTGAGTCCTCATGTCAATAAAATGATGGGTTACATTGATAACCTGAGGAAACTGGATTATCCAGTTAGCCAAGAATTGGCAACTGAGATCATTCTGCAGTCACTGCCGTCAAGCTATGATAAGTTCAGAAGGAACTATATCAAGAAAGGCTTAACGAAGACGCTGACTAAACTGCATGATATGCTCAAGGCAGTTGAGCCAAACGTGAAGAGTACCCTGTACAATCTCATGTATGAGAAGGGTAGGTTTACTAAACCTAATGCTGACAAGGGTGAAGACAAAGTTGTCCAGATTTTGAATCATAGCAAGCGTGTGTCTTCTGAGCCCGAGTCAGATACCTCTTACGTTGGTAAGTGCTGCTACTGTAAGGAGACAGGGCATTGGAAGAGAAATGCATTAAATTCATGGAAGATGATGAGGAGTTGAAGTTGATGTATGAGACTACTTCCTCAGGTATTCATGTTATTACTTCAAGTTCTACCTTAAAGGTATTGGATACTGGTTGTGGCACTGATATTTGTGATAATATGCAGAGCCTAAGCAACAGTAGAACGTCCTTAAAGGTATTGGATACTGGTTGTGGCACTGATATTTGTGATAATATGCAGAGCCTAAGCAACAGTAGAACGTTGAAGGAAGGGCAAGTGAAACTACATGTCTGGAAGGAGCTTGGGATGCTGCCTCAGCCGTAGGGTTTTCACTTGTGGATCCCTTTTAGGCTTGGTTTTGTATTAAGTAATTGCTACAATGTACCTGCTTTAAGCAGGATTGTCTTTCATTTTCTTGTAAGAATTTGAATGTTTTTCATTTTGATAAAAGACAAGTTTTGTTCTTTTGATCTTAATGAAATATTAATTGTAGCACCCTATTCATGGAATGGGTTTTATATCTTAAACCAAAGAGTGCCTAAATGTAACATAAATACCGAATTGGTTTAAATCTGATGAATTAAACCTGATTTTTCTTGGCATAAAGTCTTGGTCATATAGAGTAAGTCGAATTCAGAAATCCCATAGTCATGGACTGTTGGGCTCATTTGATAAAATATCTTATGAGACTTGAATTCTGTTTACTAGACCAAAAGGTAAAGGGCCTATCTTAGCCGAGCTAGAGAAAGGCCCAAAGGCTTATTGGACCTGGAACATACTCATGTATGTGGCCCAATGAGCAGTAATGCAAGAGAAAAATCTCCTGTACTTCATTGTCTCTACTGATTACTTCAGTGAGTGTGACTGTGTTCATTTGATGAGACACAAGTCGGAATTCTTTGACATGGTCGAAAGAGTTCCAGAATGAAGTATAGGATCTGAATGACAAAAGTATTAAGACTCTGGATTAAATCACGAGTGAGAATACTTAAGTCATTGATTGTGTGATCATCTGAATGAGTGTGAAATCGTTTCACAGCTCATTTCTCCTGAAAACCTGAAGGTTTTTCTGTGAGAAAGAATCAGATCTTATTAGAAATGATTAAAGATGAGTCACACGAATCTTCCATGATATTATTTAAGAATAACGCTCTAAATTATCTAAGTTTACGCTGAAATAGTTCCACCAATATCAGTTGAAAGACACCACGTAAATGTGGATTGGAATCGATCCAAATTCGTCTTTACTGAGTATTTGTAGTTGTGCTACTTCGCTGGTTGTCCTAGGGAAACCAAGGCTTGTTACTTTTACGTCCATTCTGTTTTCTAAGAAGGGAAGTTAATTTCCAAGAAGAACAGTGGGAGTAAAAGTATAACTCGAAGAAATTCGAGAAATACAGGAGCTGTTGAGGGAGAGCAGCGGAAGGATTTACAGATTTCTGTAGAATCTACACCTGTGGATTATGGAGTTTGCAGATATGAATGAATCAGTTACTAATCCGAGAGTGATTTCTCGTCATTAGTTGAACCTGATAATCATTGAAATCTGCACCTCTGAAGCCTGAAGTTCGCAGATATGAATGAATCAGTTACTAATCCGAGAGTGATTTCTCGTCATTAGTTGAACCTGATAATCATTGAAATCTGCACCTGTGGAGCCTGAAGTTCGCAGATATGAATGAATCAGTTACTAATCCGAGAGTGATTTCTCGTCATTAGTTGAACCTGATAATCATTGAAAGTTCGCATGATCTGATGATCATTGAAAGCGACGAATCTGCGAAATTCAAAGAAGCGATAGTGAGCCCGAACTCTCCGAAAAATTACATTTTATGTAAGTTAGCTTCATCGATCCATTCATGGATGGAAGCAAACATATCGGAGTTGGAATCTTCGTTCTGTTGAAGTAGTCAAGGTTTTGACTTGAACAGGAACGAATTGGAACTGTGCGTTTACTAATAGATTGGTGGGAGCGATATTGCATTTCTCATATTGTATGTCGATGACATACTGATTCTCGGAAAAGACGTCCCAATGCTGCAGTCGGTTAAGGACTGGCTTGGGAGTTGGTTCTAATGATTGACATGGGTAAAGCCACGTATGTTTTTGGATTTTGGATCTAAAGATAGAGATCCGAAAGAGCTGGTAGGACAAAGTCAGGATTCTTATGCCGACAAAGTCCTACACGTTTTCAGCATTCCAAGAAGGGTTTTATACCAATGTCACATGGCACTACGTTAAGCAAGACACAGTGTCCTACGATAACTGCTGAGCTTAAATGCATGGATAAGATTCCATATGCGTCGGCAATTGGATCTATCATGTATGCCATGAAACGTACTTGTTTGATGTTGCTTTAATGTTAAGCAAGACAAGTAAAGACCAGTCAAATCCAGCAAAGAATCACTGGATTGCCGTAAAGAATATCCTAAAGTATTTGAGAAATACTAAGGAAAATTCTAGAGTTACGGAGAAAGTGAGGTGCTACGAGTCGGTAGAGTCTGAAAGGCAAGTTTCCAATAGACAAAGATGATTTCCGATCACAGTCCGGTTATATCTTGTGTCTATCTGGCGGTGCAAGGCACTGTTGCTGACTCAATGACTTAAGCTGAACATTTCGCAGCTTGGGAAGTGGCGAAAGAGGTTGTTTGGAAAGAAGAGTTCGTCACTGAACTTGATGTGATTTCCAGCATAGATGAGACTAGCTGCACATCAGAGGTCCAAACACCTTGAGGTTAGGTATAACCTATTCCGTGAGATAAATGACAGAGATGTTAAGTAGATCAGCAAGTTTCAACGAATGAGAACGTTGCTAATCTATTAACGAAGCCACTCCTTAGGCCTAAGCACGAGTCGCGGACTGTTGCTGTAGGATAAGTGAAATTAAGATGTAGTCTTAATTTCAGTGGGAGTTATTAAAGGGCTTTTATTTAGTTATTTGATATGTTCTTGTAAAACATTCTTATGTTTAATGAAATTATTATTTCAAGATTATTTTAACTGTGATGAAATAATCGTTCCAAAGTGATATGAACCATTTTATAGGTCATCGAAGTAAATGACTTGATCTTGAGTCATCGAAGTCATTTAGCTTGATCATGAGACCCTATATTTGATAGATGTTTTATATCACCCTGTCCCTAGTCGAAGGTTGTTGAAATTGGAACACCAACAACCGTGTGAGACTGGATTGGTACGTGACTTATGACAAAGTCTCAGTGTGTCATAGATGCGCGGCATCAAAGTCAGTACATAGGTGTATGTTTGGGAACATACGACCGGACAAGACCCACTTATAAGAACTCTTCAGGATATTTATATCTGTGTCATAAGAGATTCTTACTACGACTATAGAGTATAGTCCTTAGACCTGAGTTCGCATGCATGTGACTGCACATGGACTGATGCACTTTGATCATTGTCTAACGCTATCGTTCTGCGATAGTTATAAGGACCTTGTTTGGGTACATTATGAAATGAGTAGTTTACAGTGATGGAACAAGACGGAATTTGTCCCTCCAATATAAATGGAGTGAATATCTCTAGGCCAATCGGAGATTTGAATACTGGAAAATGCATGGCCATGCTCAAACGGACTGTCCCGAGTCGTTTGGATTGTCAGTATCGAATCAGAGTCCGATGAACAAGATTAGGCTTTATAAGGATGACACTAATCTTGCCTTATGACTAATCGAGATATTGAGACGAAAGGGATTATGAATACTGAGATTCCAGTACAAGTGGGAGATTGTTGGAATTGTGTCCAGTAATCTCGGTACTGTCTCTAGAAAGTAAGAGTATGTCAATGATCAGACATAAGTCATATAATACTAGGGGTCATGATGGCTTGCTAGAGTCCGCTCATGATCTATAAGTCTTGGACTTATTGCCTTTATTATATGATCCCATATGGGTCACACGCCTAAGCCAACAGGAAAATGTGTAGGAACGGTTTAGCAGAAGTACGGTAAAAGTGCTAGGCATTTACTGTACTTAGAGAGAATAAAAGGGTTTGGCGACTCTGTGTCGATCGATACACAAGGAGTGTCGATCGACACAGTGTGCGAACGCTTTCGAGTTATTTGGTATTTGGGCCAAACGGCCCAAACGGAATTGGACAAGTTTTATAAGTAAAACTCGAGTCTTTTTCTTCTTAAAAACCCTAACTAGCCGCGCCTCTCTCTCTCTCCTGCGACTTCTCCTAGTGGCCTAGCAGCCTTCTTCCTGCTCGGTGTGCGTGTGTGAACCTCTGGAGGAGTTATCTCTCGGTGGCTCTCTGATCTCATACATACCGTCCCTTTCCGCTGCAAATCAGGTATAAGGTGAGATCATCTATTGTTTCTATTCAAGAGAACCTAGATCCGCATGTTTAGGATGATCTGAATCTGGAATTGAATCAGGATCAACTAAACAATCCTTCACCTAGATCCTAGGCTATCGGGAACTCGCGAGAATTCTGAATCTGTAGAATTGGCTCGGATTCCCAACAGTGGTATCAGAGCCTTAGGGTTTAACCATTGAATCTGTGGCATTTAAATCGAATACTGATGAATTTGATTAGTTTAATGCTTTAAAATCGTGTTTTGGAGAATTGAATCTCGGATTATTTCTCTGCTGAAAAACGATGAACTGCTGTTTTCGCATGGTGTCGATCGACACACTGGGTGTGTCGGTCGACACAGAATTGCGAATTCGACAGAGTCGGCGGCTAGGGTTTTTCGCGAAGAAAAACCGAAAGCCTTCTGTGTCGATCGACACACTGGGTGTGTCGGTCGACACAATGCAGACTCGGTTGAGTGTCGATCGACACAGTTTATGTGTCGGTCGACACAGAACGATATTCGGCGGCTAGGGTTTTCTCGTAGAAAACCTAAAAGGCCTACTGCGTCGATCGACACAGGTTGAGTGTCGATCGACACAGACCGAACGAATGGTTAATCGGTTCAATTGGATTGGACCGGTTATCATGCTTGGTTAAGTCCGAATAGATCGGTTTAAATTGGATGAATTGGTTCAATTGGATTGAACTAATTATACCAATTAGTATAAACCGATTGGTTAAGATCAGTTTGATCAGATAAGTCGGTTCAATTGGATTGGACCGGTTATCAAGAACTATCTGCGGTTTAGGTCTATGTCGATCGTCACACATGGGCTGCGTCGATCGACATAACTGGTTCGATGAACCGGGTTAATTGAATTAACCGGTCGTTGAAATCCGGTTTTGTTTGGTTATGTCGATCGACAGACAGAGTCTGCATCGATCGACACAGTGCTCGGAATTCTGGTTATTGAACCTTGAATTTGCAGAAACCAAACTCGACCAAAACCTTGATTAAAGCTTAGCTTCAATATGGTCAACTGTCAAGACTCATTTCGTTGTGTGATGTCTAGCCAAGAGCTTGGTGTCCACAATTACGTGAGTAAGGCAGGTAATAACATTGATGGACTTGCAGTGCATTAACATCAACAATTACATGACCTAAGAAATTGATTTGCTAAACTTTTGGGTTTAGTTTCCTCAACTAAATATCAAGTAACATTGATGTCTTGCCCAATCCTGTCTACTGTCAAAACTCGTGTCGTTTGTTGGATAGTCTTGGAGTCCTTGGTATCCACTGCTACATGGGTAAGGCAGGTGGTCATTGACAGACTTGCAGTGCAACTGTCAATGATCACAAGACTAAAGAGATTGGTTTACTTGACTGAGCTATCAGAAGTTCTGAGCCCAGAGACATCAGAGTGGATTAGACATAGTTTGTCTCATCCACAACCAAGAGTTGTACTGAGTACAATTAGCAATGATTTGCTTACCTAGATAACTAAAGTTTGGGTAATGGCGAGTCGCCCACTCAGATTTTGGTGAAGTATGGATCTTGGATTATTATATTCATAGAGGAAACATTGTTTGAATATAATGCGAGTTTTCTTATAGTTATAAGATTTCTCATCATATACATAACTAAGTCTTTGTTTTTCTTGGATTTCAGCTTATGTCTATGACTACTTTCTCGTTGCGATCCGTCCTTGAGAAGGACAAGTTAAATGGATCCAACTTCCTGGATTGGTATCGGAATCTGAGATTCATTCTCAAGCAGGAGAGCAAGGACTATGTCCTTGAGAAAGCTCTTCCAGAAAGGCTTGGGACCAATCGCTCGCGTGCAGTGTATAATGCTTGGAATAAGCATTATATGGATGTGGTAGATGTGCGTGGTCTGATGTTGGCTACCATGAACTCAGACTTGAAGAGTCAGTATGAGAACATGGAGTCGCCAATAGAGATGATCACCAGTCTGAAACTGAAGTTTCAGGATTTGGCACGAGTTGAGAGATTCCAGATGGTGAAGTCTCTCATTGGGTGCAAACTACCAGAAGATGCTCCAGTCAGTCCTCATGTCATTAAACTGATGGGTTACATTGATAACCTGGGGAAACTGGAATGTCCTGTCAGCTTAGAGTTGGCTACTGACATCATTCTGCAGTCACTGCCGTCAAGCTATGATAAGTTCATTAAGAACTATATCAAGAAAGGCTTGACGAAGACGTTGACTGAGCTGCATGGTATGCTCAAAACAGCAGAGTATGACATCATAAAGGGTAAAAGATTTGAGGAATCTTGTGTTGGCAAGGGTAGAGGCTGGGCCGTCCAGATTTGGAATCAGGATAAGCCTGTGTCATCTTTTAAGCCCAAGTCAAGCCCATCTGGTGTTAGTAAGTGCTTCTACTGTAATGAGTCGGGGCATTGGAAGAGAGATTGCAATAAATTCTTGGAAGATTCACAAGAGATGGAGAAGATGTATGGTACTTCTTCTTCAGGTATTGTGTTATTAATTCAAGTTCTACATAAGTATTGGATACTTGTTGAGGTACTGATATTTTCGAAATATGCAGGACCTAAGCGACAGTAGAACGTTGAAGAAAGGACAAGTGGAACTGCGTGTCTGGATGAAGCAATGGTTGCTGCATGAGCCGTAGAGATCTCCACTTGTAGGAGCCTTTCCTACTTGGTTTTTGAAATTAAGTAATTGCCACCATGTACTTGCTATATGCAAAATGCCTTTCATTTTCTTTTGAGAATTTGAATGTTTTTCATTTGATAAAAGACAAGTTTTGTTCTTTTGATCTTAATGAAATATTTAATGGTAGCACCCCGTTTAGAATGGGTTTTATATCTTAAACCAACATGAGTTAAAATATAACATAAATACCAAACGGTTTAAGTCTGATGACTCGAACTCGACCTTTCTTTGGTATAGTCGTTTAACCACAAAAGTGAAGCAGATTCGGTAAATTCATAGCTTTGGACTCATTTGATTTTAATCATCTGAGATATGAATTATGTTCACTGGACCAAATGACTAAGGCCCATTTAGCAGAGCTAAAAGGAAACGGGCCAGAGGCTTATTGGGCCTTACACATACTGATGTATGCGGCCCAACAAACATAATAGCCAAAGGAAATATTCTGTACTTCATTACCTTATTGATGGAAATCGATAAGTATGGCTGTGTTCATTTGATGAGACACGAGCTGGAATCCCTTGAGGGAGTTCAAAGATGAAGTGTAGAACCAATTTGACAGAAGTATTGAGATCCTCGATTGAATCGCGGAGGAAAATACTAGAGTCAAGAATTCGGTGATCATCTGAAAGAATCAGATCTTATGTGATATGATTCGATTAATGATGAGTCACATGAATCTTCCATAACCATTTAAGAATACGTTCTGAAATGTCTATGTTCACGCTAAAAGGTTTCTATCAGAATCAGTGAAAAACACCACATTGGATGTGGACTGGGTGATTTCCAATTGGTTTTTCTGATTAATTAGGATTGCAAGGTTTGTGTAAGACAGCAGTCAACAAACAGACTTGAATCCATATCTGATAAGCTCTACCTCGCTGGTTGTCCTGAGGAAACCAAGGCTTAGTACTTTTGCTGTCCAGAACTGTGTCTTTTAAGAAAGGTGATACTTTCAAAAGGAACAGTGGGAGTAAAAGTACACATCGAAGAAATTCGATAAACACAGGAGGCTGCTCAATCTGTTGAGAGAGAGCAGCGGTGAGATCTACAGAGTGCTGTAGGATCTGCAACTGTGGAGCCAGAAATTCGCAGATCCGAAAGGATCCGTCACTAACTCGAGAGTGATTTCTCGTAACCAATTGCCATGATCTGCTGATCATTGAAAAGTGACGAACATGCGAAATTCGAAGAAGCGATGGTGAGTCCCAACTCCGAAAATTGGCTAAGTATGCATGTTAGCTTCACCGATCCATTTCTGGATTGAAGCAAACATCTTGGAGTTGGAATCAACATTCTGATAATATGGTCAAAAGTTTTGACTTGATCAGAAAGAAAAGAAACCATGCGTTTACAAGGAGACTAGTGGGAGCGTAGTGGCAATTCTCACACAGTATGTAGATAACATACTTGAATCTCACAAACGACGTTCCGACGCTAAAGTCTTGTCAAGATTTGGGTCGAAAGTCAAATTTAAACAAAAGACTTGGGAGTAGCCGAGTGAATTCTTGGAATAAGAATCTATTGACATAGATTAAGTAGGATAATTGGATCGTGTCAAAATCCTTATGTTCATAAGGTATTGGACAGTTCAAATGTGCTTGATTCCAAGAATGGCTTCATACCAAAGGTCTTATGGCAATTATCCAAGCGAGATGCAGTGTCTTGGACACTGGCTGAGCTAGTAACGATATTAGCAAGAAGAAGTGTTTTGAACACTGTCTGAACTAGTATTAATGAGTGTGATTACTTATGCTGATGCAATAGAATCCATCATGAATGCCATATTTTGCGCTCGTCTAGATGCAGCTTAAGCATAAAGTATGACGAGAAAATACCAATGTACTCCGGTAATAGTCACTGAATAGTTACCAGAAATATCCCAAGTGTTGAGAAACACTAAGGATAGGTTCGTGGTAAACTGATAAAGTGACGAACCAGTTGAAAGTAGTTAGTCGGACAAAGACGATTCCCGGTTCCCACCTGGTTATGTCTCTTTGTCTGAATAGCGGTGCTAACTGTTGGAATGGCTCCAAGCAGTGGACCGTAGAATAGTGCTTTTATCTGAATGGTGGTGTGCTCTATTGAAATTGTTTCAAGCAGAACACCGCAAACTCTCTCCCACAACCTAAGCACGGAATTTATTCCGTTGCTGTAGGTATAAGATATCTGAAGAGCTGATCTTGATTCTAGTGGGAGTTATTTTAGTTATGTTGTAAACTTTACAGAGACATGCTATGGAAGTGTTTGTGTAAGTTAAGACTGACATCAGTATTATTTAATTATTGGATAATTAAATAATAGTCCCAAAGTATTTTATGATCATCGTATAGGTCATCAAGTCGAGGACTTGATCATGAAACCCTATAAGTAAAAGATGACATAAATTATGATTGTCCCTAGTCAAGTTTGTTAAAATGGGACACTAACTGTTGGAATTATGTCCAGTAATCTCTGTACTGTCTCTAGAAAGTAAGAGTATGTCGATGATCAGACATAAGTCATATAATACTGGGGGTCATGATGGCTTGCTAGAGTCCGCTCATGATCTATAAGTCTTGGACTTATTGCCTTTATTATATGATCCCATATGGGTCACACGCCTAAGCTAACAGGAAATTGTGTAGGAACGGTTTAGCAGAAGTACGGTAAAAGTGCTAGGCATTTACTGTACTTAGAGAGACTAAAGGGCCTGATTAAATCTAAAGGATTTAATCAGACTGAGAATTGGGCCCAAAAGCCCATAAGAACTGGACAAGGGTTTTAATAAATAAAACTTGCCCTAGCTCTTATTTTTGCTCAGCACTTCTGCGCCTCCCACTCTCTCTTCTGCGCCTCCCTCCTTGCTCGGTCTAGCAGCCACTTTCCTGTGCGTGCGTGTGTGAGCCTTTGGAGGATCCATCTCTTGGTGGTTCTGCTGATCTCTGACCCGTACCTTCCATTCCGCTGCATAAACAAGGTAACAGGTGAGATCCTTTATGATTCTACAAGAGAACCTAGATCTGGCATGTTTAGGAGTTTAATCTGAAGAATTGAATCAGGATTAACACTAAACGAATCCTTCACTAACAACCGCGCAGACTAGTATGTGAGGTGACTGTTGGACTAAGTTTCATGAAGTCAATGATATGATTATCACAGTCAGTCACATAGATGTATGTTGGTGAACATATGATTGGACATGACCCGCTTAATGAGAACTCCACAGGATAGTTATATCAGTGTCATGGGAGGTTCTCATTACGACTATAGAGTATAGTCCTTAGACCTGAGTTCATCATGCTTTCTAGCATATGAATTGGTGCGTGTTGACCTTGTCAAACGTCGTTCCGTAACTGGCGGCTATAACGGCATTGCTTGTGCGTATCATGAAGTATGTGTAGAAACCGGGATGGAACAAGATGGGATTTGTCCCTCCTGTAACAACGGGAGATAAATATCTCAGGGCCCATCGAAGATTTGATACTGAGAAAATGCATGGCCGTGCTCAAACGAGGTGATTGTCAGTCGTTTGTTTTATCAGTATAGATCAGAAATTCGATGAACATGATGTTGGCTATAATAAGGATGACACAGACTCTTGCCTTATGCCATATCGAGATATAGAGACGAAGGGATTGTAGGAATAGATGATTCCAGTACAAGTGGGAGATTGTTGGGATTATGTCCTGAAATCACATTGTACTCACTCTAAAGATAGTTGTATTGTCGAGATCGGACAATTCATGTGGTACTGGGTAGTCATAACGTTTTGCTAGAAACCGCTTATGACAAATGAGTTGTAACTCATTTCCAGTATCGTGTGAACCTACAGGGTCACACACCTAAGCAAGTTGGATATACTCTGCATGGGATAGATCATTGGTATATGGTCTGATCGATGTGTATTAGATACGCATCGAATTGAGTTTCTAAGAGGTGTATCGATCGACACCATTAGGTGCATCGGTCGATACAGGGCGTGTGTCGATCGACACCACTAAGTGTGTCGGTCGACACAAGGGCGAAACCGAGACTGATGTTTCGGTTCACCGCGAGGTCAATATATAAACTCGTTTTATGTAATTTCGACCTAATAGACTTGTGCGCCGCCCAGAGTGTTTTCTCAGAGAAAAAACACAGAAACCTCAGAGAACCAAAAGTCCCAGGGAGATCCGAGCACCGGTCCTAGCATCCCGGCGGATTCCAGCTTGTGTGCGTGTGGACTGAACAGTAGAGGCGCAACGTTTGGGGCGCTGCAGATCTCGTGTTGCCATAATCTTCCGCTGCTAAAACTCCAGGTACACACGAGGTGAGATCATGATTCAATTAACTAGACCCTAGATCCTAGGCTATCGGGAACTCGCGAGAATTCTGAATCTGTAGAATTGGCTCGGATTCCCAACATCGAGATCTTGGTTGCGATTCTCGATGAGCTTAACGAGCTCGTAGGAAATAGCAACCTTGTTCTTCAAATTCTCTTCGCTTATTCGGAGAAGCTCGGCGCCAAGTTTAAGCTTCCCAGGTCTTTCGTCTTCTGAGAAAGCTCACTGCTAAGATCGGCGGATCGCGAATGCAGCTGACGATTCATATCAAAGATGTACGAATTCATCAGCGAGACGCCCTGAAAAGACAACAAGAGTTAAAAAAAACCCAAAGAAACCAATAGAGGTCATGAATGAGTACTCACGTCGAGGAAAAACTTCAAGATACCACGGTACATGATTGGCTTGTACATCTCGTTCACCGGACAGGGCGGGATAGCCTCATAGGAGATATTCCGAAGCACCTCGATGCAGTAATACTCGCTTGGGTTCTTCAGCTTCTCTCCCAGAAGAGCAAATGGTCTGTTCTTCCAACTCTCGGAAGTACTCCCGACCCTCGGACGTTTACTCGGGTCCGAACCGTCAGAACAACTAATGACCTCAGAAGGCCTCTTCCTCACCCAAGCGGTCAGCGCCGAAGTCCCAGGAGGACCAGAGGCCGAAACCGGCTGAGAAGGAGAGGAAGGAAGAGTTCCCTTATCAGACGAAGGGAGTACCTCGGCAGAATTACCCGAATTCGAACCCCTCCGGAGCAGCGGGGTCGACGCCTCCTCCATCTCGTCCTCGGCATGAAGAGCACCCTCTTTTTTCTTCGAAGCCTCGGCGCAATCATCCATCCTCTTAAACCTCGGCGCAGACAAATGTTTTTTGGACTCCTCAGCCCTTTTCTTATCAACATCATTGGAGCTCCTTTTCTCCCCTCTCTTGGACTGCGATCTGGGAGTGGTCTGGTGGCCGAAGGACGACTGGAATGCGTCAGAAGGTTTCAAAGTCTTCTTCAGATCGACCACCATGCTTGGGATAGCCTTCCTCACCTTTCCCATCTTTTTCGATGCTTGGGACGCTGCAAAATTAAATCGTAAGAATAAAGATAATGAGACAAGCTAAGTCGTGAAATATCGACGAACTCACTTGTTTTATTGGGTCCTTCGGTCTCGGGTCAAGTCTGCCAGCCGAGCTCAGAAAAATTCCTCCCGACGTCGTTCAAGAATTTTTTATTATGAAGCTTCGGGTTAAGGCGAGCTGCAAAAGCGAAAAACCACGATAAGTATAAACAACAGAAAAGAATACTGACATCTAACCGATCGGTCAACTACCAACGAAGAGGTTCTATTCGTTAACGATCAAGTCCGTAGGATCAGGAAACGAATGCTCGTCGATCTTGACGAAGAAATATATCTTCTGCCAATCATGAGTCTTACTAGACTTTATGCCAGTTCGTAATTTATACTATGGACGGAGATTAATCTGAATCCACTCCGGCCTCTTCGTCGGAATATTTAGCTGGCCAAAGCATTCAAACAGCTCGACCGTAAGAGGAATCCGAGAGGCACGCTAAGCTCGAGGAGACCAGTTAAATTAATGATACCGGCGAGGTTGAGCTGGGTGAAAGCAATCTTGTACTTCGCACAGAAGTCGACGAGCACTTTCGTCAACGGAAATCGGAGATTCCCGACTTGGAAAAAAGACTCGTAGAGATAAGCGAAGTTCGTAGGAGCATTCCACGGATGCTGAGAAGAAGAGGCCAAAAGAACCTCGACTGTGATACCCCGTATCAAAAATACGTTCAACGGGCAGCAGAAAGTCAACCAGGGGTAAAATTGTCATTTTACCTAAGTCAGGGGTAAAATGGTAATTTTACCAAAAGTAGAGACGGAAGCCGAGACGGGCCGAATATTCTTATATTTAAATATAAAGAATGTTCACAAGACCAGAGTTGGAGAAATCGGAGCAGAAACGCGTTCTACGGCTTGTCGGGATGGAAACCGACAAAACCGACGAAACTTCGGAAATTCATAACCGGAGCTACGTAAACCCGAAAGGAGTGATTCGAAATGCTAAATTCATCTTATAGCATGGAGAATCAGTTTGTGGAGGTTTGAGGATTTATGGGATCATCCAGAGAGGCTCTAAAATATTAAGCGCAAGAACCGTCTAAACCGAGCATTAGAAGAATTGGGGATTAGATGTTGAATAAGGCTGATTAAGGAAGGGGTTTTGGGAAATCAAACACTCAGAGAGAAAGCTGTCTTCACCCTAGGTCGCCACCTTTCTCAGATGGATACAATGCATGTGTTTCCTTGGTGCATGAATATGGTTTTGCATGGAATAAACCTTCATTTTTGATTCATTTCACTCACAAAAAACCTCTCTCTAAAACACACCCAAGAGCTCTCTCTCCTCTCTCTCTACATTCATCCCACATGCCCAGAAAACCCAGAAATCCTATGCATTTTCTCTTGAAACCCCAAGAACACCAAGAACATTCATCATGTTCTTCATATCCTTTTATACCAAAAATGCCATAACTTCTTCAATATAAACCCAAATCCAGTTCTGCAAAATGCTATAGCTTCCTCTCTCCCTCCTCTACAATCTCCAGCCAGCCGCCGTCGTCTTAGTCTCCGGAGCTCGCCGGAATCTGGCCGGAAAGAATCCGCGGATTAGGGTTTGGTGGATATATCTCTTCCTTCACCAGATCGGAATGTTTTGAAGCTATGGATGGATAGATCTTCTCTTTGCGGTCAGTTTGATAAGTGGATCGTCTTCTGGTTCACCGGAAAAAGGGGTGAACCGGCCGGTCAACGCCGGACCACCGTCGGTCAACGCCGGAGCCGGTGACCGGAGAAGCTTCGCCGCCGTCAGATTGAAGCCGGTTCTTCAATGGTTGGGTCAGCATGGTTTGGTTCAAGATTGGGTTTGGTTTAGGGCTGGTTCGGCCTTGGTCAACGGTTAGGTCAAACCGGTTAATGTTTGACCAAACCGGTTTAACCTAACCGGTTCTAATTAGACCGGTTCAGTTGGTTCAGATGGTTCAGTTGGTTCAGCCGGTTCAATTGGGTGGTCAACCGGTTCAGTCAAAGTCAACGGTCAACCTTTGGTCAACGGTCAAAGTCAACGGTCAACTGGAGGTCAAAGTCAACGCCGTGGTCAACGCCGGTCAACGCGTTGACTCCGACCATTCTCAGATGCGGTTCATGTCAGGATAGTTGGGAAGCCTCGGGGTTCGTGTTCGTGCGTTCGGGAAGTTCGGGTTTCAGTTCGGAGGTCTCGGGATTAATACCGCGTCAGACCGTCATTCCACGCCTATCTCACTGTGAGTCGGCTCACAAACCCTTAGTTACATATAGACCGGGAATTACTAAACCGTAGTATTAGGTTGCATACCCGTTAATTAAAATGTATAGTAATTTAGTAAATAATTGGACGTTAATGATAAACCGGTTAGGATCAGATAAGCACGCTAGGGTTAAAGAATTAAACGGTAATATGCATACATATGTATAAGAACGATAATTAATGAATCTATCTACGGGAATTAAGACGACACTAAAATACGTGTTAAACCTAAACGAACTTATAGAACATTGTAACGGGATTGGGGTTTAGGTTTAATAGCGGGATTGGGTAATGAATAAAGTTAAGTAATAATGAGACGTCGGGGAGTTAGTAAGTTTACTAACTCTAAACCGACGGATCGAGGAATTAATAAAAGATATCTAGAATGGGTTAAATAAGGAATGTGGTGAGTTGGTAAGCCGTCTACGGTTTAGCAATCCGCTAACCCAAGGTAGCGGATGATAATGGATTAAAAGACTTAGAAACCCTAATAAGCCTGCTTGTGTGTGTTTGTGTGATTATGTGATTGTGTGATTGATTGTGATTGCGTGATTGTATTGCTGTTGTGTGAGCTTTGTGTGCAGGCTTGTTAGACTGCTCGGTGTTGGGCCGAGCAGTTGCTGTGGACACTTACTCCGGTCTCGGGACCGGGTAAGTTAGTGGTGCTGACTAGGTATCTTACCTAGTCAGAGCGGTGGTAGTGTAGAGGCTTGCGGAATGGTTGGGGATTTATTATTGATATTGATTGCGTGATCTGTGCTAGAGTCCCAGCGATTCTACGTGTTTATATTTCTGCACTAGGACTCTAGGGTGCGTTAGATTCCGCAAGCCTAGGTTTTGTTTACGTTCCGGTACTTCCGACCCGATTGGATCCTCGGGTTTTGCCTAATCGGATCATGGCGATTCCGGTTATGGTGTTAACCTACTGGGTGACGCCGGTAGGTGTGCGATTCGGAGAATACGGGGTCATGTCCAAGGGCCGGATCGCATGGAAACTCAGGTTACCTGGGGTAACAGGAGTCACCGCGTATCGATGGACAGAGAACGGTGTCCTAGCCGTGGGGACCTTGTGTACACGGTTAGGAGTCGTGGGTTAGTTACCATGTAGGTAACGATGTAGACCCGTGGAAGTTACCGAGTTCGTAGGGCCCAGCGTTGTTTTGTTATTTTCCCTTTATTGCGTGTTAGATAGATCGAGTCCAATCGAGGACATGTGCCGCAGTGCCTTTGATTCCCTTAATTCTCTTTATCTTTGGCATTGATTGTGTGTGTGGGTTTATCACGACATGGTAGTGCGTGATAGACCATTTATTCCTGTTGATTGTTATTTTGGGTTTTGGGGCGGGAATCTGTAGTTCTAGATAGACTAGAAGCCTTTAGTGGGGAGCCGATTCACTGGGTGATCTTAGATCGCTCATTAGACTCTTTTTGTGTTTTTCAGGTTTAGCAGCGACGGACGCGGGAGGCCTCGGTGTAGTTTCGGGATGGCTTGTGACGGGATTTGATTCGGGGTTTTGGATGTTTTATTTTCGGTTCGGCTTTGGCGCCATTTTATGTGTTTGATTTATTTATGTGTTTTGAATTGACGATTGTTTGTAAAAATTCTATTAAACGTTGTGCTGAACGTTTGGTTACTCAGAAATGAAATTGTTTCCCTGATATGAGGTTTCGTCCGAACCGACACAACTCACCGAAGTGGTACAAGGTGTACAACTTGTATTACGGAAGTGAGGATAGCGAGGTCAAAGATGGATTAGTGCGAGCCTTTGTCTCAAACCGATCTGTCTCTGACTTCGTCCTGTGACGAACTTTTCCTGTTCGACTTGCTCAGGTTCGATCGGTCATGTTCTTGTTTGATTGTTGACCGGTCAGCTCGACGGTCAGCGTAGAATGGGAAAGGGGCGTTACAGAAAGGTGGTATCAGAGCATGGTTCTGCATGGGTTTCGAAACATTTCATTTTTGAGTATTTTCCGTATTTTATCGAGTCAAATGTGTCACACAAGCATCCATTAGGAAACCGAGCCGCGTCCGTTAAACCCAGGGTTGGGATGGGAAGTAGAATTTTTGTATGATCTGTACTAATGTTTCGTGTGTTTGGTTGCAGTCTTACAACAGTGTGTCCTGGGTGGAGTGGAGGTGTCTGTGTGTGTGTGTGCGTGGAGTAGTTACTGTTGAGCAGCATGAGTCAGCAGGGATCAGTCGGTTCGCCGCATGGTCAGTTGGTTCAGTTTCAGGGATGATAGGATTCTTGGGAGGAGCAGATGTGAGTTACAGTTACCACCGCAGTGGCCAGAGACGGATGTGCCATAGACAGTTGCAGCATCAGACGTACCACCGATGTACCAGACCCGGAGCAGTATCCACACTAGGAGCAGCAGGTGGATGAGCAGGTAGCGATACATGAGGATGTTTTGGAGCAGTAGGTCGGATCTCATCACCAGCATCTACGGAGTCAGAGTTTGAGTCAGTTTCGCCACCAGCTGAGGTGATAGAGGCACCGCTAGCAGTACTAGAGAGCCGAGCATGCAGTGGGTGTGGAGTGTGTGAGTTTTATTTACATTGGTGTCCCCTAGTATTAGACCCGTGTCTTCGAGAGCCGTACCATCCAGTACCGGGACCGACCACTGTCCATGGTGTGGTCATGAGGGTCAGGGAGTATCGACTTGCCCGATTTCCGGATCAGGACCGTGTATACCGATGGAGAGCCGTACCGAGCACTAGTACCAGAAGATTATTGAGCGGGACCCAGCCGCAGAGATCCCGAGCCCACTCAGCCGCCCGTTGTGCAGTACCGGTTGTTTCGTTGTACAGACCCGAGCCAATGAGGACTTATCAGTTGTGTGGAGGTTATGATCATCAGGCATCCGCGCGTTACCGTGGACCACACTCAGCATCTGCCCCAGTTTGTCAGGTATGTGGCCGCGCAGGTTACGTTGCTCATCCTTGCCCGATAGCCGAGCCACATCAGGTCGGAGCACCATCTCGAGACACACACTCGCCACACCCTCCCGGCGCACCTGCCAACGGATACTTCAGCAAGCTGTTTTGCCAGTGGTGTTGGGCATTTCGGTCTTGCTGGAGGCGTTAGGTTAGGATAGGAGTAGTTAGGCCAGGTAAGTGGGGGCACTAACTCTATTCTTGTCTTGTAGATAGATCGGCGGATAGGCGACTTTGCGTGTCGTCTTTGACTTTTCGGATGTATAGCGTCGCAGTATGGGTTTTTGGATATGATGGCGGCCATGTGTGTAGGGACTCTGATCATAACCATGTACTCAAAACCTTATGATGTATGATATATCGTTTTATGTACGTGGTGGATGCAGAGTGTTCAGCTGATCATTTTGAGTAGCATAATAACTGCTTGCATGATTGAGATGGTTCTGAAAGCAAACAGATTAGTGTGTGAAACTAAATGTTGAGCGGAACTGACGACCGTTCATCATGACCTGAACCCGGACTGACGACGCATCCGACCGATCATTAGATTGCGTGATTTTGTGTGTGGTAATTGCTTGTTTCATTTCTTGCTTGATTGATTGATTGTTTGATTGATTTGTTTGTGCGATGGATTGTGTAGTACTAGCGTGCGTGGATTTTGGATGGATTGATCGTTTTGGGTCTTAGAGACCCTTGGATTGTTGGTAGTTCGGAATTTGATTGGTGATTAGTAGCTTTCCTCGGTTTTATTAAGAAAGTAAAGTGTTAATTTTATTTTAGTTTTATTTCGGGTTTTGAGCTGATTTAAGAATGGTTGTGATTCAACCGTCGATTCACGAGGAAGCGGACTTATAGTATATTGTTACTTAATCATGAGTAACCGTCGGGTACGTGATTAAGTAACCATATTTCTATAGGAAAGTGATGTCGGGGATAGATCGGAATGGAACTAATTGTTCCAGTGAGTTGTTGTATTGAATGTAGGACGGAACGGCGACGCGATGTGAATCCGAGACCGAACCCGAACCCGAAAGCGAGATGAAGTGACAAGACGTCGTGAGACAAGTAGACCAGGCCGTGAATCAGTGGTAGACATAGTCAGTGGAAATGTATCAGCTTATCGAGTGACCGACAGAAAGAAGTCGAGAAGTATGATGAGTTCGAGGAGAGATTTGGGAAGGAAAGATCAGGGTGGTTGATAGAAGCAGTCGGATGGAAGCAAGTGATGGGATTCTTGAAGAGTATTTCAGAAAGTAAGAAGGAAATCAAGATCCGAAAGATGTGGAGGTCGAAGCGAAGTGGGGAAGTCGAAGTGAGAATCAGAGTAGAGAAACCAACCGAGGTTAAGTTCGAAGATCGAGACCGATGGGAACAGTTAAGGATCAAGTGAAGCAAGGGAAGACAAGACTGAGGACCAGAGAGGAAGTGTTGTGAAGATCAGTTGGGTAAAAAGGAACGAGATAGAAGGATCGCAGTAACGAGGAGGTCAGTGGTATGCAGCAGTGTTCGAGTATAGAAGCGTCGGAGTGAAGTGATGAAGCAACTTGCAGGATTCGTAACCAATTTGAAGTCTGTTAGTGACGGAGAATTCGGGGACCGAATTCCTGTAAGTGGGGAAGAATGTGATACCCCGTATCAAAAATACGGTCAACGGGCAGCAGAAAGTCAACCAGGGGTAAAATTGTCATTTTACCTAAGTCAGGGGTAAAATGGTAATTTTACCAAAAGTAGAGACGGAAGCCGAGACGGGCTGAATATTCTTATATTTAAATATAAAGAATGTTCACAAGACCATAGTTGGAGAAATCGGAGCAGAAACGCGTTCTACGGCTTGTCGGGATGGAAACCGACAAAACCGACGAAACTTCGGAAATTAATAACCGGAGCTACGTAAACCCGAAAGGAGTGATTCGAAATGCTAAATTCATCTCATAGCATGGAGAATCAGTTTGTGGAGGTTTGAGGGTTTATGGGATCATCCAGAGAGGCTCTAAAATATTAAGCGCAAGAACCGTCTAAACCGAGCATTAGAAGAATTGGGGATTAGATGTTGAATAAGGCTGATTAAGGAAGGGTTTTTGGGAAATCAAACACTCAGAGAGACAGCTGTCTTCACCCTAGGTCGCCACCTTTCTCAGCTGGATACAATGCATTTGTTTCCTTGGTGCATGAATATGGTTTTGCATGGAATAAACCTTCATTTTTGATTCATTTCACTCACAAAAAACCTCTCTCTAAAACACACCCACGATCTCTCTCTCCTCTCTCTCTACATTCATCCCACATGCCCAGAAAACCCAGAAATCCTATGCATTTTCCCTTGAAACCCCAAGAACAACAAGAACATTCATCATGTTCTTCATATCCTTTTACACCAAAAATGCCATAACTTCTTCAATATAAACCCAAATCCACTTCTGCAAAGTGTTATAGCTTCCTCTCTCCCTCCTCTACAATCTCCAGCCAGCCGCCGTCGTCCTAGTCGCTGGAGCTCGCCGGAATCTGGCCGGAAAGAATCCGCGGATTAGGGTTTGGTGGATATCTCTCTTCCTTCACCAGATCTGAATGTTTTGAAGCTATGGATGGATAGATCTTCTCTTTGCGGTCAGTTTGATAGGTGGATCGTCTTCTGGTTCACCGAAAAAAGGGGTGAACCGGCCGGTCAACGCCGGACCACCGCCGGTCAACGCCGGAGCCGGTCACCGGAGAAGCTTCGCCGCCGTCAGATTGAAGCCGGTTCTTCAGTGGTTGGGTCATCATGGTTTGGTTCAAGATTGAGTTTGGTTTAGGGCTGGTTCGGCCTTGGTCAACGGTTAGGTCAAACCGATCAATGTTTGACCAAACTGGTTTAACCTAACCGGTTCTAATTAGACCGGTTCAGTTGGTTTAGATGGTTCAGTTGGTTCAGCCGGTTCAATTGGGTGGTCAACCGGTTCAGTCAAAGTCAACGGTCAACCTTTGGTCAACAGTCAAAGTCAACGGTCAACCGGAGGTCAAAGTCAACGCCGTGGTCAACGCCGGTCAACGCGTTGACTCCGACCATTCTCAGCTGCGGTTCATGTCAGGATGGTTGGGAAGCCTCGGGGTTCGTGTTCGTGCGTTCGGGAAGTTCGGGTTTCAGTTTGGAGGTCTTGGGATTCATACCGCGTCAGACCGTCATTCCGCGCCTATCTCACTGTGAGTCGGCTCACAAACCCTTAGTTACATATAGACCGAGAATTACTAAACCGTAGTATTAGGTTGCATACCCGTTAATTAAAATGTATAGTAATTTAGTAAATAATTGGACGTTAATGATAAACCGGTTAGGATCAGATAAGCACGCTAGGGTTAAAGAATTAAACGGTAAATCAATTGTGTGCCGCTAGGTTGTTAGTATCGATTGGGTGATGCATTCATATAGACCGTTTGTTTAGGACTGTATATGCATATATATGTATAAGAACGATAATTAATGAATCTATCTACAAGAACTAAGACGACACTAAAATACGAGTTAAACATAAACGAACTTATAGAACATTGTAACGGGATTGGGGTTTAGGTTTAATAGCGGGATTGGGTAATGAATAAAGTTAAGTAATAATGAGACGTCGGGGAGTTATTAAGTTTACTAACTCTAAACCGACGGATCGAGGAATTAATAAAAGATATCTAGAATGGGTTAAATAAGGAATGTGGTGAGTTGGTAAGCCGTCTACGGTTTAGCAATCCGCTAACCCAAGGTAGCGGATGATAATGGATTAAAATACTTAGAAACCCTAATAAGCCTGCTTGTGTGTGTTTGTGTGATTATGTGATTGTGTGATTGATTGTGATTGCGTGATTGTATTGCTGTTGTATGAGATTTGTGTGCAGGCTTGTTAGACTGCTCGGTGTTGGGCCGAGCAGTTGCTGTGGACACTTACTCCGGTCACGGGACCGGGTAAGTTAGTGGTGCTGACTAGGTATCTTACCTAGTCAGAGCGGTGGTAGTGTAGAGGCTTGCGGAATGGTTGGGGATTTATTATTGATATTGATTGCGTGATCTGTGCTAGAGTCCCAGCGAGTCTGCGTGTTTATATTTCTGCACTAGGACTCTAGGGTGCGTTAGATTCCGCAAGCCTAGGTTTTGTTTACGTTC
Organism: Orychophragmus violaceus; assembly: GCA_030180135.1. Lineage (NCBI taxonomy): Eukaryota > Viridiplantae > Streptophyta > Magnoliopsida > Brassicales > Brassicaceae > Orychophragmus > Orychophragmus violaceus. The sequence goes on from CM058239.1 coordinate 99,602,786, forward strand.
CGGTACTTCCGACCCGATTGGATCCTCAGGTTTTGCCTAATCGGATCATGGCGATTCCGGTTATGGTGTTAACCTACTGGGTGACGCCGGTAGGTGTGCGATTCGGAGAATACGGGGTCATGTCCTAGGGCCGGATCGCATGGAAACTCAGGTTACCTGGGGTAACAGGAGTCACCGCGTATCGATGGACAGAGAACGGTGTCCTAGCCGTGGGGACCTTGTGTACACGGTTAGGAGTCGTGGGTTAGTTATCATGTAGGTAACGATGTAGCCCCTGGAAGTTACCGAGTTCGTAGGGCCCAGCGTTGTTTTGTTATTTTCCCTTTATTGCGTGTTAGATAGATCGAGTCCAATCGAGGACATGTGCCGCAGTGCCTTCGATTCCCTTAATTCTCTTTATCTTTGGCATTGATTGTGTGTGTGGGTTTATCACGACATGGTAGTGCGTGATAGACCATTTATTCCTGTTGATTGTTATTTTGGGTTTTGGGGCGGGAATCTATAGTTCTAGATAGACTAGAAGCCTTTAGTGGGGAGCCGATTCACTGGGTGATCTTAGATCGCTCATTAGACTCTTTTTGTGTGTTTTCAGGTTTGGCAGCGACGGACGCGGGAGGCCTCGGTGTAGTTTCGGGATGGCTTGTGACGGGATTTGATTCGGGGTTTTGGATGTTTTATTTTCGGTTCGGCTTTGGCGCCATTTTATGTGTTTGATTTATTTATGTGTTTTGAATTGACGATTGTTTGTAAAAATTCTATTAAACGTTGTGCTGAACGTTTGGTTACTCAGAAATGAAATTGTTTCCCTGATATGAGGTTTCGTCCGAACCGACACAACTCACCGAAGTGGTACAAGGTGTACAACTTGTATTACGGAAGTGAGGATAGCGAGGTCAAAGATGGATTAGTGCGAGCCTTTGTCTCAAACCCATCTGTCTCTGACTTCGTCCTGTGACGAACTTTTCCTGTTCGACTTGCTCGGGTTCGATCGGTCATGTTCTTGTTTGATTGTTGACCGGTCAGCTCGACGGTCAGCGTAGAATGGGAAACGGGCGTTACATCGACGCTTCCGCATCCAGGAAGAGTCTTCAGCAAGGCCAGAGACTCTTCAGTAGAGGAGGTCGGCAAGACACCGAAGTCGTCCATTGATCGAGAGTAAGATGTCTGCTCTGCCTTTTTCTTGGAAATGACTTTTTCTTTACCTCGGCTTGCGGAAGCCGCTCTTAACGCAAGAGGAATGTGCTCATCAGCGTGTTCGGCCGCACCGTCACGAGGAGACGTATAATGTCTTTGAGATAGTTCCTGAATCAGATTTACAGAGCCTGAGCTAAATGGAGAAGAGGAAGGGATGCTTTCCCCATCAAAAGCACCCGCACTCGCAATTCTAGCGGAATTCTCTCTAGACTCGGCACGGATACGCATATCGGCGGGAAATTTGACAAAGAAAGAAAGGAAACAAAGGAGAAGATCATAAAGGTTTAGAGAAGAGGTACCTGAAACTTGCTTCTGGAGAGCGAAATGACGAGAAGTGAAGAGGAGAGACAGTATATATAAAAATGAGGAAGTATGAGTCTTCCGAGGGATGCAACTTTACCTCTCAAGGGACGCGACCCTAGAACTTCCCAGAACACGTGTCTTTACGTGATTGGGTGGAGAAGAAACGTCCTAAATACGCAGTTTAATGAAGGAACACGTGGAAGAGATCGATCAGACCCGAATCTCGGCTCGTAAAATCTCGGTTATTGGGACGGAGTCACAAGAAAATCCGCCGCCCTAAGTTCCGCTCAGTGTGACGAACTTGGGGGGATTAATGTTAGAGGTGGGATTAGCACCCCTCTTAGGCCTGGCCCAATAACAAAGATATCAAGCAGAGATTCAGCCCAGAAAAAATAAAGGTTCAGCAAGGCGAAAACCCATTAAGAACGAAGCAGTTCGGCAGGCAGCGTGTTCGTCAATGCCATACGCGGCACCAATACAGTCATATTAGCAGCCTCCATGGGATTACTCACCTCCTCCATGGCAACAATACAACTACGGTCCTCCACCACCGGACTATCCACCACCGTACGCTTCATACTCGCCAATGTCATACGCGGCACCATCGACGGTTTCAAGCAATCACTCCTCTGGGATCCTAGGACTACCTCCACAGCATGAGGCACATTACACGCATACGGCTCATCCCAACAGCCCTATGCCGACGTCCCTACCAAGTGCTTTCAGCACAATGAGTCTCCAAGACCCTTTGGAGGCGTCATGGTACATGGACACCGGGGCTACTGATATATCATGGTTTTTACCCATTTTAGACCATGATATAGATGTGTTTTTAGTGTCTTTTGTCTTTGTTTAGAGTCTTTTACAGGTTTAATCAGGTTTGGAGCTAATTAGATATATTTGGAGCATTTTGGGACTTTTGGGACGTTTTGGCCGAGAGCTTAAGTCACTGTCCGATTTATTGATCATGCATCGACTGACACACCTTGTGCATCGGTCGACACACTAGCGAGATGGGCCGTACGCGTCGGTTTAATGAAGATATGAAGATTTTCAAAGAAGCCCAAGATAGTTCCAGTATTTACACAGAAGCCCCAGCCGAGATTAGGCCTATATATAGAGGATTTTGGTGTTTATTTTACTTACGCTTTCATAATTAAGAGCAGAGGATTTTTAGAGCTTTTGGGGCTGATCTGAACCTATTACTTCATCTGTATTTGGAGAAGATTTTGAACCCCTTTTACTATTATTCTTTTATGCAATTTATTCATTCTATGATTATGTTTTCATTATCTATGTCTGAGTAGATTCCTAGTTAGGTTTAGGGTTTCTCACATAGGATTTCATAACTTCTAGACTTGTTCAAATTCAGTTAAGGATTCAAACTATATCTGTTCTTCAATTTAATTGTGCTTAAAGCTAGTTCTAACCTGATCAATTAGAATCTAGATCTTAGGTTGCTAAATACGTCACGGAAGTGGGGTTTAGGAATCTGAACTAATTAAATTGGGCAATTAAACTTTGCGCAAACGGAAGTTTGGTTTAGGATAATTGTGAACATATCAAACTTGGGATTAATGCTAGTTTAATCTGTTAGTTCTCGCAAACGAAAGTTTGGTTTGCTGCACTTAGACTTAGAGAATTATCGCAAAGGAATTTGGTTAATTCTATATCTGTGTTTTGAGTTCTAGAACTGTGCTTAATTAGATCCTTGCTGAATGAACTGTCTGCTTGTCTGATTTCCTGAGAATACCCTAGGCTTGACGCTTTTAATTACTTGCTTCCACAACTGTTAATCTCTGCTACTGATTTACTTTCTCGCACCGCTTTTAATTCAATCACATTGCTTATTTTTAGTATTAGTCTCTACTGTTCTGATCTATTGAGACCAAGTGTCCCTGTGGATTCGATAACCCTATATACTACTTTGACATTGCTGTTCACTTGCAGTTTAGTATAGGGATAAACTTTGAGCATATCAAGTTTTTGGCGCCGTTGCCGGGGAGCAAGTGTCCCTGTGGATTCGATAACCCTATATACTCCGAAGTGGTCATGGGAATGGTAGCAAACACTATTATCTCTCATGTGATCCATGGAATCTGTCCAAAGTACACCCCATAACGGGAAGAACACTGATAAAAAAAAAAAAATGATACCCAGTGGGGAAAAATCAGTTGTTAAAGAAGGGAAAGAGAAGAAAGGGACTAGAGAAAGATAGTATGGTGGTCTAGAGCTGATAAGGTAAGAATCCATGTGCCCTTTGATCGATAATCCTTAGGTGAGACCGCACTTAAATACTTGCAGAAGTCAGTAGGGAGAATTTGAATGCTTGAATGTGATTGTGGAGTTTACCTAGGACAGTTCCTAAGTGTGGGGGAAGTACATTGTGGTCTTGATATCCTGTGATTGATTCTTGCAGTGGTTTACTAAGGGGAATCTGAGTATTGTAGCTTCTAGGATGAAATGAGTTTCTGAAGAGTTTTCAAACCTCTTCACCATGTTTTAGTTCTATGTTTTGCTTGAGGGCAAGCAAAGGCTAAGTGTGGGGGAGTTGATATATCATGGTTTTTACCCATTTTAGACCATGATATAGATGTGTTTTTAGTGTCTTTTGTCTTTGTTTAGAGTCTTTTACAGGTTTAATCAGGTTTGGAGCTAATTGGAGATATTTGGAGCATTTTGGGACTTTTGGGACGTTTTGGCCGAGAGCTTAACTCACTGTCCGATTTATTGATCATGCATCGACCGACACACCTTGTGCATCGGTCGACACACTAGCGAGATGGGCCGTACGCGTCGGTTTAATGAAGATATGAAGATTTGCAAAGAAGCCCAAGATAGTTCCAGTATTTACACAGAAGCCCCAGCCGAGATTAGGCCTATATATAGAGGATTTTGGTGTTTATTTTACTTACGCTTTCATAATTAAGAGCAGAGGATTTTTAGAGCTTTTGGGGCTGATCTGAACCTATTACTTCATCTGTATTTGGAGAAGATTTCGAACCCCTTTTACTCTTATTCTTTTATGCAATTTATTCATTCCATGATTATGTTTTCATTATCTATGTCTGAGTAGATTCCTAGTTAGGTTTAGGGTTTCTCACATAGGATTTCATGACTTGCTAGACTTGTTCAAATTCAGTTAAGGATTCAAACTATATATGTTCTTCAATTTAATTGTGCTTAAAGCTAGTTCTAACCTGATCAATTAGAATCTAGATCTTAGGTTGCTAAATACGTCACGGAAGTGGGATTTAGGAATCTGAACTAATTAAATTGGGCAATTAAACTTTGCGCAAACGGAAGTTTGGTTTAGGATAATTGTGAACATATCAAACTTGGGATTAATGCTAGTTTAATATGTTAGTTCTCGCAAACGAAAGTTTGGTTTGCTGCACTTAGACTTAGAGAATTATCGCAAAGGAATTTGGTTAATTCTATATCTGTGTTTTGAGTTCTAGAACTGTGCTTAATTAGATCCTTGCTGAATGAACTGTCTGCTTGTCTGATTTCTTGAGAATACCCTAGGCTTGACGCTTTTAATTACTTGCTTCCACAACCGTTAATCTCTGCTACTAATTTACTTTCTCGCACCGCTTTTAATTAAATCACATTGCTTTCTTCCTAGTTTAATTTCCTGTTCTTGAGCTATTGAATACGGAGTCCCTGTGGATTCGATACCTATATACTACGACTACTGAACTGTGCACTTGCAGTTAGATATAGGATAAAACCTGACACCTATCAAGTTTTTGGCGCCGTTGCCGGGGACTCTTTGAGTCTTCGATAGCTTCGAGCCTAGGGTTTTACTAGGATTTTTCTTTTTCTTTTCGTTTTTGTTTTTATTTTTTTTTATTTATTTTTTTATTTTTGCTGATTTATTTTTCTGTTTTCTCTGATTTCGCATTGCATCGATCGACGCCCTTCTTGCATCGATTGACACACTTCGCTGAATCACCAAGAACACTAAGAGATCATCAGGACGATGTGTCGGAATGATATTTTCAGCTCAGGGATTGACAGTTGACAGATAGCTGGAACTGGATTCTATAGTCACGGATCTGCTTTTCAGAAACCCTTTACAAAGAACTATGGTGTTTCTTCTTTCCAAACACCGCCTGCACCTACACATAAGAGCAGATTGGAAATCATGATGGAACAATTTCTTGAGAGGGAACAACAAATCACTGTGTCTTTCAACTCGAGGTTATATGCTTTGCATGAAGATTTGAATGAAAAGCTTGAATCTTTGAGCACACATATGGAGGAGCTGGATATAAAAATTCAACGAACATATGCAGAAATAGAGAGGCAGAATGAAGCTAGGGAAGCTGGACAGAAGCTGCACATCAAAGCTGTGACCTTAGGGGATGAGATTGAGTTGCTAGGTGAAGAAGAGAGCATAATCTCGGATTTTCTGGATGAATATTGTCTGCCTGATACATGCATCGATCGACACCCCCTATGTGTCGGTCGACACGCCGTTCTGACGGCAATTTCGAGTTCTTTCGAGAAACATAATCGCCTTGCATTGATCAACACACATCATGCAACTGTTGGAATTGTGTCCAGCAATCTCTGTACTGTCTCTATAACGTAAGAGTATGTCAGTGATCAGACATAAGTCATACAATGCTGGGGGTCATGATGGCTTGCTAGAGTCCGCTCATGATCTATAAGTCTTGGACTTATTGCCTTTATTGTATGATCCCATATGGGTCACACGCTTAAGCTAGCAGGAAATAATGTTGGAACGGCTTAGCAGAAGTACGACAAAAGTGCTAGGCATTTGTCGTACTAAGAGAGAAAGACTAATGGGTCTGATTAAATGGGATTTAATCAGATTGGGCCCAAAAGCCCAAAAGGGAAAGAGAAGGCTTTTAAATGACTAAAAGCCAAGTCTCTTCTCCTACAACCCAACCCTAGCCGCGCCTCTCTCCTCTCTCTGCGCCAGCCTCCTTGTGGTCTAGCAACCAGTTTCCTGTGATTGCGTGTGTGAGCCTTTGGAGGATCCATCTCTCGGTGTATCTCCCTGATCATTGACCTGTTCTCAATTCCGCTGCAAACAAACAGGTAAAAGGTGAGATCTAATGTTTCTAAATAAGAACACCTAGATCTAATGCATGTTTAGGTTGATATCAATATGAGAATTGAATCAGGATCAACCGAAACTTCCAACAGTGGTATCAGAGCCATTGGTTCTTAGGATTTCTTGTTTAGATTCATTGTTTAGGTTGTTTAATCTGTTTAGATGTGTTTTGAATCCATTACTGATAAGAAAAACACATAAGAAACTGAATTAAATCCTGAACAAACACTTGAATCACAAAACCGAGCTATATGACTCGGGTTTTGTTGATTGGCCAAGGGTGATCGACCGGCTTGGCCGGTTAGTGATCACGGCCAAGAGGAATGGCCGGTCGGACGGACGGGATCGCGGATCGGGCAGTCGGCATGGTCGGATTGGATCGGATCATTCGATCGATCGCAATCGATCATCGCGACGCGTCCGATCGCTCGTCCCGATCGATCGTCCGATCGCGCGTCCCGTGCACCGTCCCGCCCGTCCCGTCCCGAGCTGTCCCGGCTGTCCTGCGCATCGTCTCGATCTCGGATCGTTGACGGCTTGCGGCTGGACGATCATTGCTTGATCCGAAAGCTAGGGTTTCACGGTTCAATCGGTTCGGTTCGGTTAATGGTTCGGTTTAAAACTTGATTAAAATCAACGTTTCGGTTTAATAAACAGATTTAATAATTTTATTAAATCTGGTTAAACCGGAATAAGAAATCCAATGTCGAAAGAAATATTGGATTTAGTGCCTAAACCAGGAATTTCTAATTTGATTTGGTTGGACCAAATAAATTGAGAAATTCCGGTTTAGTAAATAACCGGTTGACAATTGTGGTCATCGTAGTAATTGAAACTTGGTTAGACCAGTTTTAATGAACCAGACCGGTTATGTCAATTAATTGGACAATTGGGTCATGTCTTGGACATGGACCAATTCTTGGGCCTCGGGCCAAGAAGTTAAAACAATTGGGCCAGTTAATTGAGTCTTTCTTCAGATAAATTTAAAATTTATTTTATAATATTATAAAGTCGATTTTAAATTAAAGTTTCCGAAATTTTATAATTAGAAAGTTTCTTAAAATAGAATTTTCTGAATTTGCGGGTTTTGGATTTTAAAGAAGTTTCTAAAGTTAGAAAGTTTCCGGTTTTAGAAAGTTTCCAATTTTAGAAAGTTTCTAAAAATAGTAGGTTTCCATAAATAGAAAGTTTCCCGAAATAGTAATCTTCTATTTTGGGAATGATTTTAATAAACCTACGAACCTCAAATAATATCAAGCGTTGGATGTCTTGTCCAGGCTATGTCAGCTGTCAAAGCCCATTCAATTGCATTCATGGCCTTACAGTGTGAGGATGTCTGCTTTTGCGTGGGTAAGACGGTTTGTGATTCATAAATGTCATTGGGAGTCCCAGACATTAATGATTACATGACTGTATAGTCCGGTTTTCTTGACTAGGCCATCGGGAGTCCCGGGCCTTGAGACATCAGGGTGGATTGGGCCTCGGGCCCAGATTCACAACTAAGAGTTATATCACGGATATAATTAGCCGATATAGGGCTTACCGATATAAGCTAAGGTTGGGTGACGGCCAGTGGCCCACTTTAATCTTAGTTATATGTGGATCTTGGAATCATTATATTCTATTGAGGGTAACTGATGTTATTGAATATAATGCATGATTAATCATATTAAATTAATACGAGATTAATCATATTGAACATATTAACTAAAATCCTTTTATCTTATATTTCAGTTATGACTAGCACAAACAATCAAAACACTTTCTCGATCCGGTATGTCCTTGAGATGGACAAGCTGAACGGATCAAATTTCTTGACTTGGTCGCGGAACCTGAGGCTAACCCTCAGACAGGAGAGAAAGGACTATGTCCTTGAGAGAGCTCTCCCCGTAAGGATCGGGTCCAATGCTTCTCATGCAGTATATGATGCTTGGAATAAGCATTATAATGATGCGGTAGATGTGCGTGGTCTGATATTGGCCACCATGGACTCAGACTTGCGGGAGCAATATGAGAACATGGAGTCGCCAATAGAGATGATCAGCAGCCTGAAATTGAAATTTCAGGAGCAGATACGAGTGGAGAGATACCAGTTGGTTAAGTCTCTCACTAGCTGCAAGCTACCGAATGATCATCCAGTGAGTCCTCATGTCAGTAAAATGATAGGTTATATTGATAACCTGAGGAAACTGGATTATCCAGTTAGCCATGAATTGGCAACTGAGATCATTCTGCAGTCACTGCCGTCAAGCTATGATAAGTTCGTAAGGAACTATATCAAGAAAGGCTTAACGAAGACGTTGACTGAACTGCATGATATGCTCAAAACGATTGAGCCAAACGTGAAGGGCAGGTTTATTAAACCTAGTATTGACAAGGGTGAAGACAAAGTTGTCCAGATTTTGAATCATGGCAAGCGTGTGTCTTCTGAGCTCAAGTCAGATACCTCTTACGTTGGTAAGTGCTGCTACTGTAAAGAGATAGGGCATTGGAAGAGAGATTGCATAAAATTCATGGAAGACGATGAGGAGTTAAAGTTGATGTATAAGACTACTTCCTCAGGTATTCATGTTATTACTTCAAGTTCTACCTTGCAGGTATTGGATACTGGTTGTGGCACTGATATTTGTTGAAATATGCAGAGCCTAAGCAACAGTAGAACGTTGAAGGAAGGGCAAGTGGAATTGCATGTCTGGAAGGAGCTATGGATGCTGCCTCAGTCATAGGGTTTTTCACTTGTAGATGCCTTCGAGGCTTGGTTTTGTATTAAGTAATTGCTACAATGTACCTGCTTTAAGCAGAGTTGTTTTTCATTTTCTTATAAGAATTTGAATGATTTTATTTTGATAAAAGACAAGGTTTTGTTCTTTTGATCTTAATGAAATATTGATTGTAGCACCCTATTCAAGGAATGGGTTTTATGTCCTAAACCAAAGATTGCCTAAATGTAACATAAATACCAAATTGGTTTAAATCTGATGAATTAAACCTGATTTTTCTTGGCATAAAAGTCTTGGTCACATAGAGTAAGTCGGATTCAGAAATCCCATAGTCATGGACTGTTGGGCTCATTTGATAAAATATCTTATGAGACTTGAATTCTGTTTACTAGACCAAAAGGTAAAGGGCCTATCTTAGCCGAGCTAGAGAAAAGCCCAAAGGCTTATTGGACCTGGAACATACTAATGTATGTGGCCCAATGAGCAGTAATGCCAGAGAAAAATTTCCTGTACTTCATTGTCTCTACTGATTACTTCAGTGAGTGTGACTGTGTTCATTTGATGAGACACAAGTCGGAATTCTTTGACATGGTCGAAAGAGTTCCAGAATGAAGTATAGGATCTGAATGACAAAAGTGTTAAGACTCTGGATCAAATCACGAGTGAGAATACTTAAGTCATTGATTGTGTGATCATCTTAATGAGTGTGAAATCGTTTCACAGCTCATTTCTCCTGAAAAATCAGATCTTATTAGAAATGATTAAAGATGAGTCACACGAATCTTCCATGATATTATTTAAGAATAACGCTCTAAAATATCTAAGTTTACGCTGAAATAGTTCCACAAATATCGGTTGAAAGACACCACGTTAATGTGGATTGGAATCGATCCAAATTTGTCTTTACTGAGTATTTGTAGTTGTGCTACTTCGCTGGTTGTCCTAGAGAAACTAAGGCTTGTTACTTTTACGTCCAATCTGTTTTCTAAGAAGGGAAGTTATTTTCCAAGAAGAACAGTGGGAGTAAAAGCATAACTCGAAGTTTTCTTAGGGAAACCAAGGCTCGGTACTTTTACGACCATTCTGTTCTCTAAGAAGGAAATTACTTTCCAAGAAGAACAGTGGGAGTAAAAGGTATTTTTACGACCATTCTGTTTTCTAAGAAGGGAAGTTACTTTCCAAAGAAGAACAGTGGGAGTAAAAGTACAACTCGAAGAAATTCGAGAGATACAGGAAGCTGCTTAACCTATTGAGGGAGAGCAGCGGAAGGATTTACAGATTTCTGTAGAATCTACACCTGTGGAGCCTGAAGTTCGCAGATATGAATCAGTTACTAATCCGAGAGTGATTTCTTGTCATTAGTTGAACATGATAATCATTGAAAGTTCGCATGATCTGATGATCATTGAAAGCGATGAATCTGCGAAATTCAAAGAAGCGAAAGTGAGCCCGGACTCCGAAAAAAAAATTACATTTTATGTAAGTTAGCTTCATCGATCCATTCATGGATGGAAGCAAACATATCGGAGTTGGAATCTTCGTTCTGTTGAAGTAGTCAAGGTTCTGACTTGAACAGGAACGAAGAGAAACTGTGCGTTTACTAATAGATTAGTGGGAGCAATATTGCATTTCTCATAGTGTATGTCGAAGACATACTGATTCTCGGATATAACGTCCCAATGCTGCAGTCGGTAAAGGACTAGCTTGGGAGTTGGTTTAGTGAATGACATGGGTATAGCCACGAAAGTCTTGGATTTTGGATTTAAAGATAGAGATCCAGAAGAGCTGGTAGGACAAAGTCAGGATTCTTTGATGACAAAGTCCTACACGTTTTCAGCACTCCAAGAAGGGTTTTTAAGCCAATGTCACATGGCAATACGTTAAGCAAGAAGCAGTGTCCTACGATAACTGCTGAGCTTGAATGCATGGATAGGATTCATATGCGACGGCAATTGGATCTATCATGTATGCCATGACACGTACTTGTTTTGATATTGCTTTAATGTTATGCAAAACAAGTAAAGACCAGTCAAATCCAGCAGAGAATCACTGGATTGCCGTAAAGAATATTCTAAAGTATTTGAAGAATACTAAGGATAAGTTCTTTAGGTAAAGAAGAAAGTGAGGTGCTACAAGTCGATAGAGTCTGAAAGGCAAGTTTCCAACAGACAAAGATGATTTCCGGTCACAGTCCGGTTATGTCTTGTGTTTGTTTGGCGGTGCACGGCACTGTTGCTGACTCCATGACTTAAACTGAATATTTCGCAGCTTGGGAAGCAGCGAAAGAGGTTGTTTGGAAAGAAGAGTTCATCACTGAACTTGATGTGAATCCCAGCATAGATGAGACTAGCTGCACATCAGAGGTCCAAACAACTTGAGGATAGGTATAACCTATTCCATAAGATAAATGACAGAGATGTTAAGTAGATCAGCAAGTTTCATCGAATGAGAACGTTGCTAATCTATTAACGAAGCCACTCCTTAGGCCTAAGCACGAGTCTCGGACTGTAGCTGTAGGATAAGTGAAATTAAGATGTAGTCTTGATTTCAGTGGGAGTTATTAAAGGGCTTTATTTAGTTATTTGATATGTTCTTGTAAAACATTATTTATGTTTTAATGAAATTATTATTTCAAGATTATTTTAACTGTGATGAAATAATCGTTCCAAAATGATATGAACCATTTTATAGGTCATCGAAGTAAATGATTTGATCTTGAGTCATCGAAGTCATTTAGCTTGATCATGAGATCCTATATTTGATAAATGTTTTATATCATCATGTCCCTAGTTGAAGGTTGTTGAAATTGGAACACCAACAACCGTGTAAGACTGGATTGGTACGTGACTTATGACAAAGTCTCAGTGTGTCATAGATGCACGGCATCAAAGTCAGTACATAGGTGTATGTTGGGAACATACGACCGGACAAGACCCGCTAATAAGAACTCTTCAGGATATTTATATCTGTGTCATAAGAGATTCTTACTACGACTATAGAGTATAGTCCTTAGACCTGAGTTCACATGCATGTGACTGCACATGGACTGATGTACTTTGATCATTGTCTAACGCTATCGTTCTGTGATAGCTATAAGGACCTTGTTTGGGTGCATTATGAAACGAGTAGTTTACAGTGATGGAACAAGATGGGATTTGTCCCTCCAATATAAATGGAGTGAATATCTCTAGGCCAATCGGAGATTTGAATACTGGAAAACGCATGGCCATGCTCAAACGGACTTTCCCGAGTCGTTTGTATTGTCAGTATCAAATCAGAGTCCGATGAACAAGATTAGGCTTTATAAGGATGACACTAATCTTGCCTTATGACTAATCGAGATATTGAGACGAAAGGGATTATGAATACAGAGATTCCAGTTCAAGTGGGAGATTGTTGGAATTGTGTCCAGCAATCTCTGTACTGTCTCTATAACGTAAGAGTATGTCAGTGATCAGACATAAGTCATACAATGCTGGGGGTCATGATGGCTTGCTAGAGTCCGCTCATGATCTATAAGTCTTGGACTTATTGCCTTTATTGTATGATCCCATATGGGTCACACGCTTAAGCTAGCAGGAAATAATGTTGGAACGGCTTAGCAGAAGTACGACAAAAGTGCTAGGCATTTGTCGTACTAAGAGAGAAAGACTAATGGGTCTGATTAAATGGGATTTAATCAGATTGGGCCCAAAAGCCCAAAAGGGAAAGAGAAGGCTTTTAAATGACTAAAAGCCAAGTCTCTTCTCCTACAACCCAACCCTAGCCGCGCCTCTCTCCTCTCTCTGCGCCAGCCTCCTTGTGGTCTAGCAACCAGTTTCCTGTGATTGCGTGTGTGAGCCTTTGGAGGATCCATCTCTCGGTGTATCTCCCTGATCATTGACCTGTTCTCAATTCCGCTGCAAACAAACAGGTAAAAGGTGAGATCTAATGTTTCTAAATAAGAACACCTAGATCTAATGCATGTTTAGGTTGATATCAATATGAGAATTGAATCAGGATCAACCGAAACTTCCAACAGCAACGATCGACACAGAACGCAGACATGACCAGAAAACTGCAACAGTGCCAGAACGAGTCTACAAGCCCCCAGTGCCATATCCTAAGGTTCCCAAACCTTCCAAACAAGAGCTAGAAGTGGCTAACTGCATAAAAGTGAGGGATAAGAAGGTGAATAAAACACCACCAGTTGAAACTTCGCGAGTTCATGCAAAGAAGATGATCTCCACTGATGGTCATCGGAAAGAAGAAGTTCAGATTGGTGGAACTACAATATCTGGTAGTGGAAAGAAGAAGATGGCAGTTCCTCTTAAACCTGCTCTAACATCTTCAGTACCTGCAACTGCTCATAAGCAGAAAGCTCCAGACATCAGATATACGTCAAAGGTAAGGTACAAATCACCTAAGCTTAAACCTTCTGATCACATTGTTTTGAATGCAGGAAAACGCAGTAGACCGCCCAAGCTTCGCTCCCGCCCTGATTCTGATTTCTCCTTCCTTGGGAAGCCTCATGATCCAACAGCATACACACCTCCTTGGATGAAGAGATATTCACAGAGACATTCAAAGTCTCTGTTGAAACCGCCATGAATCCAATCTCTTTCCAATAGTCAAGCTAATGACTTAAAACAAGCGCTGAGTGGGAGGCAACCCACTAGTAGGTTCATTTTTATTTTCATTTTTCGTTTTGATTTTGGTGTTTTGATTTTTCTTTTAAGTGTGTTCAGAGCCGTGAGAAACCGGCAGAATCGCACTGCATCGATCGACACATATAGTGCATCGGTCGATGCAGTCACGATTTGTGGTTTACCGATTCAATTGCGGTTCAGACATCGGTTATCTACATAGCCGCGAGCATATGCGCCTTGCATCGATCGACACCCTTGTGGCATCGATCGACACAGGGCGACGAGAGGTAAGTAATCTGCAACTTTTCGGTTTGTTCTTCAATTTGATTATTTTTCTTTTTTACCGATCCTTCGCTTGACACTACTGGGGACATTGTGTCTTAAGTGTGGGGGAGGTGCTACTGACGTTTATCTTTCTGTTTTCTTAAGAGTCAATCCATTTTTCAAAAATTTTTGTTTTATTGAGTCAAAATTGTTTAAGTAAGAAACTATGATTTTTTGAGAAGATTTACAAGACTTGCAGGAACTTAAGTAACCATTGGGCTGAAGTTGCAGGATCTATCTCTGACCATTAGAAAACCCAGACACAGATCAACCTACTGGGAACACCCACATCACTTCAGGTATCAAAGGATCCTTTTACTGACTTCAATTTAATACTGACTTAGATTTCTCACCTAAGGGCTTGGTATACTCTGTGTCGGATTCCCTGTTAGTTCTGACACAGCCTGTCAACCTATCCTATTTGGTTCCCTTCTCCCCTTCTATAAAGTAAAAAAAAATAATAATAATAATAAACTGAGGATGAGTTAGTAACTCCGAAGTGGTCATGGGAATGGTAGCAAACACTATTATCTCTCATGTGATCCATGGAATGTGTCCAAAGTACACCCCATAACGGGAAGAACTGATAAAAATAAAATAAAATGATACCCAGTGGGGAAAAATCAGTTGTTAAAGAAGGGAAAGAGAAGAAAGGGACTAGAGAAAGATAGTATGGTGGTCTAGAGCTGATAAGGTAAGAATCCATGTGCCCTTTGATCGATAATCCTTAGGTGAGACCGCACTTAAATACTTGCAGAAGTCAGTAGGGAAAATTTGAATGCTTGAATGTGATTGTGGAGTTTACCTAGGACAGTTGCTAAGTGTGGGGGAAGTACATTGTGGTCTTGATATCCTGTGATTGATTCTTGCAGTGGTTTACTAAGGGGAATCTGAGTATTGTAGCTTCTAGGATGAAATGAGTTTCTGAAGAGTTTTCAAACCTCTTCACCATGTTTTAGTTCTATGTTTTGCTTGAGGGCAAGCAAAGGCTAAGTGTAGGGGAGTTGATATATCATGGTTTTTACCCATTTTAGACCATGATATAGATGTGTTTTTAGTGTCTTTTGTCTTTGTTTAGAGTCTTTTACAGGTTTAATCAGGTTTGGAGCTAATTGGAGATATTTGGAGCATTTTGGGACTTTTGGGACGTTTTGGCCGAGAGCTTAACTCACTGTCCGATTTATTGATCATGCATCGACCGACACACCTTGTGCATCGGTCGACACACTAGCGAGATGGGCCGTACGCGTCGGTTTAATGAAGATATGAAGATTTGCAAAGAAGCCCAAGATAGTTCCAGTATTTACACAGAAGCCCCAGCCGAGATTAGGCCTATATATAGAGGATTTTGGTGTTTATTTTACTTACGCTTTCATAATTAAGAGCAGAGGATTTTTAGAGCTTTTGGGGCTGATCTGAACCTATTACTTCATCTGTATTTGGAGAAGATTTCGAACCCCTTTTACTCTTATTCTTTTATGCAATTTATTCATTCCATGATTATGTTTTCATTATCTATGTCTGAGTAGATTCCTAGTTAGGTTTAGGGTTTCTCACATAGGATTTCATGACTTGCTAGACTTATTCAAATTCAGTTAAGGATTCAAACTATATCTGTTCTTCAATTTAATTGTGCTTAAAGCTAGTTCTAACCTGATCAATTAGAATCTAGATCTTAGGTTGCTAAATACGTCACGGAAGTGGGGTTTAGGAATCTGAACTAATTAAATTGGGCAATTAAACTTTGCGCAAACTGAAGTTTGGTTTAGGATAATTGTGAACATATCAAACTTGGGATTAATTCTAGTTTAATCTGTTAGTTCTCGCAAACGAAAGTTTGGTTTGCTGCACTTAGACTTAGAGAATTATCGCAAAGGAATTTGGTTAATTCTATATCTGTGTTTTGAGTTCTAGAATTGTGCTTAATTAGATCCTTGCTGAATGAACTGTCTGCTTGTCTGATTTACTGAGAATACCCTAGGCTTGACGCTTTTAATTACTTGCTTCCACAACCGTTAATCTCTGCTACTGATTTACTTTCTCGCACCGCTTTTAATTAAATCACATTGCTTATTTCTAGTATTAGTCTCTACTGTTCTGATCTATTGAGACCAAGTGTCCCTGTGGATTCGATAACCCTATATACTACTTTGACATTGCTGTTCACTTGCAGTTTAGTATAGGGATAAACTTTGAGCTTATCTAGTTTTAATTAAAAACTTGATAGGTTCTAAGTTTTACCCTATTCTAAACTGCAAGTGAACAGCAATGTCAAAGTCGTATATAGGGTTATCGAATCCACAGGGACACTAGGTCTCGATAGATCAGAACAGTAGAGACTAATACTAGAAAGAAAGCAATGTAATTGAATTAAAAGTGGTGCAAGAAAGTAAATCAGTAGCAGAGATTAACGGTTGTGGAAGCAAGTAATTAAAAGCGTCAAGCCTAGGGTATTCTCAGGAAATCAGACAAGCAGACAGTTCATTCAGCAAGGATCTAATTAAGCACAGTTCTAGAACTCAAAACACAGATATAGAATTAACCAAATTCCTTTGCGATAATTCTCTAAGTCTAAGTGCAGCAAACCAAACTTTCGTTTGCGAGAACTAACAGATTAAACTAGCATTAATCCCAAGTTTGATATGTTCACAATTATCCTAAACCAAACTTCCGTTTGCGCAAAGTTTAATTGCCCAATTTAATTAGTTCAGATTCCTAAACCCCACTTCCGTGACGTATTTAGCAACCTAAGATCTAGATTCTAATTGATCAGGTTAGAACTAGCTTTAAGCACAATTAAATTGAAGAACAGATATAGTTTGAATCCTTAACTGAATTTGAACAAGTCTAGCAAGTCATGAAATCCTATGTGAGAAACCCTAAACCTAACTAGGAATCTACTCAGACATAGATAATGAAAACATAATCATAGAATGAATAAATTGCATAAAAGAATACTAGTAAAAGGGGTTCGAAATCTTCTCCAAATACAGATGAAGTAATAGGTTCAGATCAGCCCCAAAAGCTCTAAAAATCCTCTGCTCTTAATTATGAAAGCGTAAGTAAAATAAACACCAAAATCCTCTATATATAGGCCTAATCTCGGCTAGGGCTTCTGTGTAAATACTGGAACTATCTTGGGCTTCTTTGCAAATCTTCATATCTTCATTAAACCGACGCGTACGGCCCATCTCGCTAGTGTGTCGACCGATGCACAAGGTGTGTCGGTCGATGCATGATCAATAAATCGGACAGTGAGTTAAGCTCTCGGCCAAAACGTCCCAAAAGTCCCAAAATGCTCCAAATATCTCCAATTAGCTCCAAACCTGATTAAACCTGTAAAAGACTCTAAACAAAGACAAAAGACACTAAAAACACATCTATATCATGGTCTAAAATGGTTAAAAACCATGATATATCAACTCCCCCACACTTAGCCTTTGCTTGCCCTCAAGCAAAACATAGAACTAAAGCATGGTGAAGAGGTTTGAAAACTCTTCAGAAACTCATTTCATCCTAGAAGCTACAATACTCAGATTCCCCTTAGTAATCCACTGAAAGAATCAATCACAGGATATCAAGACCACAATGTACTTCCCCCACACTTAGCAACTGTCCTAGGTAAACTCCACAATCACATTCAAGCATTCAAATTCTCCCTACTGACTTCTGCAAGTATTTAAGTGCGGTCTCACCTAAGGAGTATCGATCAAAGGGCACATGGATTCTTACCTTATCAGCTCTAGACCACCATACTATCTTTCTCTAGTCCCTTTCTTCTCTTTCCCTTCTTTAACAACTGATTTTTCCCCACTGGGTATCATTTTATTTTTTTTATCAGTGTTCTTCCCGTTATGGGGTGTACTTTGGACACATTCCATGGATCACATGAGAGATAATAGTGTTTGCTACTATTCCCATGACCACTTCGGAGTTACTAACTCATCCTCAGTTTATTATCTTTTTTTTTTTTACTTTATAGAAGGGGAGAAGGGAACTAAATAGGATAGGTTGACAGGCTGTGTCAGAACTAACAAGGGAATCCGACACAAAGTATACCAAGCCCTTAGGTGAGAAATCTAAGTCAGTATTAAATTGAAGTCAGTAAAAGGATCCTCTGATACCTGAAGTGATGTGGGTGTTCCCAGTAGGTTGATCTGTGATGGGGTTTTCTAATAGTCAGAGATAGATCCTGCAACTTCATCCCAATGGTTACTTAAGTTCCTGCAAGTCTTGTAAATCTTCTCAGAAAATCATAGTTTCTTACTTAAACAGTTTTGACTCAATAAAACAAAAATTTTTTTTTTGAAAAACGGACTGACTCTTAAGAAAACAGAAAGATAATCATTAGTGGCACCTCCCCCACACTTAAGACACACTGTCCCCAGTAGTGTCCAGCGAAGGATCGGTAAAAAGAAAAAAAATTGAAAAGATGAAATTATGTATGCCGGGTTACCTCTGTCGCTCAGGCATCGATCGTTGCACTAAGTGCATCGACCGTTACTTGGCGATTTTCGTGTATGGTCGATCGTTGCTCAAGAGCGCAACGATCGCTGCAATGCGATTCCTTTCGTGTTGTGACGATCGACACAGAAGTGAGTCGATCGTTGCACTGCGATTTGTCCTAGACCTGCAAACATAACTGCACCAAAAACAAAAACGAACGTAAAATCCTAACAAAAACACCAAAAATTAAGTAGAAAAACACCAGTACCTAATGGTGGGTTGCCTCCCACCCAGCGCTTGTTTAAGGTCAATAGCTTGACCGGACGGATGGGAATTTTCAAGTACCAGGAGGTCCTGACAGAGACTTTTTCTGTCTCTGTTCAAGTCTCCTCATCCAGGGTGGCATATAAGCATTCGGATCATGGGATCTCCCAAGGAAGAAACCAACAGAATCAGGGCGGGAGCGAAGCTTAGGTGGGGTAGGATGTTGTCCTGCATTCAAAGTAATGTGGTTAGGATGTTTAAGCTTAGATGATTTGTGCCTAACCTTTGGTGGAAATAAGATGTCTGGAGCTTTCTGCTTATGAGCAGTTGCAGGCGCTAAAGATGTTAGAGCAGGTTCAAGAGGAACCGCCATCTTCTTCTCTCCAATCTCAGCTTCTAATTCTGTATCAATGCTGAAACTTTGTCCATCAATGGTGGTTTTCTTCAACTTATCCATCTTAAACTGCAAAGGCTCATCTCCCAGGTGGAGATCAATCAATCCATGGCGTACATCAATCACAGCCCCAGCAGGGGCTAAAAAGGATCTACCAAGCAGTAGAGGATCATCAGGCTCAATCTCATACTTCAGTACCATAAAGTCCGTTGGAATAAAGTAATTTCCAACTCTAAGAGGGATGTTCTCAAGAATTCCTTCTGGATGTCTTCTTGATCGATCAGCTAGGACTAAAGAGATCCTAGTAGGCTGGAAGTTCAGTAGTCCCAATATCACAGCCACAGAGTACGGCATGAGATTTATACTTGAGCCGAGATCACATAATGCCCTCTGAAATCTGTCTCTATAGATAGAGCAGTCTATCATAAAACCTCCTGGATCCTTTAGCTTCTCAGGAACCCTACCATTAACAACAGCATCACATACTTCTGATATCATCAAGCATCCTTCTTCTTCAGTCATGTTGCTAGAGAGGATGTCTGTAACACATGTCTTCATCATGGGATTGGTCTTAGTGGCATCAATCAATGGAGTGTCAGTTAGCTTTTCTCTCATTATCTCCATGCATTTTTCCAACTTAATCTCTTGCTTGGACTTCCTAGGGAAAGGAATCTTCGGTTTGTAGGCTCTTTCTGTATCAGCTTTCGGTTTCTCTGGGAAATTTGGCTGCTCACGCCCATGGTGTCGATCGTTGCTGAAATGGTGACGATCGACATTGACTCTCGCAGGATGTGTCGATCGATGCACATTTGTGTCGATCGATGCAAGGCGAACATTCTGAATTTTTCTCGGATTTTCCAGTTCCAGAACTTCAGTTTCTCGATTCTGCTCAACTTCTTCTTCTGCCGAAGCTGCCTTAACATGCTCTGTCTGTATACTGGTTTCCATTTGCGTCATCCTAGCATCCAGATTGTCAACTCTGCTTGTCAAAGATTCCAATTTTCCACTCAGATCCTGATACATGAAGTCCATCTTTCCATTCAGATCTTGCGTCATCTTGTTCTGTCCAAGTAGTAGCTGCTCAAGCATAGACTCAATCTTTGTCTGCTCTTTAGTGGGAGGAACTTGGTGAGGTGAATAGCCATTCGATCTCGGAGCTTGTCTCTGTTGACTTCTAGATGTGTGTTCATGAAAATCAGCTTCATTAATATAATTCACTTCTACAAATTCTCCAGCTACTACCATGTTGTGGATATAATCCACCTTGTCCCTCAAATCAGCTATCTGCAAGCTATCATCTCCGCAACTAGATCTCTGCCTTTCCTTGTCAGCATTCTTGACACTACTGCTAGTCATCAAGTTCTTAATAAGCTCTTTAGCTTCTTCTGGGGTCTTGGTATAGAAGTTTCCATCACTTCCTGTGTCCATAGCTCTCTGATACCAAAAATCCAAACCCCTGAAAAAGGCACTCAGAAGCTGTACCTCAGAGAATCCATGGTGTGGACAATCTCTCTGGTACATCTTGAATCTCATCCAAGCTGCTTTAAAAGGCTCTGTAGGCTGCTGTTTGAATGTCAGGATATCATGTCTAAGCTGCTCAGATAACGCATCGTCATAAAAATATCTAAGGAACTCCTTCTTGACTGCTTCCCAAGTGGTCAAAGATCCTGGTTCTAGCTGTCTCAGCCAGTAAGCTGCATCTCCTTTAAGAGAGAATGGGAAGAGCTTACAGAAAATATAATCAGAAGAAACTCCTTCAGCCGTGATACTGCTAGCCAATTCCTCAAATGTGTCTATGTGATCCATAGGATGCTCGCTTGAAAGACCATGGAACTGATACTGTCATTTCAATGCGTAGTACTCAGGTTTCAGCTTAAACTCAGCTCTGGTGAACGGAGGTGGTCGAATCGCAGACCGATTAGCATAGAATATATCTGGTCTGTTATAATCAGCAAGTGTCTTCTCGTGACCATCCTCTCGTCGATGTTCCGCGCCCACGGCAACATCTGGTGTGATGAGGTTTCCTTCCCCATCCAGTTTCTGACCCTTCGCGTTACATATGTGACCTTCCTGGTCTCGTAGAACTCCGTTCTTGCCGCGAATCAGAATCACAGGCTTCATCAAGAAATACCCAGCTAAATGCTCAAGCTCTCGGCACCACTGGTTTCGCCTTGTGTCGATCGATGCAAGAGAAGCGTCGATCGATGCAGACTCGATGATGTGACGATCGACACTTAGGACTGTGTCGATCGATGCAGGGCGATCAGGCGTACCTGAAACGCAAGAAAAAGAAAAAGTAGTAAACTAAACCAAAAATAAAAATCCTAGTAAAAACCCTAAGTTCGAAGCTATCGAAGACTCAAAGAGTCCCCGGCAACGGCGCCAAAAACTTGATAGGTTCTAAGTTTTACCCTATTCTAAACTGCAAGTGAATAGCAATGTCAAAGTAGTATATAGGGTTATCGAATCCACAGGGACACTAGGTCTCGATAGATCAGAACAGTAGATACTAATACTAGAAAGAAAGCAATGTAATTGAATTAAAAGTGGTGCAAGAAAGTAAATCAGTAGCAGAGATTAACGGTTGTGGAAGCAAGTAATTAAAAGCGTCAAGCCTAGGGTATTCTCAGGAAATCAGACAAGCAGACAGTTCATTCAGCAAGGATCTAATTAAGCACAGTTCTAGAACTCAAAACACAGATATAGAATTAACCAAATTCCTTTGCGATAATTCTCTAAGTCTAAGTGCAGCAAACCAAACTTTCGTTTGCGAGAACTAACAGATTAAACTAGCATTAATCCCAAGTTTGATATGTTCACAATTATCCTAAACCAAACTTCCGTTTGCGCAAAGTTTAATTGCCCAATTTAATTAGTTCAGATTCATAAACCCCACTTCTGTGACGTATTTAGCAACCTAAGATCTAGATTCTAATTGATCAGGTTAGAACTAGCTTTAAGCACAATTAAATTGAAGAACAGATATAGTTTGAATCCTTAACTGAATTTGAACAAGTCTAGCAAGTCATGAAATCCTATGTGAGAAACCCTAAACCTAACTAGGAATCTACTCAGACATAGATAATGAAAACATAATCATAGAATGAATAAATTTCATAAAAGAATAATAGTAAAAGGGGTTCGAAATCTTCTCCAAATACAGATGAAGTAATAGGTTCAGATCAGCCCCAAAAGTTCTAAAAATCCTCTGCTCTTAATTATGAAATCGTAAGTAAAATAAACACCGAAATCCTTTATATATAGGCCTAATCTCGGCTGGGGCTTCTGTGTAAATACTGGAACTATCTTGGGCTTCTTTGCAAATCTTCATATCTTCATTAAACCGACGCGTACGGCCGATCTCGCTAGTGTGTCGACCGATGCACAAGGTGTGTCGGTCGATGCATGATCAATAAATCGGACAGTGAGTTAAGCTCTCGGCCAAAACGTCCCAAAAGTCCCAAAATGCTCCAAATATCTCCAATTAGCTACTTTGACATTGGCGCCGTTGCCGGGGACTCTTAGAGTCTTCGATAGGACCGAACTTAGGGTTTCTACTAGAAATTTTTCTTTTTGTTTTTGTTTTTTTTCGTTTTATTTTTATTTTACTAACTTTTTCTCTGATTTCTCTCTGTCGCAGGTACGAATTTCGCCTTGCGTCGATCGTTGCATCACTTGCGTCGATCGTCACTAGGCGATTCTGAGATTGAATCGATCGTTGCACTGATAGCATCGATCGTTGCTGGACGATTACAGACAGTTTATGCCAACGCAGAAAACTCGAAGTAATCCGAACTCGAGCTTGCTTAATCTCGGACTAGAGGAACTTGGACGTCTAGAGAGGACTATCAGAAGAGAAAAGAGAGAGAGAATGGTTCGAGAACGTCTGATCTTGATACCAGATGCTGAAGGTACCCTGAGGGACCAAGATAACAACCCGTACAATGCTGCTGGGCATCGGGTTGATGCTGAAGGGAATGTCATCCCTGATCCTCCTGAGCAACAACAACATGAGCTGAACCGAAACCAGGGTCAAGGACAGGCCCAAGGTAGAGAGATGGTGGTTCATGAGAGGACACTAGCTGATTACAACAGACCTGACGAGTTTCATGCAAACCGAGCAGCTCTAGTGCTCCCTGCTTTTGAGAGGAATGATTTTGAGGTAAAGACCATCTACTACCAGCTGATGAGACAGATTGCTTTTCACGGTCTTCAAGCAGAGCAGCCTATGGATCACATTGACAAGTTTGAGGACATAGTCACTGGCATGAAGTATGAAGGAGTATACCCGGACTATCTGTTCCTTAAGCTATTTCTGAAGGATTGTTTAGTTGATCCTGATTCAATTCTTAGATTCATATCAACCTAAACATGCGGATCTAGGTTCTTCTCGAATAGAAACAATTGATGATCTCACCTTTTACCTGTTTGTTGCAGCGGAAGGAGATTGAACAGGTCAGAGATCAGAGAAACACCGAGAGATGAATCCTCCAAAGGTTCACACACGCGATCACAGAAAACGGCTGCTAGACCACTAGAGGAACACGGCGCAGAGAGAGAGAGTTTCGGCTGAGCGGCTAGGGTTAATGGCACTGAACTCGAGTTTTATCTCATAAAACTTGTCCGGTTCCGTTTGGGCCATTTGGCCCAAACACCAATTAACTCGACGGCATTCGCGCACTGTGTCGACCGACACACCTTGTGTATCGATCGACACACAGTGCCTAAACTGTTTTATTCTCTCTAAGTACAGTAAATGCCTAGCACTTTTACCGTACTTCTGCTAAACCGTTCCTACACACTTTCCTGTTAGCTTAGGCGTGTGACCCATATGGGATCATATAATAAAGGCAATAAGTCCAAGACTTATAGATCATGAGCGGACTCTAGCAAGCCATCATGACCCCCAGTATTATATGACTTATGTCTGATCATTGACATACTCTTACTTTCTAGAGACAGTACTGAGATTACTGGACACAATTCCAACAATCTCCCACTTGTACTGGAATCTCTGTATTCATAATCCTTTTGTCACAATATCTCGATTAGTCATAAGGCAAGATTGGTGTCATCCTTATAAAGCCTAATCTTGTTCATCGGACTCTGATTCGATACTGACAATCCAAACGACTCGGGACAGTCCGTTTGAGCATGGCCATGCATTTTCAGTATTCAAATCTCCGATTGGCCTAGAGATATTCACTCCATTTATATTGGAGGGACAAATTCCGTCTTGTTCCATCACTGTAAACTACTCATTTCATAATGTACCCAAACAAGGTCCTTATAACTATCGCAGAACGATAGCGTTAGACAATGATCAAAGTGCATCAGTCCACGTGCAGTCACATGCATGCGAACTCAGGTCTAAGGACTATACTCTATAGTCGTAGTAAGAATCTCTTATGACACAGATATAAATATCCTGAAGAGTTCTTATAAGCGGGTCTTGTCCGGTCGTATGTTCCCAAACATACACCTATGTACTGACTTTGATGCCGCGCATCTATGACACACTGAGACTTTGTCATAAGTCACGTACCAATCCAGTCTCTCACGGTTGTTGGTGTTCCAATTTCAACAACCTTCGACTAGGGACGGGATGATATAAAACATCTATCAAATATAGGGTCTCATGATCAAGCTAAATGACTTCGATGACTCAAGATCAAGTCATTTACTTCGATGACCTATAAAATGGTTCATATCATTTTGGAACGATTATTTCATCACAGTTAAAATAATCTTGAAATAATAATTTCATTAAACATAAGAATGTTTTACAAGAACATATCAAATAACTAAATAAAAGCCCTCAAACTCCCACTCAAATTTAGATTACATTTCAATGTCTCTAATGCCTACAGCTTCAGTCAGAAACTCGAGCTTAGGCCTTGGGAGTGGCTTTGTCAACGGATCAGCGACGTTATCATCAGTCTGAACTCGGCTGATCTTGACTTCCTTTCTATTAATGATGTCACGTATCAAGTGAAATCTTCTCAGAACATGCTTGGATTTCTGGTGTGATCTTGGTTCCTTTGCCTGAGCTATAGCACCATTGTTGTCACAAAACAGTGCCAGAGGCTCAGCCGCATCTGGTATCACACCTAGTTCAATAATGAACTTTCGTATCCAAACAGCTTCCTTCGCAGCTTCTGAGGCGGCGATATATTCAGCTTCTGTAGTGGAATCTGCAACGGTGTCTTGCTTGGAGCTTCTCCAAGTGATTGCACCGCCATTCAGACAAAAGATATAACCGGACTGTGACCGGAAATCATCTTGGTCTGTCTGGAAACTTGCGTCCGTGAATCCACTGACTTTAAGCACATCACTTCCACCGTACACTAAGAACTTATCCTTAGTATGTCTTAGATACTTCAAGATATTCTTTACGGCAATCCAATGGTTTTCACCTGGATTTGACTGGTATCTACTCGTCATGCTCAATGTATAAGCGACATCAGGACGAGTACAGATCATGGCATACATGACAGATCCTATTGCAGATGCATAAGGAATATTCTTCATGCGCTCAAGCTCAGCAGCCGTCGTAGGGCTCTGCTTCTTGCTTAGCGTTGTGCCATGTACCATTGGCGTGAAGCCCTTCTTGGAATCCTTCATGCTGAATCTTTGTAGGACTTTGTCAATGTATGAATCTTGACACAAGCCTATCAGCCTTCTAGATCTATCCCGGTAGATCCTGATTCCAAGAACGTATGCGGCTTCACCCATGTCTTTCATGGAAAAACAACTTCCAAGCCAGTCCTTTACTGACTTCAGCATTGGAACGTCGTTTCCGAGAAGCAGTATGTCATCGACATACAGAATAAGAAATACTATCTTGCTCCCACTAGTTTTCTTATACACGCATTGTTCTTCTTCGTTTCTGATGAAGTCAAATTGCTTGATCGCTTCATCAAAACGAAGATTCCAGCTCCTCGATGCTTGCTTCAATCCATAAATGGATTTATGAAGCTTGCATACTTTTCCAGCATTCTTTGGATCTATGTAACCGTCAGGTTGTGTCATATACACATCCTCTTCCAGAATACCATTCAGGAAGGCGGTTTTCACGTCCATCTGCCAAATTTCATAATCATGAAAAGCTGCAGTTGCTAGTAGAATCCGAATAGATTTCATCATAGCCACTGGTGAATAGGTTTCATCGTAATCCACACCGTGAACTTGTCTGAAACCTTTTGCCACCAACCTGGCTTTATAAATCTGGACATTTCCATCCACGTCAATCTTCTTCTTGAAGATCCATTTGCACTCGATGGCTTTTACACCAGCGGGTAAGTCAACCAACGAAAACACTTGGTTGACCGACATGGAGTCCATTTCGGAATCAGTGGCCTTGCGCCACTTAGAGGAATCTGGGCCCATCATGGCTTGATTGAAGTTCGATGGTTCATCACCATCAATGATCAGAAGATCATGACAGTCAGTCACGAGGAATCCTTGATATCTCTCGGGTTCGTGACGGATCCTCCCGGATCTTCGAACTTCAGGTACTACAGGTTCAGGCTCTACAATTTCTTGCAGGTCCTCCTGCTGCTCTTCCTCATTAGGTTGAGCAGTATCCTGTTCATCTTGAATTTCTTCAAGCAGTACCTTACTCCCACTGTCTTTCTTAGAGAGAAACTCCCTCTCAAGAAAGTTACAATCCCGGGCAACAAAGATCTTGTTCTCGGAACGTAGATAGAAGTAATAAGCCTTGGTTTCCTTCGGATAACCAATGAAGTAGCATTTGTCAGATTTTGGTGTAAGCTTGTCTGAGATCAATCTCTTGACATAGGCTTCACAACCCCAAATTCTGAGATAAGACAGCACTGGAGCTTCTCCAGTCCATAATTCATATGGTGTCTTTGCTACTGCTTTCGATGGCGCTCTATTTAGAGTGAACACTGCTGTTAGCAGAGCATATCCCCAAAGGGATATTGGAAGGTCTGTGTGACTCATCATAGATCGAACCATATCCAATAAGGTCCGATTTCTCCTCTCAGACACACCATTCCATTGAGGTGTTCCAGGAGGAGTGAGTTGGGATACGATCCCACACTCTCTCAGATGATCACTGAATTCTAGGCTTAAGTATTCTCCTCCTCGGTCGGACCGAAGAGCCTTAATGCTTTTGCCAAGTTGGTTTTGTACTTCATTTTGGAATTCTCTGAACTTCTCAAAAGATTCAGACTTATGTTTCATTAAATAAACATATCCATACCTACTGAAATCATCAGTAAAGGTAATGAAGTACTGATAGTTTCCTCTTGCATTTGTGGACATTGGGCCACACACATCAGTGTGTATCAGGCCCAATACGTCACTGGCCCTCTCGTTAGGTTTATTAAAGGGGGCCTGTGTCATTTTGCCCATCATGCAGGATTCGCATTTCTCACATGACTCAAAGTCAAATGAGCCAAGAAGTCCATTCGAATGGAGCCTCTTGATGCGTTTCTCGCTGATGTGCCCTAAACGACAATGCCATAGAAACGTTCGGTTCTCCTCATTAGGTTTGAACCGTTTGGTATTAATGTTATAAATTGGCGCGGATTGATCGAGTATGTAAAGCCCATTCATAAGAGGGGCAGAACCATAGAACAAATTGTTGCGATTGAAGGAACATAATTTATTCTTAACTGAAAAATCATAACCTTCCAAATCCAACAAAGAAATTGAAATAATATTTCTGCTTATAGCAGGTACAAAATAACAATTATTGAGTTCTAAAATCAATCCCGAAGGTAAAGACAACAAGTAAATGCCTACAGCTAGCGCTGGAACTTTCGCTCCATTCCCAACTCGTAGCTCCACTTGTCCTTGCTTCAGCCTTCTACTGTTGCTGAGTGCCTGCATATTAGTACAAATATGAGCCCCACAACCAGTATCCATAACCCATGAGGTATTATCAGAAGTAGTTGTATTAACTTCTATAACAAAAATACCTGTTGAAGAAGTCTCAAAAGTCTTCTTCTTCAATTCCTTTAGACCTTCCTGGAATTTCTTACATTCTCTCCTCCAATGCCCTGGTTCTTTACAGAACCTGCATATGTCAGTTGGCCCAGCCTTGGACTTGGGCTTGGCCTTTGGCGTGTCCTTGTCCGCGACTTGGACAGCCTTGGCCTTTCCCTTATCCTTAGCAGAGGATTTCTTAAACCCCTTGCCCTTCTGCACCATAAGCACATTGGGGTCCTTGGCGGTTTTCCTCAAATTGGGCTCCGCAGTCTTGAGCATTCCGTGAAGCTCAGGCAATGTCTTACTCAAGCCATGCATGTTAAAGTTCAGAATGAACTGATCATAGCTTGCAGGTAATGACTGCAGAATGATGTCGCAGGCAAGTTCCTGGCTGATTGGGCAGTCGAGTTTCTGAAGATGATCGAGATAACCCATCATCTTCAAGACATGAGGACTCACTGCCGCATTCGCAGCCAACTTGCAGTCCAAGAGGTTCTTAACTGTTTGAAACCTCTCAGTCCTAGCCTGCTCCTGAAAAAGCGATTTCAGGCTTGCCATTATCTCGATGGGTGACAATACACTCTCGAACTGTTTTTGCAGCTCAGGAGTCATTGTCACCAACATCAGGCAATAGGCATCATTTTCATCTGACGAATGCTTTTCCCAAGCATTATGCAGAGTCCTGGCGGCATTGGCAGGAGGCCTCTCGGGGAGAGGATCACGAAGGACATAATCCTTCTTCTCCTGCTTGAGGACTAGCCTCAAGTTCCTTGACCACGTCAGGAAGTTCGTTCCAGTCAGCTTCTCCTTTTCGAGAACAGACCGGATTGAGAATGTGTTTTGTGTGCTTGTAGTAGTCATAGCTGAAATATATAGATAAAAAGGTTATTAGTTAAAATGTTCAATATGATTAATCTCGTATTAAATTTAATATGATTAATCACGCATTATATTCAATAACATAAGTTACCCTCAATAGAATATAATGATTCCAAGATCCACATATAACTAAGATTAAAGTGGGCCACTGGCCGTCACCAAACCTTAGCTTATATAGGTAAGCCCTATATCGGCTAATTATATCCGTGATATAACTCTTGGTTGTGAATCTGGGCCCGAGGCCCAATCCACTCTGATGTCTCAAGGCCCGGGACTCCCGATGGCCCAGTCAAGAAAACCAGACTATACAGTCATGTAATCATTAATGTCTGGGACTCCCAACGACATTTATGAATCACAAACCGTCTTATCCACGCAAAAGCAGACACCCTCACACTGTAAGGCCATGAATACAATTGAATGGGCTTCGACAGCTGACATAGAATGGACAAGACATCCAACGCTTGATATTATTTGAGGTTCGTAGGTTTATTTAAAAAATTCATTCCCAAAATAGAAGATTACTATTTCGGGAAACTTTCCATTTTTGGAAACCTACTATTTTTGGAAACTTTCTAAAATTGGAAACTTTCTAAAAACGGAAACTTTCTAACTTTAGAAATTTCTTAAAATCCGAATCATGCAAATCTAGAAATTTCTATAATTAAGAAACTTTCTAATTTCAAAATATCGGAAACTTTAATTTAAAATCGATTTATATTCTTTATAAAATAAATTTTAAATTAATCTGAAGAAAGACTCAAATAATTGGCCCAATTGTTTTAATTTCTTGGCCCGAGGCCCAAGAATTGGTCCATGTCCAAGACATGACCCAATTGTCCAATTAAATGACATAACCGGTCTGGTTCATTAAAATTGGTCTAACCAAATTTTAATTACTACGATGACCACAATTGTCAACCGGTTATTTACTAAACCGGATTTTCTCAATTTATTTGGTCCAACCAAATCAAATTAGAAAATCCTGGTTTAGGCACAAAATCCAATTTTTCGACTTTGGATTTCTTATCCCGGTTTAACCAGACTTAATAAAATTATCAAATCTGTTTATTAAACCGTGACGTTTAATTTTAATCAAAATATTAAACCGAGCCTTAAACCAACCATGTCGATCGATGAACCAACCGTGTCGATCGATCCATCAACCACATCGGTCGATGCTCTCAGCATCGATCCTGCATCGATCGTGCATCGATCCTGTATCGATCGATGCTCTTACGCATGCACGGAAACGAGCCAAAACCCTAACCGTGTCGATCGATGCACCAACCGCATCGGTCGATGCACCAACATCGAACCTGCATCGATCCTGCATCGATCGATGCTTTCACGCGTTAACTGGTTTTGCCGATAGACTGTATCGACCGATCCATGCGATCGTATCGATCGATCCATGTGATCGCAGTCGATACAGACCTCTTGAAATCGCATTCTACCAAATCATATAGCTTGGTTTCTGCAATTTTATGTGTGTTTAGGTTTCAATTCCTTGTTGCTTAAGTGATTTCTCTTATCAGAAGTTGATTCAAAACACTTTTAAACAAGAAAATAATCCTAAACATGAATCTAAACAAGAAAAACCAGAACCATTGGCTCTGATACCACTGAAGGATTGTTTAGTTGATCCTGATTCAATTCTTAGATTCATATCAACCTAAACATGCGGATCTAGGTTCTTCTCGAATAGAAACAATTGATGATCTCACCTTTTACCTGTTTGTTGCAGCGGAAGGAGATTGAACAGGTCAGAGATCAGAGAAACACCGAGAGATGAATCCTCCAAAGGTTCACACACGCGATCACAGAAAACGGCTGCTAGACCACTAGAGGAACACGGCGCAGAGAGAGAGAGTTTCGGCTGAGCGGCTAGGGTTAATGGCACTGAACTCGAGTTTTATCTCATAAAACTTGTCCGGTTCCGTTTGGGCCATTTGGCCCAAACACCAATTAACTCGACGGCATTCGCGCACTGTGTCGACCGACACACCTTGTGTATCGATCGACACACAGTGCCTAAACCGTTTTATTCTCTCTAAGTACAGTAAATGCCTAGCACTTTTACCGTACTTCTGCTAAACCGTTCCTACACACTTTCCTGTTAGCTTAGGCGTATGACCCATATGGGATCATATAATAAAGGCAATAAGTCCAAGACTTATAGATCATGAGCGGACTCTAGCAAGCCATCATGACCCCCAGTATTATATGACTTATGTCTGATCATTGACATACTCTTACTTTCTAGAGACAGTACTGAGATTACTGGACACAATTCCAACAATTTCCGCACAGTCTTGCTGGAGACGCTAGTGCATGGCTGAGACAACTGGCACCTGGTCAGTATACTACTTGGGCAGCCTTAAAGAGTGAGTTCCTGCGTCACTTTTATGATGATGCGCGCTCGGATCAGTCCAGACAGGACATACTCACCTTTTCCCAAGGAGCTGTGGAGCCCTTGAAGACTGCCTGGATGAGATTTAAGCAGTATCAGCGTGACTGTCCACACCATGGATTCACAGAAGTACAGCTGATTGGTATTTTCTTCAGAGGCATAGACCTCCCTTATCAGACTGCGCTGGATAATTCCAGTAATGCTAATTTCAACACCAGGACTCCTACACAAGCTAAGCAGTTGATTGAGAACCTGATTGGCAGCAACAGTTGCAAGACAATGGATGAAAGGAGGAAGAAATCTGGTGGAACTGTAGACAATTCTGATATAGCTAATATAAGATCCAGATTGGACACAGTCTACAATCTCCTGACAAGTAAGAAAGCTGTCCACTTTGCCCAAGATGTAGAGGTGATTCAGACTGAGGAGGAAACTCAGGAAGAAGATGTGAATTTCATAGGAGGTTCTGGTTTCCAAGGTAATAGATTTGGTAATCAACAGGGGAACAGATTCTCCAATGGTGGACAGACTGGTGGTTTTCAGAAGACCTATGGACAAGGTACTCAGAGAACCTATGGATCTACATCCTATCAGACTCCTCCTGCGCCTACAGCCCATGAGAGCAAAATGGAGGCTATGATGGAACAACTGATTGAGAGTCAGACCAAGATTTCTGTGGACTGCAACAAGAAGTTGGACGCTGTCTATGAAGACCTCAATGGGAAATTTGAATCTCTGAGCACTCACATGAAGCAGTTGGACACTCAGGTGAACCAGATGTCCAGCTCACTGAAGGGAAAAGGAGTGGCAGACACTCATGTTAAGGCCTGGTCTGTGTACATTAATGATGGATCTCACCTAGGTGAAAGATTTGAGCTAAGTACAGCTGAGTTGGTGACAGAACAGGAATTTTCGGATATTTGTGAAAAACTCTCGGGTGAAATCTGCTGCAGTGCGTCGATCGATGCAACATCTGTGCCGATCGATACACCCGTCGGGATGGCAACGATCGACACACCCTTAGTGTCGGTCGTTGCAGGGCGTGAACAGACAGAACCGTCGGATGATAATAGCATAGATGCTGACTTGGAGCTTGATCGCCTATTCAATGGAGCCTCTGAGATTACTCAACAGGAGATCTACGAGCAGATCTTTAGACAACACTCCTCAGTGTCTGAAGTGATTAGGCAAGAGATTGAAGAGCTGAAGAAATTAGAAGGGATTGGTGAAGAATTGGAAGAAATTCCAACTTCTGATGATCCACCTTATCATCCATGTGTGCAAAGGTACCTGAACAAGATGTTGCCCCTGGATGATGATCTGAAAGACTGGGTGATAATAGTTCCTCAGCATATTAGTGATGTTCTGCTAACTAAGGTCCCGAAGAAGCTATCTGATCCTGGAGTCTTTGTGCTGGACTGTTCTATCTTTGAGGATAGCTTTAGGCGTTCTCTGTGTGATTTAGGAGCTGCTGGAAGTTTGATGCCTTACTCTGTGGCAGAGAAACTGGGTATGCTGGATTTTACTCCTACTAGGACTTCTCTTGTCCTAGCTGATCAGTCCATACGAGTTCCTGAAGGACTCCTTATGGACATTCCGGTGAGAGTTGGAAACTACTTAGTTCCAACGGACTTCCTTGTGCTGAGATATGACTGTGATCCGGATGAAGCATTATTGCTTGGGAGACCCTTTTTGGCTACAGCAGGAGCGTTGATTGATGTTAGGAACAGCTTGATAGACCTCCATCTGGGAGATGAACCACTGCACTATGAGATGGATAAGCTGCGAAAGCCACTGATAGATGGGCAGACATTCACCATAAGGGACACAGATTTTGAGCAGCCTGATCATACCATGGTTATAGATCCTGGAGCACATTTCACTCCATCTTTTCTTGGACATGAGCATTCCGCAACAGCCTACTCACCACCTTGGATGAGGAGACTTGAACAGAGACATAAAAAGTCTCTGTCAGGACCTCCTGGTACTTGAAAATTCCCATCCGTCCGGTCAAGCTATTGACCTTAAACAAGCGCTGGGTGGGAGGCAACCCACCATTAGGTACTGGTGTTTTTCTACTTAATTTTTGGTGTTTTTGTTAGGATTTTACGTTTGTTTTTGTTTCTGGTGAGTTTATGTTTGCAGGTCTCGGTTAAATCGCAGTGCAACGATCGACGCACTTCTGTGTCGATCGTCACAACACGAAAGGAATCGCATTGCAGTGATCGTTGCGGTCCAGAGTAACGATCGACTATACACGAAAATCGCCAAGTAACGGTCGATGCACTTAGTGCAACGATCGATGCTTAGCGACAGAGGTAACCCGACAGACATAATTTCACCTTTTCAATTTTTATTTTCTTTTTACCGATCCTTCGCTGGACACTACTGGGGACAGTGTGTCTTAAGTGTGGGGGAGGTGCTACTGACTTTTGTTTTCTGTTTTCTTAAGAGTCAGTCCGTTTTTCAAAAAATTTTGTTTTATTGAGTCAAAATTGTTTAAGTAAGAAACTATGATTTTCTGAGAAGATTTACAAGACTTGCAGGAACTTAAGTAACCATTGGGATGAAGTTGCAGGATCTATCTCTGACTATTAGAAAACCCCATCACAGATCAACCTAC
The DNA here is from genome assembly GCA_030180135.1 of Orychophragmus violaceus. Classification (NCBI taxonomy): domain Eukaryota; kingdom Viridiplantae; phylum Streptophyta; class Magnoliopsida; order Brassicales; family Brassicaceae; genus Orychophragmus; species Orychophragmus violaceus. The sequence continues at coordinate 99,637,021 of CM058239.1, forward strand.
TGGGAACACCCACATCACTTCAGGTATCAGAGGATCCTTTACTGACTTCAACCTTAATAGTGACTTAGATTTCTCACCTAAGGGCTTGGTATACTTTGTGTCGGATTCCCTTGTTAGTTCTGACACAGCCTGTCAACCTATCCTATTTAGTTCCCTTCTCCCCTTCTATAAAGTAAAAAAAAAAAAATAATAATAATAATAAACTGAGGATGAGTTAGTAACTCCGAATTGGTCATGGGAATAGTAGCAAACACTATTATCTCTCATGTGATCCATGGAATGTGTCCAAAATACACCCCATAACGGGAAGAACACTGATAAAAAAAAAAATGATACCCAGTGGGGAAAAATCAGTTGTTAAAGAAGGGAAAGAGAAGAAAGGGACTAGAGAAAGATAGTATGGTGGTCTAGAGCTGATAAGGTAAGAATCCATGTGCCCTTTGATCGATACTTCTTAGGTGAGACCGCACTTAAATACTTGCAGAAGTCAGTAGGGAGAATTTGAATGCTTGAATGTGATTGTGGAGTTTACCTAGGACAGTTGCTAAGTGTGGGGGAAGTACATTGTGGTCTTGATATCCTGTGATTGATTCTTGCAGTGGTTTACTAAGGGGAATCTGAGTATTGTAGCTTCTAGGATGAAATGAGTTTCTGAAGAGTTTTCAAACCTCTTCACCATGTTTTAGTTCTATGTTTTGCTTGAGGGCAAGCAAAGACTAAGTGTGGGGGAGTTGATATATCATGGTTTTTACCCATTTTAGACCATGATATAGATGTGTTTTTAGTGTCTTTTGTCTTTGTTTAGAGTCTTTTACAGGTTTAATCAGGTTTGGAGCTAATTAGAGATATTTGGAGCATTTTGGGACTTTTGGGACGTTTTGGCCGAGAGCTTAAGTCACTGTCCGATTTATTGATCATGCATCGACCGACACACCTTGTGCATCGGTCGACACACTAGCGAGATGGGCCGTACGCGTCGGTTTAATGAAGATATGAAGATTTGCAAAGAAGCCCAAGATAGTTCCAGTATTTACACAGAAGCCCCAGCCGAGATTAGGCCTATATATAGAGGATTTTGGTGTTTATTTTACTTACGCTTTCATAATTAAGAGCAGAGGATTTTTAGAGCTTTTGGGGCTGATCTGAACCTATTACTTCATCTGTATTTGGAGAAGATTTTGAACCCCTTTTACTATTATTCTTTTATGCAATTTATTCATTCTATGATTATGTTTTCATTATCTATGTCTGAGTAGATTCCTAGTTAGGTTTAGGGTTTCTCACATAGGATTTCATGACTTGCTAGACTTGTTCAAATTCAGTTAAGGATTCAAACTATATCTGTTCTTCAATTTAATTGTGCTTAAAGCTAGTTCTAACCTGATCAATTAGAATCTAGATCTTAGGTTGCTAAATACGTCACGGAAGTGGGGTTTAGGAATCTGAACTAATTAAATTGGGCAATTAAACTTTGCGCAAACGGAAGTTTGGTTTAGGATAATTGTGAACATATCAAACTTGGGATTAATGCTAGTTTAATCTGTTAGTTCTCGCAAACGAAAGTTTGGTTTGCTGCACTTAGACTTAGAGAATTATCGCAAAGGAATTTGGTTAATTCTATATCTGTGTTTTGAGTTCTAGAACTGTGCTTAATTAGATCCTTGCTGAATGAACTGTCTGCTTGTCTGATTTCCTGAGAATACCCTAGGCTTGACGCTTTTAATTACTTGCCTTCACAACCGTTAATCTCTGCTGCTGATTTACTTTCTCGCACCGCTTTCAATTCAATCACATTGCTTATTTCTAGTATTAGTCTCTACTGTTCTGATCTATTGAGACCAAGTGTCCCTGTGGATTCGATAACCCTATATACTACTTTGACATTGCTGTTCACTTGCAGTTTAGTATAGGGATAGACATTGATATAGATGTGTTTTTAGTGTCTTTTGTCTTTGTTTAGAGTCTTTTACAGGTTTAATCAGGTTTGGAGCTAATTAGAGATATTTGGAGCATTTTGGGACTTTTGGGACGTTTTGGCCGAGAGCTTAAGTCACTGTCCGATTTATTGATCATGCATCGACCGACACACCTTGTGCGTCGGTCGACACACTAGCGAGATGGGCCGTACGCGTCGGTTTAATGAAGTTATGAAGATTTGCAAAGAAGCCCAAGATAGTTCCAGTATTTACACAGAAGCCCCAGCCGAGATTAGGCCTATATATAGAGGATTTTGGTGTTTATTTTACTTACGCTTTCATAATTAAGAGCAGAGGATTTTTAGAGCTTTTGGGGCTGATCTGAACCTATTACTTCATCTGTATTTGGAGAAGATTTCGAACCCCTTTTACTATTATTCTTTTATGCAATTTATTCATTCTATGATTATGTTTTCATTATCTATGTCTGAGTAGATTCCTAGTTAGGTTTAGGGTTTCTCACATAGGATTTCATGACTTGCTAGACTTGTTCAAATTCAGTTAAGGATTCAAACTATATCTGTTCTTCAATTTAATTGTGCTTAAAGCTAGTTCTAACCTGATCAATTAGAATCTAGATCTTAGGTTGCTAAATACGTCACGGAAGTGGGGTTTAGGAATCTGAACTAATTAAATTGGGCAATTAAACTTTGCGCAAACGGAAGTTTGGTTTAGGATAATTGTGAACATATCAAACTTGGGATTAATGCTAGTTTAATCTGTTAGTTCTCGCAAACGAAAGTTTGGTTTGCTGCACTTAGACTTAGAGAATTATCGCAAAGGAATTTGGTTAATTCTATATCTGTGTTTTGAGTTCTAGAACTGTGCTTAATTAGATCCTTGCTGAATGAACTGTCTGCTTGTCTGATTTCCTGAGAATACCCTAGGCTTGACGCTTTTAATTACTTGCTTCCACAACCGTTAATCTCTGCTACTGATTTACTTTCTCGCACCGCTTTTAATTAAATCACATTGCTTATTTCTAGTATTAGTCTCTACTGTTCTGATCTATTGAGACCAAGTGTCCCTGTGGATTCGATAACCCTATATACTACTTTGACATTGCTGTTCACTTGCAGTTTAGTATAGGGATAAACTTTGAGCCTATCAAGTTTTTGGCGCCGTTGCCGGGGACTCTTAGAGTCTTCGATAGGACCGAACTTAGGGTTTCTACTAGAAATTTTTCTTTTTGTTTTTGTTTTTTTCGTTTTGTTTTTATTTTACTAACTTTTTCTCTGATTTCTCTCTGTCGCAGGTACGAATTTCGCCTTGCGTCGATCGTTGCATCACTTGCGTCGATCGTCACTAGGCGATTCTGAGATTGAATCGATCGTTGCACTGATAGCATCGATCGTTGCTGGACGATTACAGACAGTTTATGCCAACGCAGAAAACTCGAAGTAATCCAAACTCGAGCTTGCTTAATCTCGGACTAGAGGAACTTGGACGTCTAGAGAGGACTATCAGAAGAGAAAAGAGAGAGAGAATGGTTCGAGAACGTCTGATCTTGATACCATATGCTGAAGGTACCCTGAGGGACCAAGATAACAACCCATACAATGCTGCTGGGCATCGGGTTGATGCTAAAGGGAATGTCATCCCTGATCCTCCTGAGCAACAGCAACAGGAGCTGAACCGAAACCAGGGTCAAGGACAGGCCCAAGGTAGAGAGATGGTGGTTCATGAGAGGACATTAGCTGATTACAACAGACCTGACGAGTTTCATGCAAACCGAGCAGCTCTAGTGCTTCCTGATTTTGAGAGGAATGATTTTGAGGTAAAGACCATCTACTACCAGCTGATGAGACAGATTGCTTTTCATGGTCTTCAAGCAGAGCAGCCTATGGATCACATTGACAAGTTTGAGGACATAGTCACTGGCATGAAGTATGAAGGAGTATGCCCGGACTATCTGTTCCTTAAGCTATTTCCGCACAGTCTTGTTGGAGACGCTAGTGCATGGCTGAGACAACTGGCACCTGGTCAGTATACTACTTGGGCAGCCTTAAAGAGTGAGTTCCTGCGTCACTTTTATGATGATGCGCGCTCGGATCAGTCCAGACAGGACATACTCACCTTTTCCCAAGGAGCTGTGGAGCCCTTGAAGACTGCCTGGATGAGATTTAAGCAGTATCAGCGTGACTGTCCACACCATGGATTCACAGAAGTACAGCTAATTGGTATTTTCTTCAGAGGCATAGATCTCCCTTATCAGACTGCGCTGGATAATTCCAGTAATGCTAATTTCAACACCAGGACTCCTACACAAGCTAAGCAGTTGAATGAAAACCTGATTGGCAGCAACAGTTGCAAGACAATGGATGAAAGGAGGAAGAAATCTGGTGGAACTGTAGAGAATTCTGATATAGCTAATATAAGATCCAGATTGGACACAGTCTACAATCTCCTGACTAGTAAGAAAGCTGTCCACTTTGCCCAAGATGTAGAGGTGATTCAGACTGAGGAGGAAACTCAGGAAGAAGATGTGAATTTCATAGGAGGTTCTGGTTTCCAAGGTAATAGATTTGGTAATCAACAGGGGAACAGATTCTCCAATGGTGGACAGACTGGTGGTTTTCAGAAGACCTATGGACAAAGTACTCAGAGAACCTATGGATCTACATCCTATCAGACTCCTCCTGCGCCTACAGCCCATGAGAGCAAAATGGAGGCTATGATGGAACAACTGATTGAGAGTCAGACCAAGATTTCTGTGGACTGCAACAAGAAGTTAGACGCTGTCTATGAAGACCTCAATGGGAAATTTGAGTCTCTGAGCACTCACATGAAGCAGTTGGACACTCAGGTGAACCAGATGTCCAGCTCACTGAAGGGAAAAGGAGTGGCAGAAACTCATGTTAAGGCCTGGTCTGTGTACATTAATGATGGATCTCACCTAGGTGAAAGATTTGAGCTAAGTACAGCTGAGTTGGTGACAGAACAGGAATTTTCGAATATTTGTGAAAAACTCTCGGGTGAAATCTGTTGCAGTGCGTCGATCGATGCAACATCTGTGCCGATCGATACACCCGTCGGGATGGCAACGATCGACACACCCTTAGTGTCGGTCGTTGCAGGGCGTGAACAGACAGAACCGTCGGATGATAATAGCATAGATGCTGACTTGGAGCTTGATCGCCTATTCAATGGAGCCTCTGAGATTACTCAACAGGAGATCTACGAGCAGATCTTTAGACAACACTTCTCAGTGTCTGAAGTGATTAGGCAAGAGATTGAAGAGCTGAAGAAATTAGAAGGGATTGGTGAAGAATTGGAAGAAATTCCAACTTCTGATGATCCACCTTATCATCCATGTGTGCAAAGGTACCTGAACAAGATGTTGCCCCTGGATGATGATCTGAAAGACTGGGTGATAATAATTCCTCAGCATATTAGTGATGTTCTGCTGACTAAGGTCCCGAAGAAGCTATCTGATCCTGGAGTCTTTGTGCTGGACTGTTCTATCTTTGAGGATAGCTTTAGGCGTTCTCTGTGTGATTTAGGAGCTGCTGGAAGTTTGATGCCTTACTCTGTGGCAAAGAAGCTGGGTATGCTGAATTTTACTCCTACTAGGACTTCTCTTGTCCTAGCTGATCAGTCCATACGAGTTCCTGAAGGACTCCTTATGGACATTCCGGTGAGAGTTGGAAACTACTTAGTTCCAACGGACTTCCTTGTGCTGAGATATGACTGTGATCCGGACGAAGCATTATTGCTTGGGAGACCCTTTTTGGCTACAGCAGGAGCGTTGATTGATGTTAGGAACAGCTTGATAGACCTCCATCTGGGAGATGAACCACTGCACTATGAAATGGATAAGCTGCGAAAGCCACTGATAGATGGGCAGACATTCACCATAAGGGACGCAGATTTTGAGCAGCCTGATCATACCATGGTTATAGATCCTGGAGCACATTTCACTCCATCTTTTCTTGGACATGAGCATTCCGCAACAGCCTACTCACCACCTTGGATGAGGAGACTTGAACAGAGACATAAAAAGTCTCTGTCAGGACCTCCTGGTACTTGAAAATTCCCATCCGTCCGGTCAAGCTATTGACCTTAAACAAGCGCTGGGTGGGAGGCAACCCACCATTAGGTACTGGTGTTTTTCTACTTAATTTTTGGTGTTTTTGTTAGGATTTTACGTTTGTTTTTGTTTCTGGTGAGTTTATGTTTGCAGGTCTCGGTTAATTGTGCTTAAAGCTAGTTCTAACCTGATCAATTAGAATCTAGATCTTAGGTTGCTAAATACGTCACGGAAGTGGGGTTTAGGAATCTGAACTAATTAAATTGGGCAATTAAACTTTGCGCAAACGGAAGTTTGGTTTAGGATAATTGTGAACATATCAAACTTGGGATTAATGCTAGTTTAATCTGTTAGTTCTCGCAAACGAAAGTTTGGTTTACTGCACTTAGACTTAGAGAATTATCGCAAAGGAATTTGGTTAATTCTATATCTGTGTTTTGAGTTCTAGAACTGTGCTTAATTAGATCCTTGCTGAATGAACTGTCTGCTTGTCTGATTTCCTGAGAATACCCTAGGCTTGACGCTTTTAATTACTTGCTTCCACAACCGTTAATCTCTGCTACTGATTTACTTTCTTGCACCACTTTTAATTCAATTACATTGCTTTCTTTCTAGTATTAGTCTCTACTGTTCTGATCTATCGAGACCTAGTGTCCCTGTGGATTCGATAACCCTATATACTACTTTGACATTGCTGTTCACTTGCAGTTTAGAATAGGGTAAAACTTAGAACCTATCAAGTTTTTGGCGCCGTTGCCGGGGAATCTTTGAGTCTTCGATAGCTTCGAACTTAGGGTTTTTACTAGGATTTTTATTTTTGGTTTAGTTTACTACTTTTTCTTTTTCTTGCGTTTCAGGTACGCCTGATCGCCCTGCATCGATCGACACAGTCCTAAGTGTCGATCGTCACATCATCGAGCCTGCATCGATCGACGCTTCTCTTGCATCGATCGACACAAGGCGAAACCAGTGGTGCCGAGAGCTTGAGCATTTAGCTGGGTATTTCTTGATGAAGCTTGTGATTCTGATTCGCGGCAAGAACGGAGTTCTACGAGACCAGGAAGGTCACATATGTAACGCGAAGGGTCAGAAACTGGATGGGGAAGGAAACCTCATCACACCAGATGTTGCCGTGGGCGCGGAACATCGACGAGAGGATGGTCACGAGAAGACACTTGCTGATTATAACAGACCAGATATATTCTATGCTAATCGGTCTGCGATTCGACCACCTCCGTTCACCAGAGCTGAGTTTAAGCTGAAACCTGAGTACTACGCATTGAAATGACAGTATCAGTTCCATGGTCTTTCAAGCGAGCATCCTATGGATCACATAGACACATTTGAGGAATTGGCTAGCAGTATCACGGCTGAAGGAGTTTCTTCTGATTATATTTTCTGTAAGCTCTTCCCATTCTCTCTTAAAGGAGATGCAGCTTACTGGCTGAGACAGCTAGAACCAGGATCTTTGACCACTTGGGAAGCAGTCAAGAAGGAGTTCCTTAGATATTTTTATGACGATGCGTTATCTGAGCAGCTTAGACATGATATCCTGACATTCAAACAGCAGCCTACAGAGCCTTTTAAAGCAGCTTGGATGAGATTCAAGATGTACCAGAGAGATTGTCCACACCATGGATTCTCTGAGGTACAGCTTCTGAGTGCCTTTTTCAGGGGTTTGGATTTTTGGTATCAGAGAGCTATGGACACAGGAAGTGATGGAAACTTCTATACCAAGACCCCAGAAGAAGCTAAAGAGCTTATTAAGAACTTGATGACTAGCAGTAGTGTCAAGAATGCTGACAAGGAAAGGCAGAGATCTAGTTGCGGAGATGATAGCTTGCAGATAGCTGATTTGAGGGACAAGGTGGATTATATCCACAACATGGTAGTAGCTGGAGAATTTGTAGAAGTGAATTATATTAATGAAGCTGATTTTCATGAACACACATCTAGAAGTCAACAGAGACAAGCTCCGAGATCGAATGGCTATTCACCTCACCAAGTTCCTCCCACTAAAGAGCAGACAAAGATTGAGTCTATGCTTGAGCAGCTACTACTTGGACAGAACAAGATGACGCAAGATCTGAATGGAAAGATGGACTTCATGTATCAGGATCTGAGTGGAAAATTGGAATCTTTGACAAGCAGAGTTGACAATCTGGATGCTAGGATGACGCAAATGGAAACCAGTATACAGACAGAGCATGTTAAGGCAGCTTCGGCAGAAGAAGAAGTTGAGCAGAATCGAGAAACTGAAGTTCTGGAACTGGAAAATCCGAGAAAATTTCAGAATGTTCGCCTTGCATCGATCGACACAAATGTGCATCGATCGACACATCCTGCGAGAGTCAATGTCGATCGTCACCATTTCAGCAACGATCGACACCATGGGCGTGAGCAGCCAAATTTCCCAGAGAAACCGAAAGCTGATACAGAAAGAGCCTACAAACCGAAGATTCCTTTCCCTAGGAAGTCCAAGCAAGAGATTAAGTTGGAAAAATGCATGGAGATAATGAGAGAAAAGCTAACTGACACTCCATTGATTGATGCCACTAAGACCAATCCCATGATGAAGACATGTGTTACAGACATCCTCTCTAGCAACATGACTGAAGAAGAAGGATGCTTGATGATCTCAGAAGTATGTGATGCTGTTGTTAATGGTAGGGTTCCTGAGAAGCTAAAGGATCCAGGAGGTTTTATGATAGACTGCTCTATCTATAGAGACAGATTTCAGAGGGCATTATGTGATCTCGGCTCAAGTATAAATCTCATGCCGTACTCTGTAGCTGTGAGATTGGGACTACTGAACTTCCAGCCTACTAGGATCTCTTTAGTCCTAGCTGATCGATCAAGAAGACATCCAGAAGGAATTCTTGAGAACATCCCTCTTAGAGTTGGAAATTACTTTATTCCAATGGACTTTATGGTACTGAAGTATGAGATTGAGCCTGATGATCCTCTACTGCTTGGTAGATCCTTTTTAGCCACTGCTGGGGCTGTGATTGATGTACGCCATGGATTGATTGATCTCCACCTGGGAGATGAGCCTTTGCAGTTTAAGATGGATAAGTTGAAGAAAACCACCATTGATGGACAAAGTTTCAGCATTGATACAGAATTAGAAGCTGAGATTGGAGAGAAGAAGATGGCGGTTCCTCTTGAACCTGCTCTAACATCTTTAGCGCCTGCAACTGCTCATAAGAAGAAAGCTCCAGACATCTTATTTCCACCAAAGGTTAGGCACAAATCATCTAAGCTTAAACATCCTAACCACATTACTTTGAATGCAGGACAACATCCTACCCCACCTAAGCTTCGCTCCCGCCCTGATTCTGTTGGTTTCTTCCTTGGGAGATCCCATGATCCGAATGCTTATACGCCACCCTGGATGAGGAGACTTGAACAGAGACAGAAAAAGTCTCTGTCAGGACCTCCTGGTACTTGAAAATTCCCATCCGTCCGGTCAAGCTATTGACCTTAAACAAGCGCTGGATGGGAGGCAATCCACCATTAGGTACTGGTGTTTTTCTACTTAATTTTTGGTGTTTTTGTTAGGATTTTACGTTCGTTTTTGTTTTTGGTGCAGTTATGTTTGCAGGTCTCGGACAAATCGCAGTGCAACGATCGACTCACTTCTGTGTCGATCGTCACAACACGAAAGGAATCGCATTGCAGCGATCGTTGCGCTCTTGAGCAACGATCGACCATACACGAAAATCGCCAAGTAACGGTCGATGCACTTAGTGCAACGATCGATGCCTGAGCGACAGAGGTAACCCGACAGACATAATTTCATCTTTTCAATTTTTTTTCTTTTTACCGATCCTTCGCTGGACACTACTGGGGACAGTGTGTCTTAAGTGTGGGGGAGGTGCCACTAATGATTATCTTTCTGTTTTCTTAAGAGTCAGTCCGTTTTTCAAAATAAAAAAATTTGTTTTATTGAGTCAAAACTGTTTAAGTAAGAAACTATGATTTTCTGAGAAGATTTACAAGACTTGCAGGAACTTAAGTAACCATTGGGATGAAGTTGCAGGATCTATCTCTGACTATTAGAAAACCCCATCACAGATCAACCTACTGGGAACACCCACATCACTTCAGGTATCAGAGGATCCTTTTACTGACTTCAATTTAATACTGACTTAGATTTCTCACCTAAGGGCTTGGTATACTTTGTGTCGGATTCCCTTGTTAGTTCTGACACAGCCTGTCAACCTATCCTATTTAGTTCCCTTCTCCCCTTCTATAAAGTAAAAAAAAAAAGATAATAAACTGAGGATGAGTTAGTAACTCCGAAGTGGTCATGGGAATAGTAGCAAACACTATTATCTCTCATGTGATCCATGGAATGTGTCCAAAGTACACCCCATAACGGGAAGAACACTGATAAAAAAAAAATGATACCCAGTGGGGAAAAATCAGTTGTTAAAGAAGGGAAAGAGAAGAAAGGGACTAGAGAAAGATAGTATGGTGGTCTAGAGCTGATAAGGTAAGAATCCATGTGCCCTTTGATCGATACTCCTTAGGTGAGACCGCACTTAAATACTTGCAGAAGTCAGTAGGGAGAATTTGAATGCTTGAATGTGATTGTGGAGTTTACCTAGGACAGTTGCTAAGTGTGGCGGAAGTACATTGTGGTCTTGATATCCTGTGATTGATTCTTTCAGTGGATTACTAAGGGGAATCTGAGTATTGTAGCTTCTAGGATGAAATGAGTTTCTGAAGAGTTTTCAAACCTCTTCACCATGCTTTAGTTCTATGTTTTGCTTGAGGGCAAGCAAAGGCTAAGTGTGGGGGAGTTGATATATCATGGTTTTTAACCATTTTAGACCATGATATAGATGTGTTTTTAGTGTCTTTTGTCTTTGTTTAGAGTCTTTTACATGTTTAATCAGGTTTGAAGCTAATTGGAGATATTTGGAGCATTTTTGGACTTTTGGGACGTTTTGGCCGAGAGCTTAACTCACTGTCCGATTTATTGATCATGCATCGACCGACACACCTTGTGCATCGGTCGACACACTAGCGAGATGGGCCGTACGCGTCAGTTTAATGAAGATATGAAGATTTGCAAAGAAGCCCAAGATAGTTCCAGTATTTACACAGAAGCCCCAGCCGAGATTATCGCAGACTTAGAGAATTATCGCAAAGGAATTTGGTTAATTCTATATCAGTGTTTGAGTTCTAGAATAGTTATTGATTGGATCTAGATAGATTGATTGCTTGCGTTCCTGATCTTCTGAGAACTTCTGAAACCTAACGCTTTGCCTTCTTGCTCACAAACTCACTTGATTTACTTTGCTATTTCGTTTACTGTTTTCACATCTGCTTCGCTTAATTAAATCTGAACTGCTATAAATCTATTGTGTGACTGAGAGTCCTCGTGGGATTCGATACCTTATATATTACGATTGCATTAACTGTGCACTTGCAGTAGAATAGGGAAAACTATACACCTATCAAGTTTTTGGCGCCGTTTCCTCGAAAAATCATAGTTTCATACAAGTTTTGACTCAATAAAACAATGTTTTTGAAAAACTAAGAAAACAAAAGCGTGCGTCAGTAGCTTCCTCCCCCACACTTAAACTACACTGTCCCCAGTGTAATCAAAGCATGAGCTTGGTGGGAGAATAATCAAATTGAAGAACAAACCGAAAATTTGCAGAATACTTACCTGTCGTCGCCCTGCGTCGATCGATGCCACAAGGGTGTCGATCGATGCAAGGTGATTATCGCTCGCGGTTATTTAGATAACCGATGTCTGAACCGCAATTGAATCGGTAAACCACAAATCGTGACTGCATCGACCGATGCACTATATGTGTCGATCGATGCAGTGCGATTCTGACTGTTTTTCACGCTTCTGAACACACTTAAACAAAAAATTCAAAACACCAAAATCAAAACAAAAAAATGAAAAACAAAAACGAACCTAACAGTGGGTTGCCTCCCACTCAGCGCTTGTTTTTAGTCATTAGCTTGACTATTGGAAAGAGATTGGATTCATGGCGGTTTCAACAGAGACTTTGAATGTCTCTGTGAGTATCTATTCATCCAAGGAGGTGTGTATGCTGTTGGATCATGAGGCTTCCCAAGGAAAGAGAAATCAGAATCAGGGCGGGAGCGAAGCTTGGGCGGTCTACTGCGTTTTCCTGCATTCAAAACAATGTGATCAGAAGGTTTAAGCTTAGGTGATTTGTACCTTACCTTTGATGCAGATCTGATGTTTGGGGCTTTCTGCTTATGAGCAGTTGCAGGTACTGAAGATGTTAGAGCAGGTTCAAGAGGAACTGCCATCTTCTTCTTTCCACTATCAGATACTGTAGTTCCACCAATCTGAACTTCTTCTTCCAGATGACCATCAGTGGAGATCATCTTCTTTGCATGAACTCGCAAAGTTTCAACTGGTGGTGTTTTATTCACCTTCTGATCCATCACTTTTATGCAGTTAGCCACTTCTATCTCTTGTTTGGAAGTTTTAGGAACCTTAGGATATGGCATTGGGGGCTTGTAGGCTCGTTCTGGCACTGTTGCAGGTTTCTGGACATGTCTGCGTTCTGTGTCGATCGTTGCATGATGTGTGTCGATCGATGCAAGGCGATTCTGTGTGTCGAAAGAACTCGAAATTGCCGTCAGAATGGCGTGTCGATCGTCACTAAGGGGGTGTCGATCGGTGCATGTATCAGGCAGACAATATTCATCCAGAAAATCCGAGATTATGCTCTCTTCTTCACCTAGCAACTCAATCTCATCCCTTATGTTCACAGCATTGATGTGCAGCTTCCGTTGATATATCATGGTTTTTACCCATTTTAGACCATGATATAGATGTGTTTTTAGTGTCTTTTGTCTTTGTTTAGAGTCTTTTACAGGTTTAATCAGGTTTGGAGCTAATTAGAGATATTTGGAGCATTTTGGGACTTTTGGGACGTTTTGGCCGAGAGCTTAAGTCACTGTCCGATTTATTGATCATGCATCGACCGACACACCTTGTGCATCGGTCGACACACTAGCGAGATGGGCCGTACGCGTCGGTTTAATGAAGATATGAAGATTTGCAAAGAAGCCCAAGATAGTTCCAGTATTTACACAGAAGCCCCAGCCGAGATTAGGCCTATATATAGAGGATTTTGGTGTTTATTTTACTTACGCTTTCATAATTAAGAGCAGAGGATTTTTAGAGCTTTTGGGGCTGATCTGAACCTATTACTTCATCTGTATTTGGAGAAGATTTCGAACCCCTTTTACTATTATTCTTTTATGCAATTTATTCATTCTATGATTATGTTTTCATTATCTATGTCTGAGTAGATTCCTAGTTAGGTTTAGGGTTTCTCACATAGGATTTCATGACTTGCTAGACTTGTTCAAATTCAGTTAAGGATTCAAACTATATCTGTTCTTCAATTTAATTGTGCTTAAAGCTAGTTCTAACCTGATCAATTAGAATCTAGATCTTAGGTTGCTAAATACGTCACGGAAGTGGGGTTTAGGAATCTGAACTAATTAAATTGGGCAATTAAACTTTGCGCAAACGGAAGTTTGGTTTAGGATAATTGTGAACATATCAAACTTGGGATTAATGCTAGTTTAATCTGTTAGTTCTCGCAAACGAAAGTTTGGTTTGCTGCACTTAGACTTAGAGAATTATCGCAAAGGAATTTGGTTAATTCTATATCTGTGTTTTGAGTTCTAGAACTGTGCTTAATTAGATCCTTGCTGAATGAACTGTCTGCTTGTCTGATTTCCTGAGAATACCCTAGGCTTGACGCTTTTAATTACTTGCTTCCACAACCGTTAATCTCTGCTACTGATTTACTTTCTTGCACCACTTTTAATTCAATTACATTGCTTTCTTTCTAGTATTAGTCTCTACTGTTCTGATCTATCGAGACCTAGTGTCCCTGTGGATTCGATAACCCTATATACTACTTTGACATTGCTGTTCACTTGCAGTTTAGAATAGGGTAAAACTTAGAACCTATCAAGTTTTTGCCCTATTCCCTGACATTGCTGTTCACTTGCGGTCCTGAGCAACGATCGACTATACACGAAAATCGCCAAGTAACGGTCGATGCACTTAGTGCATCGGTCGATGCCTGAGCGACAGAGGTAACCCGACAGACATAATTTCACCTTTTCAATTTTTATTTTCTTTTTACCGATCCTTCGCTGGACACTACTGGGGACAGTGTGTCTTAAGTGTGGGGGAGGTGCTACTGACTTTTGTTTTCTGTTTTCTTAAGAGTCAGTCCGTTTTTCAAAAAATTTTGTTTTATTGAGTCAAAATTGTTTAAGTAAGAAACTATGATTTTCTGAGAAGATTTACAAGACTTGCAGGAACTTAAGTAACCATTGGGATGAAGTTGCAGGATCTATCTCTGACTATTAGAAAACCTCATCACAGATCAACCTACTGGGAACACCCACATCACTTCAGGTATCAGAGGATCCTTTTACTGACTTCAACCTTAATACTGACTTAGATTTCTCACCTAAGGGCTTGGTATACTTTGTGTCGGATTCCCTGTTAGTTCTGACACAGCCTGTCAACCTATCCTATTTAGTTCCCTTCTCCCCTTCTATAAAGTAAAAAAAAAATAATAATAATAATAAACTGAGGATGAGTTAGTAACTCCGAAGTGGTCATGGGAATAGTAGCAAATACTATTATCTCTCATGTGATCCATGGAATGTGTCCAAAGTACACCCCATAACGGGAAGAACACTGATAAAAAAAATAAAATGATACCCAGTGGGGAAAAATCAGTTGTTAAAGAAGGGAAAGAGAAGAAAGGGACTAGAGAAAGATAGTATGGTGGTCTAGAGCTGATAAGGTAAGAATCCATGTGCCCTTTGATCGATACTCCTTAGGTGAGACCGCACTTAAATACTTGCAGAAGTCAGTAGGGAGAATTTGAATGCTTGAATGTGATTGTGGAGTTTACCTAGGACAGTTGCTAAGTGTGGGGGAAGTACATTGTGGTCTTGATATCCTGTGATTGATTCTTGCAGTGGTTTACTAAGGGGAATCTGAGTATTGTAGCTTCTAGGATGAAATGAGTTTCTGAAGAGTTTTCAAACCTCTTCACCATGTTTTAGTTCTATGTTTTGCTTGAGGGCAAGCAAAGACTAAGTGTGGGGGAGTTGATATATCATGGTTTTTACCCATTTTAGACCATGATATAGATGTGTTTTTAGTGTCTTTTGTCTTTGTTTAGAGTCTTTTACAGGTTTAATCAGGTTTGGAGCTAATTAGAGATATTTGGAGCATTTTGGGACTTTTGGGACGTTTTGGCCGAGAGCTTAAGTCACTGTCCGATTTATTGATCATGCATCGACCGACACACCTTGTGCATCGGTCGACACACTAGCGATATGGGCCATACGCGTCGGTTTAATGAAGTTATGAAGATATGCAAAGAAGCCCAAGATAGTTCCAGTATTTACACAGAAGCCCCAGCCGAGATTAGGCCTATATATAGAGGATTTTGGTGTTTATTTTACTTACGCTTTCATAATTAAGAGCATAGGATTTTTAGAGCTTTTGGGGCTGATCTGAACCTATTACTTCATCTGTATTTGGAGAAGATTTTGAACCCCTTTTACTATTATTCTTTTATGCAATTTATTCATTCTATGATTATGTTTTCATTATCTATGTCTGAGTAGATTCCTAGTTAGGTTTAGGGTTTCTCACATAGGATTTCATGACTTGCTAGACTTGTTCAAATTCAGTTAAGGATTCAAACTATATCTGTTCTTCAATTTAATTGTGCTTAAAGCTAGTTCTAACCTGATCAATTAGAATCTAGATCTTAGGTTGCTAAATACGTCACGGAAGTGGGGTTTAGGAATCTGAACTAATTAAATTGGGCAATTAAACTTTGCGCAAACGGAAGTTTGGTTTAGGATAATTGTGAACATATCAAACTTGGGATTAATGCTAGTTTAATCTGTTAGTTCTCGCAAACGAAAGTTTGGTTTGCTGCACTTAGACTTAGAGAATTATCGCAAAGGAATTTGGTTAATTCTATATTTGTGTTTTGAGTTCTAGAACTGTGCTTAATTAGATCCTTGCTGAATGAACTGTCTGCTTGTCTGATTTCCTGAGAATACCCTAGGCTTGACGCTTTTAATTACTTGCTTCCACAACCGTTAATCTCTGCTACTGATTTACTTTCTCGCACCGCTTTTAATTAAATCACATTGCTTATTTCTAGTATTAGTCTCTACTGTTCTGATCTATTGAGACCAAGTGTCCCTGTTGATTCGATAACCCTATATACTACTTTGACATTGCTGTTCACTTGCAGTTTAGTATAGGGATAAACTTTGAGCCTATCAGCTACCAATCATAGTAGCACACAGCTATGTACGCTATGTTTCGTTTTTAATAAGAGCGATCATTTACCTGTTACCATAGGCAATGGTGTTGGAATTGTGTCCAGCAATCTCTGTACTGTCTCTATAACGTAAGAGTATGTCAGTGATCAGACATAAGTCATACAATACTGGGGGTCATGATGGCTTGCTAGAGTCCGCTCATGATCTATAAGTTTTGGACTTATTGCCTTTATTGTATGATCCCATATGGGTCACACGCTTAAGCTAGCAGGAAATAATGTTGAAAGGCATAGCAGAAGTACGACAAAAGTGCTAGGCATTTGTCGTACTAAGAGAGAATGAATAATGGGTCTGATTAAATGGGATTTAATCAGATTGGGCCCAAAAGCCCAAAAGGGAAAGAGAAGGCTTTTAATGTCTAAAAGCCAAGTCTCTTCTCCCAACCCTAAACTACTCAGCCGCGCCTCTCTCTCTCGTTTCTGCGCCTCCCTTAGCTCGGTCTAGCAGCCAGTTTCCTGTGATTGCGTGTGTGAGCCTTTGGAGGATCCATCTCTCGGTGTATCTCCCTGATCATAGACCTGTTCATCAATTCCGCTGCAAACAAACAGGTAAAAGGTGAGATCATAATGTTTCTAAATAAGAACACCTAGATCTAATGCATGTTTAGGTTGATATCAATATGAGAATTGAATCAGGATCAACCGAAACTTCCAACAGTGGTATCAGAGCCAGGTTCTTAGGTTTCTTGTTTTAGATTCATTGTTTAGGTTGTTTAATCTGCTTAGAATTGTTTTTGAATCAATTACTGATAAGATAAAACAGTCAAGAATCAGAATTGAACTCTAAACACACAAGAACAGATCGCAAACTGAGCTATATGACTCAGGTTTGTGATCGGCCGAATGAAATCCGATCGGCTTGGCCGGTTGGATCGAATGGCCGAGATGTTGGCCGGCCGGATGGATCGATCCCGATCGCTTGGCGATCGTCGGAAGTGATCGACCCGAGCATCCCGATCACGGTTGCAGCTTGCACGATCGTCCCGATCGTGAAGCTTGGCATGGACGATCGCGGTTTGCTCGTCCCGGCTGTCCCGCGTGATCGAGGCCGAGTACCGTCCCGACTGTCCCACCCGAACGTCCCGTCCAGCTGCATCCCGATCACGTGAGGCTCGGCCGTCCGTGGATCGTGGATTGAACGCGGCTGGTCGGCTGTGATCGTGTGGATTAGGTCACGGCCATGGATGGTTCGTGACCGGTTCGATTTCGGTTTGGTGGCTCGGTTCAAAACTTGATTAAAATCTTCGTTCTGGTTTAATAAACAGATTAATAATTTTATTAAATCTGGTTAAACCGGAATAAGAAATCCAATGTCGAAAGAAATATTGGATTTAGTGCCTAAACCAGGAATTTCTAATTTGATTTGGTTGGACCAAATAAATTGAGAAATTCCGGTTTAGTAAATAACCGGTTGACAATTGTGGTCATCGTAGTAATTAAAACTTGGTTAGACCAGTTTTAATGAACCAAACCGGTTATGTCAATTAATTGGACAATTGGGTCATGTCTTGGACATGGACCAATTCTTGGGCCTCGGGCCAAGAAGTTAAAACAATTGGGCCAGTTAATTGAGTCTTTCTTCAGATTAATTCAAAATCTATTTTATAAAATTATAAAGTCGGTTTTAAATTAAAGTTTCCGAAATTTTATAATTAGAAAGTTTCTTAAAATAGAATTTTCTGAATTTGCGGGTTTTGGATTTTAAAGAAGTTTCTAAAGTTAGAAAGTTTCCGGATTTAGAAAGTTTCCAATTTTAGAAAGTTTCTAAAAATAGTAGGTTTCCATAAATAGAAAGTTTCCCGAAATAGTAATCTTCTATTTTGGGAATGATTTTAATAAACCTACGAACCTCAAACAATATCAAGCGTTGGATGTCTTGTCCAGGCTATGTCAGCTGTCAAAGCCCATTCAATTGCATTCATGGCCTTACAGTGTGAGGATGTCTGTTTTTGCGTGGGTAAGACGGTTTGTGATTCATAAATGTCATTGGGAGTCCCAGACATTAATGATTACATGACTGTATAGTCCGGTTTTCTTGACTAGGCCATCGGGAGTCCCGGGCCTTGAGACATCAGAGTGGATTGGGCCTCGGGCCCAGATTCACAACCAAGAGTTATATCACGGATATAATTAGCCGATATAGGGCTTACCGATATAAGCTAAGGTTGGGTGACGGCCAGTGGCCCACTTTGATCTTAGTTATATGTGGATCTTGGAATCATTATATTCTATTGAGGGTAACTTATGTTATTGAATATAATGCATGATTAATCATATTATACTTTAATACGAGATTAATCATTTTGAACATATAACTAATAACCTTTTTATTTATATATTTCAGATATGACTACAACAAGCACACAAAACACATTCTCGATCCGGTCTGTTCTCGAGAAGGAGAAGCTGACTGGAACGAACTTCCTGACATGGTCAAGGAACTTGAGGCTGGTCCTCAAGCAGGAGAAGAAGGATTATGTCCTTCGAGATCCCCTCCCCGAGAGGCCTCTTGCCAATGCTGCCAGGACTCTGCACAATGCTTGGGAAAAGCATTCGTCAGATGAAAATGATGTTTATTGTCTGATGTTGGTGACAATGACTCCAGAGCTGCAAAAGCAGTTCGAAAGTGTATTGTCTCCAATCGAGATCATGGCAAGCCTGAAATCGCTTTTTCAGGAGCAGGCTAGGACCGAGAGGTTCCAGACAGTTAAGAACCTCTTGGACTGTAAGTTGGCTGCGAATGCGGCAGTGAGTCCTCATGTGTTGAAGATGATGGGTTATCTCGATCATCTTCACAAACTCGACTGCCCAATCAGCCAGGAACTTGCCTGCGACATCATTCTGCAGTCTTTACCTGCAAGCTATGATCAGTTCATTTTGAACTTTAACATGCATGGCTTGAGTAAGACACTGCCTGAGCTTCACGGAATGCTCAAGACTGCAGAGCCCAACTTGAAGAAAACCGCCAAGGACCCCAATGTACTCATGGTACAAAAGGGCAAGGGGTTTAAGAAGTCTTCTGCTAAGGATAAGGGAAAGGCCAAGGGTGTCCAAGTCGTGGACAAGGACACGCCAAAGCCCAAGCCCAAGTCCAAGGCTGGGCCTACTGACATGTGCAGGTTCTGCAAAGAACTGGGGCATTGGAGAAGAGATTGTAAGAAATTCCAGGAAGGTCTAAAGGAATTAAAGAAGAAGACTTTCGAGACTTCTTCATCAGGTATTTTTGTTATAGAAGTTAATACAACTACTTCTGATAATACCTCATGGGTCATGGATACTGGTTGTGGGGCTCATATTTGTACTAATATGCAGGCACTCAGCAACAGTAGAAGGCTGAAGCAAGGACAAGTGGAACTACGAGTTGGGAATGGAGCGAAAGTTTCAGCACTAGCTGTAGGAACTTACTTGTTGTCTTTACCTTCGGGATTGATTTTAGAACTTAATAATTGTTATTTTGTACCTGCTATAAGCAGAAATATTATTTCAATTTCTTTGTTGGATTTGGAAGGTTATGATTTTTCAGTTAAGAATAAATTATGTTCCTTCAATCGCAACAATTTGTTCTATGGTTCTGCCCCTCTTACGAATGGGCTTTACATACTCGATCAATCCGCGCCAATTTATAACATTAATACAAAACGGTTTAAACCTAATGAGGAAAACCGAACGTTTCTATGGCATTGTCGTTTAGGGCACATCAGCGAGAAACGCATCAAGAGACTCCATTCGAATGGACTTCTTGGCTCATTTGACTTTGAGTCATGTGAGAAATGCGAATCCTGCATGATGGGCAAAATGACACGGGCCCCCTTTAATAAACCTAACGAGAGGGCCAGTGACTTATTGGGCCTGATACACACTGATGTGTGTGGCCCAATGTCCACTAATGCAAGAGGAAACTATCAGTACTTCATTACCTTTACTGATGATTTCAGTAGGTATGGATATGTTTATTTGATGAAACATAAGTCTGAATCTTTTGAGAAGTTCAGAGAATTCCAAAATGAAGTACAGAACCAACTTGGCAAAAGCATTAAGGCTCTTCGGTCCGACCGAGGAGGAGAATACTTAAGCCAAGAATTCAGTGATCATCTGAGAGAGTGTGGGATCGTATCCCAACTCACTCCTCCTGGAACACCTCAATGGAATGGTGTGTCTGAGAGGAGAAATCGGACCTTATTGGATATGGTTCGATCTATGATGAGTCACACAGACCTTCCAATATCCCTTTGGGGATATGCTCTGCTAACAGCAGTGTTCACTCTAAACAGAGCGCCATCAAAAGCAGTAGCAAAGACACCATATGAATTATGGACTGGAGTGGCTCCAGTGCTGTCTTATCTAAGAATTTGGGGTTGTGAAGCCTATGTTAAGAGATTAATCTCAGATAAGCTTACACCAAAATCTGATAAATGCTACTTCATTGGTTATCCACGGGAAACCAAGGCTTATTACTTCTATCTACGTTCCGAGAACAAGATTTTTGTTGCCCGAGATTGTAACTTTCTTGAGAGGGAGTTTCTCTCTAAGAAAGACAGTGGGAGTAAGGTACTGCTTGAAGAAATTCAAGATGAACAGGATACTGCTCAACCTAATGAGGAAGAGCAGCAGGAGGATCTACAAGAAATTGTAGAGCCTGAACCTGTAGTACCTGAAGTTCGAAGATCCGGGAGGATCCGTCACGAACCCGAGAGATATCAGGGATTCCTCGTGACTGACTGTCATGATCTTTTGATCATTGATGGTGATGAACCATCGAACTTCAATCAAGCCATGATGGGCCCAGATTCCTCTAAGTGGCGCAAGGCCACTGATTCCGAAATGGACTCCATGTCGGTCAACCAAGTCTTTTCGTTGGTTGACTTACCCGTTGGTGTAAAAGCCATCGAGTGCAAATGGATCTTCAAGAAGAAGATTGACGTGGATGGAAATGTCCAGATTTATAAAGCCAGGTTGGTGGCAAAAGGTTTCAGACAAGTTCACGGTGTGGACTACGATGAAACCTATTCACCGGTGGCTATGATGAAATCTATTCGGATTCTACTAGCAACTGCAGCTTTTCATGATTATGAAATTTGGCAGATGGACGTGAAAACCGCATTCCTGAATGGTATTCTGGAAGAGGATGTGTATATGACACAACCTGACGGTTACATAGATCCAAAGAATGCTGGGAAAGTATGCAAGCTTCATAAATCCATTTATGGATTGAAGCAAGCATCGAGGAGCTGGAATCTTCGTTTTGATGAAGCAATCAAGCAATTTGACTTCATTAGAAACGAAGAAGAACAATGCGTGTATAAGAAATCTAGTGGGAGCAAGATTGTATTTCTTATCCTGTATGTCGATGACATACTGCTTCTCGGAAACGACATTCCAATGCTGAAGTCTGTAAAGGACTGGCTTGGAAGTTGTTTTTCCATGAAAGACATGGGTGAAGCCGCATACGTTCTTGGAATTAGGATCTATCGGGATAGACCTAAGAGGCTGATAGGCTTGTGTCAAGACTCATACATTGACAAAGTCCTACAAAGATTCAGCATGAAAGATTCCAAGAAGGGCTTCACGCCAATGGTACATGGCACAACGCTAAGCAAGAAGCAGAGCCCTACGTCGGCTGCTGAGCTTGAGCGCATGAAGAATATTCCTTATGCATCTGCAATAGGATCTGTCATGTATGCCATGATCTGTACTCGTCCTGATGTTGCTTATGCATTGAGCATGACGAGTAGATACCAGTCAAATCCAGGTGAAAACCATTGGATTGCCGTAAAGAATATCTTGAAGTATCTAAGACATACTAAGGATAAATTCTTGGTGTACGGTGGAAGTGATGTGCTTAAAGTCAGTGGATTCACGGACGCAAGTTTCCAGACAGACACTGATGATTTCCGGTCACAGTCCGGTTATGTCTTTTGTCTGAATGGCGGTGCAGTAAGTTGGAGAAGCTCCAAGCAGGACACCGTTGCTGATTCCACTACGGAAGCTGAATATATCGCCGCCTCAGAAGCAGCGAAGGAAGCTGTTTGGATACGAAAGTTCATTATGGAACTAGGTGTGATACCAGATGCGGCTGAGCCTCTGGCACTGTTTTGTGACAACAATGGTGCTATAGCTCAGGCAAAGGAACCAAGATCACACCAGAAATCCAAGCATGTTCAAAGAAGATATCACTTGATACGTGACATCATTAATAGAAAGGAAGTCAAGATCAGCCGAGTTCCGACAGATGATAACGTCGCTGATCCGTTGACAAAGCCACTCCCAAGGCCTAAGCTCGAGTTCCTGACTGAAGCTGTAGGCATTAGAAACATTGAAATGTAATCTAAATTTGAGTGGGAGTTTTGTGAGCTTTATTTTAGTTATTTGATATGTTCTTGTAAAACATTATTTATGTTTTAATGAAATTATTATTTCAAGATTATTTTAACTGTGATGAAATAATCGTTCCAAAATGATATGAACCATTTTATAGGTCATCGAAGTAAATGATTTGATCTTGAGTCATCGAAGTCATTTAGCTTGATCATGAGATCCTATATTTGATAAATGTTTTATATCATCATGTCCCTAGTCGAAGGTTGTTGAAATTGGAACACCAACAACCGTGTAAGACTGGATTGGTACGTGACTTATGACAAAGTCTCAGTGTGTCATAGATGCTCGGCATCAAAGTCAGTACATAGGTGTATGTTGGGAACATACGACCGGACAAGACCCGCTAATAAGAACTCTTCAGGATATTTATATCTGTGTCATAAGAGATTCTTACTACGACTATAGAGTATAGTCCTTAGACCTGAGTTCGCATGCATGTGGCTGCATATGGACTGTTGCACTTTGATCATTGTCTAACGCTATCGTTATGCGATAACTATAAGGACCTTGTTTGGGTACATCATGAAATGAGTAGTTTACAGTGATGGAACAAGATGGGATTTGTCCCTCCAATATAAATGGAGTGAATATCTCTAGGCCAATCGGAGATTTGAATACTGGAAAACGCATGGCCATGCTCAAACGGACTTTCCCGAGTCGTTTGTATTGTCAGTATCAAATCAGAGTCCGATGAACAAGATTAGGCTTTATAAGGATGACACTAATCTTGCCTTATGACTAATCGAGATATTGAGACGAAAGGGATTATGAATACAGAGATTCCAGTTCAAGTGGGAGATTGTTGGAATTGTGTCCAGCAATCTCTGTACTGTCTCTATAACGTAAGAGTATGTCAGTGATCAGACATAAGTCATACAATACTGGGGGTCATGATGGCTTGCTAGAGTCCGCTCATGATCTATAAGTTTTGGACTTATTGCCTTTATTGTATGATCCCATATGGGTCACACGCTTAAGCTAGCAGGAAATAATGTTGAAAGGCATAGCAGAAGTACGACAAAAGTGCTAGGCATTTGTCGTACTAAGAGAGAATGAATAATGGGTCTGATTAAATGGGATTTAATCAGATTGGGCCCAAAAGCCCAAAAGGGAAAGAGAAGGCTTTTAATGTCTAAAAGCCAAGTCTCTTCTCCCAACCCTAAACTACTCAGCCGCGCCTCTCTCTCTCGTTTCTGCGCCTCCCTTAGCTCGGTCTAGCAGCCAGTTTCCTGTGATTGCGTGTGTGAGCCTTTGGAGGATCCATCTCTCGGTGTATCTCCCTGATCATAGACCTGTTCATCAATTCCGCTGCAAACAAACAGGTAAAAGGTGAGATCATAATGTTTCTAAATAAGAACACCTAGATCTAATGCATGTTTAGGTTGATATCAATATGAGAATTGAATCAGGATCAACCGAAACTTCCAACAAATGGTTCCTCTGTTCGGGTCACACACACGGGACATACCTCTCTCCCATCGTCATCTCGCCCAATACACCTCCGAAACATTCTCGTGTGCCCCTCCATTATCAATACCTTGTCTTGGTCCGACGGTTTGTAACAGATAAGTCATGTTCAGTAGAATTTGACCCGTTTAGTTTTTGTGTCAAGGATCTTCGCACCTGGCAGCTTCTTCTCCGATTTGACAGTCCCGAACCCCTATGCACCATCACGCCTCACTCCTCTCCTCCGCTTGCACTCATGTCCGCCGCATCCCCTGACATTCTCTGGCATCGTCGACTTAGTCACTTAGGCCAATCTGCAATAAGATTTTTATCATCTTCTGGTGTTTTAGCTTTTAAACCGTCTGACATGACGAATTTGTGTCATGCATGTCAATTAGGAAAACATGTTCGTTTGCCTTTCTCTACTTCAAAACAGTCACTTTACGACCATTTGATATCATTCGTTCTGATTTATAGACTTCACCAATTTCTAGCATCTCTGACATCAAATATTACATGATTTTCCTTGATGATTTCAGTCACTTCGTATGGATTTACCTACTTCTGCGAAAGAGTAACACCGTCAGTCAGTTCCTTCATTTCACTGCCATGGTTCGAACACATTTCCACAGGGAAATCGGCTCTCTACAATGTGACAATGTCCGAGAATTTGACAATAACCTCTTCCGATCTCGGCTTGCAACGACGAGCACGAAATTTCAGTTCTCATGCCCCTATACCTCCCAACAAAATGGAAAGGCTGAGCGCATGCTTCGCACCCTGAACAATCTGGTCCGTACATTCCTTTTCCAAGCCCACATGCCTCCTATTTATTGGATCGAAGCATTGCACACAACGGCTTACGTCACCAACATTCTCCCATCAAAGGCGATTAACAATGAGATTCAGTACACAAGGTTACTCAAACAACCAGTCAACAATGACCACCTTTGTGTCTTCGAATCTCTTTGCTATCCGAATATGCTTGCCACCAGCCCACATAAGCTCTCTATGCACTCCACTCCATGCATCTTTCTGGGCTACCCGTCTGAACACCGTGGATACCGCTTCTTGGATCCTTCGACGAACTGCATCATTCTTTCACGACATGTGGTTTTTGATGAAGATATTTTTCCCATGGCTCACTCCTCTTCATCTACACCAAAGACTCCCGATAAATCCGCCATTGCACCTCCTCCTCGGATTGTCTTTTGATCACTGGTGGCTCAACCTCCTGCTCCTCTGTAGGTTACTCCGAACACTCCACCAGCGGCATCACCACCTCATACTTCCCCTGCCCCACCGGTTAATCCACCTCCAAACAGACCGGCTCCTTCTCACACCATGATCACACGAGGAAAAGATGGCATTAAGAAACCAATTCAGCGCCTCTGTCTCCACAACTGCGAAGTCTCCCCACTCCCTCTCACCCATGTCCTGGCAGCCAAAGACCCGAATTGGACCAATGATATGGGAGAGGAATATGGTGCTTTTATTAAAACAGGAACGTGGTCTTTAGTACCACGGCCCAATTATGCTAATGATGTTCGCTCTATGTGGCTTTTCAGGAACAAATTCAATGCTACAGGGAATCTGGCGCGCTATAAGGAAAGACTGGAAGCCAATGGGAAGTCGTAGCAGCTCGGCATCGACTTTGAGGAGACCTTTAGCCCGGTGATCAAACCAGCTACTATCCGGACGGTTTTGCACGCGGCCATCACCAAAAATTGGCCGTTGCACCAGCTTGACG
Organism: Orychophragmus violaceus; assembly: GCA_030180135.1. NCBI lineage: Eukaryota > Viridiplantae > Streptophyta > Magnoliopsida > Brassicales > Brassicaceae > Orychophragmus > Orychophragmus violaceus. The sequence continues at coordinate 99,663,016 of CM058239.1, forward strand.
TCAAAAACACGTTCCTCCATGGTGATCTGAAGGAAACCGTTTACATTCACCAGCCTCCCGGCTTCAAATATGACACACACCCAAATCATGTTTGCCTCCTTCACCGCTCGCTGTACGGCCTAAAGCAGGCGCCTCGTGCATGGTTCTCTCAGTTTGCCACCTTTGCCAAACGAATTGGATTCGTCCAAAGCATCATGGACACCAGCCTCTTTGTCTTATCGCGTGGCAGGGATCTGGCTTACCTACTGTTGTACGTCGATGATATCATTCTCACGGCCTCATATTCGTCTCTTCTGCGTTCCATTATTGCTTCTTTCATCTGAATTCCCAATGTCAGATCTCGGTCCCCTTCATCACTTTCTTGGGATTTCAGTAACGCGAGACGCTAAAGGATTGTTTCTCCACCAGCAAAATTACGTTGCTGATATTCTTAATCGTTCGCAGATGACCGATTGATAAACCTGCCTCACACCCGTGGACACAAAACCCAAGCTCAGTGCAACAAAGGTCAGCGTTTCTCTGATCCAACACTTTATAGAAGTCTAGCTGGAGCCCTACAGTATCTCACGTTCTCCCTCCCAGACATCTCCTACACGGTGCAACATGTATGCCTATTTATGCATGATCCGAGGGAACATCACTTCATCGCACTCAAACGGATTTTGTGATATCTAAAGGGTACCATCACACATGGACTAGGATTGCATTTGGCTTCATCCACAGCCCTAATTGCGTACACTGACTCGGATTGGGCGGGCTGTCCCGACACAAGGCGCTCCATATCCGGCTTTGGCATTCTTCTCGGCGACAATCTGGTCTCTTGGTCATCCAAGCGCCAACCGACAATCTATCGATCCAGTCCCGAGTCTGAGTACATGGGTGTGGCTAATACCGTGGCTGAACTCATATGGCTACGGAACTTGCTCCTTAAGCTGTGTATCCCTAATAGTCTATTGTAACAACATAAATGCAGTTGACCTCTCCTCAAATCCAGTTCAACACCAATGAACTAAGCACATCGAGATAGACATACACTTTGTCCGTGAGCGCGTCGCTCTCGGGCAGGTCAAGGTAGTTCATGTCCCAACATCCCTCCAATACACGGATATCTTCATCAAAGGATTGCCAACATCGTTTTCCTTGATTTTTGATCTTGTCTGAACGTTCGAGTACCTCCTGTTCGGACTGCCGGGGGGGGGGGGGGGGGGGTGTGAGAATATGAATATTACCAAAATCAAATATTGTGTATATCAATTAGGATATTCTCCAAGATATGATACGATACTCTTGTGACCTATATAAGTCAAATCAATGTATTATCTCCGATCATCGGAGTTTTTCAATCTTACATGGTATCAGAGCTAATAGCTAAACCCTAAAAAGCTATACTCGACCCTTACCTCCGAGTATAATACATTGATTTGACTTATATAGGTTACAAGAGTATTGTATCATATCTTGGAGAATATTGTAACTGATATACACAATATTTGATTTGGTAATATCCATATTCTAGCACTATCTAATCCTACTTCATTTTCCATTTCGCAATAGAATAATATGTGAGAACATTTCATATGTGGAGTAAGTTATTTTTCACTTTAAAATTTATTTATAAATGTTCCTTCTATATATTTTATGATTTTTGTCAACACAATTATATATATAAATTTTAATTACTTCGAAACATTATAAAATGTAAATTTATTAATTTTGAACATTATTTTATATTTTAAAACTTTTAAAAGTTAAAGAAACTTAAAACATATTAAAATAACCGACACAAACAAATTTAATACAATAAATACTAAGGATTTGATAGTCCAAAATTATTTTTCCAGACTTTATTAAAATATTGTCTAAAAAAATTGATGAATGAATCATCAAAACTTTTATATAATTTATTATGTTATATGGGAAGGCCGACCACTACACGATTTATATAACAAGTCATGAGCGATATCGAAACAAAGTCTTCGCCTATAGAATATTCTATTTAAAGTAAAAAAATTTAAGTAATATAGTATAATAAAAAATTATCTCATTTTGGATTTACTATATTTTTGAATAAAAAATAAATAAATACATTAAAATAGTCTTTTTGTCAAAACATTAGAAATAATCTTAAATATTATTAAAAAGATTGATCGGTTTAGTCAATTAATCTTTGGACCAAAAAATTTATGTGAAAGCTTTGGTTGCCAACCTAAATCAAATCCAAGTTAGCGGAAGCCTACTAGATATTCTTTAATCAAATGGATCCGGATTGGCTATTTTTAAAATCATTGATCGTTACCAGGATGTAATTCATTATGGGAAGACATCTTTTTTTTTTTGAACTATTTATGGGAAGACATCTTCATTGAACGATTTAGGCTAAAGTTTATGCAGTTGATGCAGGAGTGTTGGCAGACTAAACAATCATTTTCTTTTTAAAGTATAAATATATCCTATGTAGATTAAGGTTTTTATTTTAAATAGTATATATTTTTACTCTTTAAAATTAAACCTACTCATTTTTTATTTATAAAATAATTAATAAATCTATGCTCATATCTATTTTCTTTACATTTTTAAATTATATTTATTTCTCATCTAAATTTATTGATACATAAATTATACCTTTATTTTGGTATGATACCTATAAGTTATTAAATTTATAATTGAGACTTGAAAATATATATATATTTTTTTTTATCAGCAACAGAGTATAATTTTTAAACTAAAACACATGTTAGATTTACTGTATTTAAAACAATATATACCCACAATGTATTATCCGCCTAGACTCTAGATAAATAACTTAGTCACCGCGTAAATGTTCATCTATTGGTAGTGATTAGCGCGTTTTAGAACACTGGATTTATGAGATCTCGAAGTTGGCGTAGATTTTCTTTTGAGACAAATTACAAGTAGTGCCCGCTTTGGGGCATTCCCAAGGTGCAAATGAACTGGGTCCAACATTTTATTATAAATTTTGTAAAGGATTTAGGGTCCTAAATTTCTTTAAAATTGGTAAAAGGGTTCAAATAATTATTGAAATTTCTACAAAAGCTTTGAATTTTTTTTAACTTGGCACTGAATCCATAATATGTTTGAGCCGGGCCTGATTACAAGCAACGATGTTTCTTTTGGTTTAAATGATCTCTACTCATCCGGTTCAATGGATGTTGAGTAATGACTCAAATCTGCATGGAACGCAACAATCTGCTTCCCCTAACACAAATTTTTCTTTTGGCTCAGGTGATTCGCCAACAACTCCTATGTCATAGTTTCACCAGTAAGATCGTGATAAGATGGAGCACCAAAGACAGGAGGTTCAAACGCAGTCATCTCTACACAAGTCAACAGAAAACAAGAAAGGCATCATCAAGTGAACAGTTCAAGGTGTTGTTGTCCAAAGTGATACGGTCCAGAGGGCGTCTTCCTTTCTTTTGTTGCATGTTGTATATCCTTGCAGGGCAAAAAAGAAGATGCGTGTGAGAGCAAGTATTGCTTTGCTAGCAAGAAGCTAATCAAGCTCCATCATTGCCCATATGGACATTGTCGTGAAACTCGTAAATTCATGCTCCATTACAAGCAATGCAAGGACAAAAATCATTAGATACAATCCTTTTCTCAACAAAATCTATATACAGTAAAACGTCAATACATGTAATGGTTCCGAGATCAATACAATAAGAGTGAATTCATGGGAAATATCGGGTTAATATCGTTACATCAAATAATAAACTAAGCCGCTTGTACTACACGGATGGCTAGTGTATACTAATTATATACCATTACCAAAAACATAATTAAGAAAATAGGAAAACCAAGTCTTGGTACTACTGATCTGGTCAGTTGTAAAATTGGCGGCCTCGTAGAGTTTTGTCGGATCAAAAATCTGTTTTGTCTTTTGTTTAGTCTGCAGTCTATATGTACAAAAGAGATGTCACTTGGTTCTGTTATGTACTTCTATCATCGATGCTTTCTCCTGCATACTCTATAATATAAACAACACTCTCATAAGTCCAAATTATTTCAACTCCAATATAAAGAGGTGAGAAAAGAGAAGAGAAGGACCTCGTTCGGGGAACTATTCTCGGAAGGGAACCATCGAAGGATGACACCGAGGTTCATTGCACTCGGTATTAACTTGAACAACACTGGAGTCGTCACCTGTAACACCCAACATTTTCAGGTGTAAACTATACATATATCTAAGTATCTATTATCATTTCAAGTCTGTTCTTATTGGAATGCCAAGGGCTTGTTTGGTCTGTTGAGGTAACTTACCAGACTCAGAGCTGTTGTTCCCAAGAGGAGGAGATACATTTTCCCCTGCATTGTCATTCATTTATAACCCGAAGTCACATAGTTGAGTAACAAAAAAAAAAGTATAAGAGGGCTCAATTACAAAAGCAAAAAAAAGTGTCACCTCGATAACGTGTAGGTTTGATGCTCGGCTAAGAAGAACAAAGGCAAACTCGCCAATCTGAGCAAGCAATACCCCGACCTATTACATTTGTGACAAGAAATTTACGTGATGGGTTTCAGTATGAAGAGACTCATAGAAGTTTTAGCAGAAGAGGCCCAACTCACATGGACAGATATCCTCATGTTGTAACGAAAAGCCTTAACTACTATTGCTGCAATTGCTGTCTTAATAACTATCACTAGAATCACAGATGCCAGAAGGATATCTACGTGGTTCCACAGAAAGTGCACATTTATGAGCATCCCGATACTTGATAGGAAGAGAGCGGCAAACAAATTACGAATTGGTTCCACCTACAATCATCAAGTAGGTGAGATTCCAAACTGTTAATGACCTTGAGACTTAACTTCTTACTATGTACCAGACTTTAGAATCAGTACCTGCTCTAGTGTATGTTGAGCAAATTCGGTTGTGGACAGCATAACACCAGCCACAAATGATCCCAACTCAAGACTAAGACCCAACTTGTCACTGCACTGTTGCAAGGAACCAACAGTTGAGTCAAAAATGAGAAAGATATGGTATTATTCTCGGTGTCTAATCTAATCATAATTATCAGAAACCTAACCAAACACCGATATGCATAAAAAGAATGATAGATTAAACTTACCCATGCAGATAGTAAGCAGAATGCCACAGCAGCTAATTGGTAAAGTTCGTTTGTCTGCAATACATAATGAGAACCATTGGCACTAATTCGGATGCCACTCAAAGAAAGATAGTCAAAGTAGTGTCCAGGGAAGATACAGTCTAAAACTTACTTGAGATGATAATTGAATCATTAGCTTCAGAAAACGAGGTACGAATGACCACGTTAGTAGAGATGCAACAGTGAGATATATGGATAATATCAAGAGCCTAAATTAGACAAAAAATGTTGTGTCAGATACGGTATGAGTGTATATATAAGAGGTTCCTGGACAAACTTTATACTACGAGACTACTTACAGCTTTCCCATGGATATTATTCCTTGTAGTAAACCACTGTTACCACCCAAAACTGGAAGCAATGCGAATAGTAAACCAACAACACAGTCCTGAAAAACTTCAATAATAAGGAAGAGAATAGCTGAAGGAAACAAAAAATTCGTACAATCAAATATTCAACTTGTAAATACAGAATGCCAGTGAGTGAAACCTGAAAGATAAGTATCCCTATCGTAACTTGACCATGAAGAGAGCTTGTACTGTTCCGTTCCACCAAAAACTTTACTACCTGGTCAAATTGACATGTGGATAAAAAACAGAAACTTAGACATGAAAGAGGAAAAGAGTAGCTTTTGTATAAAACAAGACAAAAGACAATGAAAGGTACCACTGCAGTTGATGACATAGACAGAAAAGCACCAACAAAAATACCCTCTGACAATCTTGCTCCACATAACTGCAAATGTCGACATATCAATTATAAAAGTCGTTCCAAATTGCCAATATATGCACCCGAACATACATGATTGTTTTGCCCATACCAATGCAGTTACACCACACAAAAACATAAGTAAGACGATCTGAAGAAGTCCTCCAAGGACAGCAACTGGACCAACAACTTTCAGCTGCAGCATCGACACAAGAACAACAGATTATCCAACTGAGATCGTAAAGTGAGTCCACATGAAGTTTTGTTTGAGCGAACTTTTATTTTCATTACAGTCAACAGCCAAGGTATGCCTATGTTACGTACTCATAAATTAATTATGTGCACAAGATGGTGGGGAACTTATCTTAGTGGGTTATAATGAGTGGAAGGAATAAAGATATGGCCACATGATGTAATGGCCACATGATAAAGTGAGAATGAGTGTTGAGTGAATGATTGTTTTGTGAATTATGTTGTCTGTGGGGAATGTGTGTACGGGTGAGTTGTATGTCATCTGAAGAGTGCTTTGCGATTGGGAGTGTGAGTATAAATTGTTGTGTGTGGGTTTGTAAGAGGGCATCAAGTGGTTTGATCGCATGTTCAGGGGGAGAGAGAGAGCTCCATAACAACTCTCTTGGTCACTTTGTATTCAGTGTTCTTTTCAATATAAACTTCTTTTCTTGTGTGATTCATTTTGTTCAAATACACGTAACAGCCTACCTTGGTCATTGAGAATTCCAAGCCCAAAGCAAAAAGGAGGAAAACAACACCAAACTGGGCTACAGTTTCAACCTGCCATAGTATTAGTATCAGAAGAAGAAACACAAAAATCATGAAAACAAGGAAAAAAAAACATTCAGAATGAATTGACTCAAATTTTCGTTTTGCAATATATATAGGACAATAATTAATCAAAAAATGTCTTCCAGTATTAATAAGTACCTGAACCATTTCACTGATGAATTTCAGTCCTCCTGGCCCAATGATTGACCCCGCCAGAAGATATCCAACAATGACCTAAAACACGTAGCGATAGTGCAACATAACATCAGAATTGATTATTGACCACAATGTGAAGCCCAGATCAAATGGATTTCATCCTAATTTGCAAGGCTGCATACCGGTTGTCCAAGGCACGAGAAGACAATGCCACCAATTGCAGCAAAAACGATAATGACCACCAAATCCGAAATCAATCTGCAGGAAATGCCAAGAAACTTTTCATCAAAAGCCTGAAACAGGGCATGTACTAAAAAGCTCCAATACAGACGAAATCAGAGAGGGAACAAACCTCAGGTCTACTTGAAGTATTGGATACTTTGACTTTTTGTTTGACATGACAAAAACATTGTTCTGCAAAATGCCAGAAGAAGAACATTAGCTAAAACTGCAAAAAAAAAAAAAAAAAAAAAAAAAAAAAAAAAAACTAGAAAATTGTGACAGAGGTACAACAAATCTTGCTTAGTGTTCCAAAACCTTTTTGTCAATAAGAGTCATATCATCAGAATCTTCGTTTTCCAGGGAAAACACATCTTGGAGTTGGAATGGTCTCGTACCGCTGGACAAACAAGAAAAACAGTTAATTCCCATTGGCCAATTAATTATCGAGTTACCTTCAACAAGTATGTGCTTCACACGTACTTATTTTCTTGTGTATCATTTCTTTTGCCCTTCTCATGTGTTACTTTCGCTACAGTCTCTATTTCAGCCTGGAAAACACACAATAGTAAACATCAGAATTGAGTCTAGAGAAGATCAAAAGATGAGACTCGTAAACAATGAAGAAGTGACTGAAAACCTACTTGTTGATCAGCAACACTGCTGTTAAAGCTGGCTCCTCCATCCGATCCTAAGCAAAGAAACTTGTGTTAAGCGAAACTGAAGATGTAAGCTTCACCACCCACCAATCTAAATGCACTCACAATCACACAAACCTTGAAAGTTCCTATTATTTTTTACATGAACAAAAATTCTTATCTTTTTCTTTTTCTCCCAAACTTTTTCAAACAATGGCTAGTAAAGTTAATAGACGAAAGCATAGTACAGGAACAAGCTCTTTTTTTTTTCCCTCAGAAGCCAACCTTCAGGCTGATCGTTTTCGGAGAATTCTTTCTCGAGAACTCGATCGAACATTTTGGCGATACTCCCTTCGCCGTTTCCAGGTGCCGTCGAGTTCACAAGATTGCCGTAAAACCGCTCTCTGGTTTCCTCATCAGATCTCGCTGACAAAGTTGTACCAACTAAAAGGAGGAACGAGAATCCAATCACTGTGAATCTCCTCCTCGCCATGGATATCTAACAATGTAATTAGCAATATTAAAAACCTAATTTGACCTCAAATCTGCAAAACCAATAGAGTCAAATTGGTGAAACTACAAAGTAACTCCGACGAAGGTTCGTTCGTCAATCATTCAATTAGAAGTTTGACTTTGAAAGAATCAAATTGAAAAAGAAGATGGAGAAAAGGAGGGAAGAAGACGTACAGAAACATGAAAGCGGCGAGAACCGTCTGGATTGTCTTCATCGGTTAACATGGCGGCGTTGCAGCCAATACGTAGGCACAGGAGCTTCTTCGTTGCGATTTCTCTCTTTCTCTCAGATCCAATCTGTTTTTTCAAATAGTCCAATTGTTTTCTTTGACAACAAAACTATCCTCCATTTATGTTAAAAAGAAAGGCCTGTAACTTTTTTTTGTCAACTAGCTTATAATCTAAGTTAAAATAAGCCGGACATTTCGTTTTTTTTTTCTGTGGGATTCCGAAATCCGACAGGTTATAATTTACAAGCGAAAATTCTCGATCTTGTGTCCTAGTCCTTTTATCAAGGGTGTTGGCAATTACATTATCACTACAACTAATGTGAACTAGACTAAAATACGAAAATCTCTCTCTAATAGTGGCGACGATATCCAAATCTGAAGTAAAACCCGGTCAGTCTACCGTATCTTCAATCATCTTTAGGAGGTTCACACAGCCGGTTTCAATTATAAAACTAAGAAAACCCCTATCACAGAGACTCTCCAAAGCCCAAATGAGTTCGTCCAACTCCGCGTGAAGCGGTGATAGGTTTCTCATGCACCCCTTCTCGCCTGCTAGGACACAACTCATACTATCCCATAGACACCATCCCAATCCACTAACAATACCATGATCAACCATAAGGCATCTATCTGGCATGTAGGGGTAGAACGAGTCTCGGGAGTTGTTCCGTCAAAATCCGTTGTGGATAGATATCCACATCCACCTCACATTCCTTCCGGTTTGCTATCCTTCAACTTTCCGCTTAGAGATTGATGTGTTGAATAGTGTCTCTTGTAGATCTCTCGATGCCATTGAAAGGGACGAAAATTCCGATAAAGCTCACACCTGAAAAGCTGGGGGAACTCAAATAATATATGATTAATTGTTTCCTCTGGTGCTCCACATCTGGGGCAACTCTTATCTGTGCCAATATGGCGGTAGGCAAGACATTGGAACGTCGCTACACATCCCTAGAAGGCTTGCCACATGAAATGTCGAAGCTTACCAGGAGTCTTAATCGTCCAAACATGACTCTTCAGAGGGGTTATGCTTGGTTCTAGCACCTCCTGATTTGCTTGTGCATGTAACTAATGAGAAAAAAACTATGGAGAATAAGCCATAAATACAAATGGGATGAAATTAGATGCAAAGTCAAAGGATACACACCAAGATTTGTATAAATGTGGATTTGAAGTTTAAAAAAGAAATAATACAGATTTCATATGAATGATTTAGGTTTGATCGTCAAAATTAGAACTTATACAATGGAAGAATCAAAGTATAAAAAGAGATCAAATGTTTTTAGTCGATGATGATGCACGATCAGATGCTCTCTGGAACTTGATTTCACAGTTCGAACAAGCTCCTCCAGAAGTCTTTAAGGCTGATTGGGTGCGTTTTAGAGTGTACCAACATGACTTCACACACCATGGTTTCTCACAAGTTCAGCTACTGGACATATTCTTTAGTGGTGTGAATTGAAGGTACCATATGGCCTTGGATGCTGCTAGCAATGAAAACTTCAAGACGAGGTCTCTTGAACAAGCAAATGAGCTGATTGAGAACTTGGAGTCTAGTAATAATACCAAAAATGATGACTTTGAAAGGAAACAAACAGCATGAAGTATTGATAGAGTTCAGTTTGCCAAGATGAAGAATAAGTTGGACTCTATGCACAACCTTTTGTTGAAAAAGAAACATGTTCAGTTTGCTGCATAATTTAAGACCTATGAACCAATTTATGAGTGTGAGGAAGAATATGTCAACTACACTGGAAGGACTGGTTTTCAGGGTCAGAGGTATGGAAGTTAGCATGGAAACAAGATCCACACTAGTAATGGTCAGAAGAGTGCTTTCACAGGCAATCAAAACTCTTCTGGCTACATTCAGAAACATGTCTTTCAGAAGCCTTTTCAGCAAAATACTTCATTCAAAAGTACTTATGGAGCTTTGTCTTACCAAGCACCTCCTGCACCAACTCATGAGAACAAACTGGAAGTTATGATGGAGCAGGTTCTTGAGGGACAACGGAAGACTACCATGGATTTGAACAAGAAGATAAATGGCTTATATGCTTATCTGAATAGGAAGTTCGAGTCATTGAGCACACATGTGAAGCAGTTGGATACTCAAGTCATTCAGACTGCTGGAGCTGTCAAAAAGCAAGATGGATCCATTCCTGGAAGGACTTGCTAATCCCAAACATTAATGCAATGTCACTATGTTGAAGAGTGGAACAGAGCTGCAAACCTATTCCGAAAAGAGGTTAAATGATGTTGAACTCGTGGAGTTAGAGGAATTGTAAGAAGATAATTTTGCAGTTGACACCAGTTATATTGAATGATTCTTCAAGTTTCGAGCACGGATAAAAGTCGACCAAGGTCGGCATATGAGAGAAAGAGGAGTCGAGCAAAAATGGTGTCGCCCGACTCCTAGTTAGTGTCGCCTAACACCCATCTCAGAGGAAACTTGAATCCTCATGAAGGACATAAGTTAACTAAGGTCGATCCTAAGGCTGACACCAAAGGAAAATTTGTCGTGGATTCGTCTCCAAAGGTCAGTGTCGACTGACACCATGGACACACAGAGTCTGCTACTCTGAAATTGCAGGTTGATGCTGATGGGAAGGGTTACAAACCCCAAGATAACTTTCCCGAGGAACCCTATGAAGTCTAAATTTGAGAGTTATGAAGCTAAGTACAAGGCTTTATTGAGTAAGCTCACTCTTCTAGTGCCTTTAATGGATGCTATCAAGACTACTCCGATTGTCAAGAGATGCTCAAACATATGTTGAATTATGATATGGGTGATGAGCAATGTGGGATGATGATCAGTGAAATTTGTGGTGCTGTCATCCAAAACAGACTTTCAGAGAAATTGAAGGACACATGAAACTTTGTCATGGACTGCTCTATCTTTAAAAATAGTTTGAGAAATCGTTGTATGATTTGGGATCGAACGTCTATATGATGCATTATTCAGTTGCGTTGAAAAATGGGGATGACTGATTTTATATTATTAGGTTGTATTCATTAAAATATGTATCACTATCAATTTTCTATTTTGTAAGGTGTGAATCTTTCTTATAAGGAAGCTTTTTATTTTTAGTTCCGACCAAAAAGGAGAAAATTGTTAGAGATAATTATCCATCTCTACTCACTTCCACTCATGTTTCCACTTGCAATACCACATACATTTATTTATTTATTTTCATTTTCTATAAATATACTTACATTATCTTGTAATTGAGACACAACATAATACAACAAGAGCAATACTATTCTTAATTTCATCACCAATATAATATAGATATATATATAAAAACACAATTATATTATATATCACAAACACTAAACGCATATATATATTTAATAGTTCACAACACGTTATCAGCATGACGTTCTATCGATCCGTACATATTTTTGGTAATCGAACCTTTCTTTCAAAGATTGCCATAGATCCGCGGGATCTTCTTTTATAATGTACTCGGATTTTAAGCCATCGTGGATATGGTGAAACAAAAATATCATGGCCTTCGCCTTTTGCTCATCTGTTGTTGTTTCTGTCTTATCGATTGTTTTGAGAAGACCATTTTTTTTTATATTGATGGAAATCCTCCTCGTTGCCGAGAAAAATAATCAATTGGTGATGATGAATCACCAGTCTCTTCCAACTGGATCCACTCCTTTTCCAGAAGCGAATGCTGCAATATACAGATACAATAATTGGCAAGAATATGGACGAGAACATGGACGCATTCGCAACCGCAGTCGTGGTCGTGGACGAGGACGTGGACAAAGACGAGAAAGAGGATTCCGTCCTAATGAATACAACAACATACAAGCTAGTAAGTTCCCTCCAAGAAACAATAATAGTCGTGAAATTAAAAAGCAAACAGAAAATGTTTGTTACAGATGCGGTATGAAGGGACATTGGCTACGTACATGTCGTACGCCAAAACATTTAGCTGATCTGTACCGGGAATCACAGAAGGGGAAAGAGATAGGAGGTGAAATCAACTTTACCACAAATGAACCTGGGTCCTCCTCTCACGGTCTAAATGATGATACTCATTTCGATGTTTCCGATTTCCTTGTTGATGATGGAATATCAACGAATGAAGAGATGAGAAACAAAAATCATGTGAAATAATGTATCATAATGGCTTGTCAAATGTGTGTGTGGTTTGATGTATCTCTGTGTTTATGAAAAGTTGTAAAATATCTTAAATGTAATATATGCATTTGTATAATATAAATATTTTTGGTTTTATTAACCTTTTGTTCTTAATGTTTAAACTCAGAAATGTCAGAACTCGAGATTCATGAAGGAGATATATGTCTGGCAGACAGTGCTACAACGCATACGATAATCCGTGATAAAAAGTATTTCTCTTGTCTCAAAATAAAAGACTCTGCAGGAAGCGTGAGTACAATTTCTGGAAATGCAAAAATTATAATGGGCTCTGGAAAAGTCAAATTTTCAATGCCAAGGGGAACAAAGTTTGAAATATATGATGCATTATACTCCCCAAAGTCTCAACGAAACTTATTAAGTTTTCGAGATATCCGCAGAAATGGATATCACATTGAGACTATGAGTAAAAATGGTATTGAATATCTTTGTATTACATCAGAGAGCAAATATGTATTAGAAGAATTAAAAATGTTGTCCTCCGGGTTATATTGAACAAAAATAGATACGATTGAATCATATGTTACAATAAACCCGAAGTTTACTGATACATTCAAAGTTTAGCATGAAAGGCTAGGGCATCCTGGTTCAGTCATGATGAGAAAAATTGTGCAAAACTATAATGGTCATCCGTTAAAAAACGATAAGCTTTTGCAATCGAGTGAGATTTTATGTGATGCATGTTCTCAAAGAAAACTTATAACTCGGCCATTACCGACTAAAGTTGGGAATGAATCGCCTATATTTTTAAAACGAATACATGGTGATATATGTGGGCCGATTCACCCACCTTGCGGACCATTTCAATATTTTATGGTATTAATTGACGCATCTAGTAGATGTTCACATGTGTGTCTTTTGACCACAAGAAACACGGCTTTTGCAAAAAAAAATTTCCCAAATAATTAGGTTGAGAGCACAATTTCCTGATTATACAATAAAGAAAGTAAGGCTCGATAACGCTGGAGAATTCACTCCAGCAACTTTTAATGACTATTGTATATTTGTATGTCATTGTGAATTGATGTCGAACATCCGGTTCCGCATGTTCATACACAAAATGGCATGGTTGAGTCTTTGATAAAACGATTGCAACTCATTGCTAGACCATTAATAATGAGAACAAAACTCCCAATTTCTATATGGGGTCATGCTATCTTGCATGCAACAGCACTACTCCAGTTAAGACCAAGTGCGTATCACAAATATTCCCGTTACAATTAGCATTTGGCAGAGAACCAAATATATCTCATCTCCGTGTTTTTGGATGTGCGGTTTATGTTCCAATAGCCCCACTGCAGAGAACTAAAATGGGGCCACAAAGGAGATTGAGCATATATATTGGGTATACGTCACCAAGTATAATTCAATACCTTGAACCACGAACTGGTGATATGTTTACAACACGTTTTGCTGATTGTCATTTTAATGAAGATGAATTCCCCGTGTTAGGGGGATGATTAAGAGAATCACCAAAAGATATCACATGGTGTACACAATCTTTGGCTTATCTTGATCCTCCTTCGAATCAACGGGAGATGGAAGTTCAGAAAATTGTGCACTTACAAAATATAACAAACCAGTTACCAGATGCATTTACAGATACAAAGAGAGTGACTAAGTCATACATACCCGCTGCAAATGCTCCATCTAGAATTGAAATTCCAAAAGAACAAACTGATGGAACCATTGCTAATGAACCTAAGGTTCAATTGAAGAGGGAGAGGCCAATGGGCTCAAAAGATAAAAATCCCCGAAAGAAAAAGAAGTTGGGAGAACACAATAAAAATGTTGAAGAAGAACCACATCAAGAAAAATATCAAGAAGACATTTGTGAAAAGGATTCTGAAAAACAAGAGAAAGATGAAAGACTCGAAATCGAACATGATCAAGAAAAATGTGAGATCTCCATTAACTATGCCCAAGATGGAAAATTATGGACTAGACATGATATTGATGACTTGGATGGAGTATTCTCCTTTTGTGTATTTAAGGAAATTGATCATGAAATTAATGATTCGGATCCAAAATCCATATCAGAATGTCAGAAAATACATGATTGGGAGAAATGGAAGATGGCCATACAAACTGAATTACTCTCTCTCAATAAAAGAAATATTTTTAGACCTATTGTCACAACACCTGAAGGTATAAAACCAGTTGGATACAAATGGGTGTTTGTAAGGAAGAGAAATGAGAAAAATGAAATCACAAGATACAAAGCCAGACTAGTTGCCCAAGGTTTTTCTCAAAGACCGGGAATTGATTATGAAGAAACATATTCCCCAGTTATGGATGCGATCACATTCAGATATTTAATAAGCCTAACGGCATCTAGAAATCTTGAAATGTATCTTATGGATGTTGTGACAGCATATTTATATGGATCACTTGATAATGATATATACATGAAAATCCCAGAAGGATTGGAGATGCCCAAAACATTGAATTCAAAATCTAAAGAAATATGTTCGATCAAATTACAGCGATCACTTTATGGATTAAAACAATATGGACGCATGTGGTATAATCGCTTAAGTGAATACTTGTTGAATAAAGGTTACATCAATAATGCGATATGTCCTTGTGTGTTTATCAAGAAATCATCGTCGGGATTTGTGATCATTTCTGTATATGTTGATGACTTGAACATGATTGGAACTCAAAAAAAAATTAATGATGCCAAAAATCATATGAAAGAAGAGTTCGAAATGAAAGATCTTGGAGAGACAAAACTTTGTCTTGGACTACAGATAGAACACCTCCGAGATGGAATATTTGTACATCAATCAAATTATACCAATAAACTCTTAAAACGTTTTTATATGGATAAAACGAATCCTTTGAGTACTCCAATGGTAAATAGATCACTTGACGTTGATAAGGATCCATTTAGACCTTGTGAAAATGATGAAGAAATATTAGGTCCTGACGTACCTTATATGAGCGCTATCGGTGGGCTTATGTACCTTGCAAATTGTACTCGACCTGATATAGCGTTTGCTACAAACTTACTTGCAAGATATAGCTCATCTCCCACTCGTAGACATTGGAACGGAATAAAACATATATTTCGTTATCTCCACGGTACGATTGATTTAGGTTTATTTTATCCTAGAAACTCCGAGTTTGGTCTAGTTGGTTTTGCAGATGTCGGATATTTATCAGATCCTCATAAAGCTCGCTCACAAACCGGATACGTTTTCACAATTGGCGGAACTGCGATCTCTTGGCGTTCCCAAAAACAGACATTGGTAGCAACTTATTCAAATCATGCAGAAACGATTGCACTTTACAAAGCATGCAGAGAATGTGTATGGTTGAGATCGATAACTCATCACATTCAAGAAGCAAGCGGAATAGCCACAAAGAACGAACCAACAAAGCTGTTCGAAGATAATTCTGCTTGTCTCACTCAACTAAAGGAAGGGTATATCAAGAGCGACCGAAAAAAACATATCCCTCCAAAATATTTTTCATACATTTAAGAACTCGTGAAAAATCAAGAAGTCAACATCGAGTATATCCGTTCGCGTGACAATGCAGCAAACCTCTTTACAAATGCGCTTCTTACCTCATCATTCAGAAAACATATTCATAATATTGGAATGCATCATCTACGCGATTTATGAAGATTCATCATTTTCAAAGGGAGATTATGTTACTGTACTCTTTTTCCATTAAATATGATTTTTATCTCATTGAATTTTTTCATGATAAAATTTTTAACGAGGCAGTACATAATATAGATGGATAATTAAGGGGAGTGTTAGAGATAATTATCCGTCTCCACTCACTTCCACTCATGTTTCCACTTGCAATACCACATGCATTTGTTTATTTATTTTTATTTTCTATAAATATACTTACATTCTCTTCTAATTGACACACAACATAATACAAGAGCAATACTATTCTTAATTATCTCTCTCTCTCGATCAACTTCCGCTCTCACAGCTTACATCCCCTTCCTTATGTTTCTTTTACTTTCATCACCAATATAATATAGATATATATAAATACAATTATATTATATATCACAAACACTAAACGCATATATATATATATATATTTAATAGTTCATAACAAAAATAAGTTTTTTAAAATTGTATTTTTCTGTAAAGTTAAACTTTTCCCTTTGCTTTTATTTTCTTTATATAAATTATAAATTATTCTTGATACATATTTGAAAATACGCCGTCGAGGTCTATTTAAGGGCATCTCCAATCCACCTCTATATTTGTCTCTAAACTCTATTTTAGAGACAAATCTACTCCAACTCACCTCTATTTTCACCTCTAAAATAGAGATCTCTATTTTTTCCTCTATATATAGAGGAACTCTATTTTTTCCTCTATAATAGAGGTTAACTTTTTAATTTGCAAATCAGTCCATTAACTTTCAAATACTTTTATTTATGACCAAAATAATTAAATATAAATATTTTAATAACTAATAATATAAAATTAATAAATTATAAATTATAATATTTTAATAACTAATATATAATTTAAATAATATTATAATTTTATAATTGTAAAAATAAAATAAATGGTCTAAATTGTAACTTTTATAAATAAAAAGTGTTATTAGTAAAATAAAAAAGAATATTAGAGAATATTCTTTTTTAGAGGAAAATATAGAGGAATACATTGGAGCAAAACCCACCTCTTTTATAGAGTTTCTCTATTTTAGAGATAAAAATAGAGAAATATATTAGAGATGATCTAATAGCCGGTGAGACGCTCAGTGGTAGTCTACCGCTGAAAATTGCAGAAATCGGCCAGAAAATCGTATATTTGGCTATAGATTTGTATTTGGGTATAAATTAACAAATTAAAACAGTGCTAATCTCTGATAACTTTTTCAGTCGACGACTGTAAAACTTGTTGCAAAAAAATGATTAGTTGTTGAAGATGAGGGTATGTTTGTATTTTTGTGACATTAAATAAAAAATAGTAAAAAAAAAACAATATAAAGTGGCTTGAACATGTGCATTATATGTCAAAGTGGAGGAAAATTAATCATTGAACTACGATTTGCTTAATGTTCAAGTGCAAACATTTAACTTATATACTTATACATACACAAAATCGTCTAAATTTCGCCTCGCCTAAAATCTCTTGTATTCTTATGTTCAAATTTTTTTTTATAGGTGCTAAGTTCTACCCCACTGTCCGACTAGAGCCTGCAACCAAAAGTCTTGATTCATTTTAGGGTTTATGTTGGCATAATACCATGAGCTTGACCACATTACCCAAAATATCAATTTTTACTGGGCCACGATTGGCCTGACTGGTGTTAGGAAAATATTATTTTTACAGCCCGAACCTACTCGCATTCATGAACAATAAAAACTCTTCAAAACATCTCAAAAATGTTGAGAGCTTCTTGATCAAAAAAATTCTGAGTAGAATCTCAGCTAAAAACCATAAAACCTCAATTCCTCAAAGCTTCTTTCTTTATCTTCACCAGAAAACAGCGAAATTAGCTATTTCAGAGACGTACCAATTGAGTGAGACCTACTTCGAACCTTCTTAGCTTATAGATATGGAGACGGGAAAAAGAAATGAGCAAAGAAGGTTTGATAGCTGCCAAGGAGCTTAAGCGTCTCCTAAACCAAATCGGTCTGATTCGCTGGATTCATTTGTTCTCATGTTTCTCGTTTCCTTAAATCCGATCTCATTTCTGGTCTTGCCGAGTTTCGGAGACAATAGCAAGCTTTCCTCTGTATGAAAGTAAAAATGAAACTCTGTTTCAATTGCATTTTAGAAAGAAAAAAAAATTGATTTGGGTTTTCAGTATGAAAACCTCCATCTGTGATGCGAGTGTAAACACAAGATTTTATTTTATTTTATTTATTTTTATTCCAGCCATTGATATACGTACCCACAATAACATCACAGAACCAACCAAGACTGCAAACGAACAGACCACAGAACACAAATTAAGAGCTCAAGAACATTATATAACATTATCATCGGAAAGAGATAGGAGCTTTTGAATGTGAGCTTTTGCAGCCGACAGCTTCGACTTCTCTCTCTCCAGCTCAGCTTCGAGGTCGGGGCAATTGTTTTTCGAATCTTTCAACTCTTCCTCAATTTCTTTCACCCTAGTCTCAGCAGCCTTCTCTTTCTCCTCCTCATCAACGACCTCTCCAAGTTTCTTAAAATCCAACTCCAGTCCGTTCGCAGTAAAGGAATAAAACGGAGCCAATGTCTTGGCCATTTCAGACGCGGATTTTATTGCTATTTCCAGATCATCATCCATTGATGCTACTAAAGATTGTAGAATTTGAGAGATCAGAAGATCGAGGACTTTTAGAGTTAACTAATGATAGTTTCTATAGACACAAAGAGGGAAGAATCAGTATTATTTATAATTGGAACTAAGTTGTAGGAACTCTTTTTTTTTTTTTATTCAAAGTTGTTGGAACTCTCAGATTTGTTTTGGTAAAGGGAACTTTCAAGTTTTTTTTAATAAATATTGGCTTTGGCTGTTTGACTATTTATTTAAGACGAGTGACGTCTACAGACGGTGAATTTTTAAAATTAAATGCAGCAGAAATGAACAAAAAAAAAAAAAAAATTGGACTAGGTTTCGCCACATAGTCTATCTTAGTTTTGTGATTTGCTTTGTTGCGACCCAATTTAATTTTATAATTTTTTTAAATCTAGAAAATTTTGATATCTGAAAATATAGATATTCGGAATATTTTTACATACGGGTTATCTATTTTGATCCGTTAAAAATATAAAAAAATTCAAAATTTTATAACAAAACATAAATATTAGAAATTAGATAAATATATCACCAAAATAAATTGTTTTTTAAAAAGATAAATTGAATTGATATCATTATATACAACATTATTGAAATGTGATAAAAGTAACGCAAGTGTCAAACAATTCTATAACTTCTCCTCGTATCTAAGTCGTTGCTCTAAAGCCAATTTTTTTTTAAAAAAACAAATATCTATTTTAATCATGCACACATAAAACAGATTTAAGTCGAACAAAACACACACTAAAAAATGAATCGGCAAAGTCAATAGCGTTTTTCTTTTTACATATTCATTATTTTAATTTTTTATTAATATATGGTAGAGATTTGGTGATCATATTTGAACCTTATATCAAAAGACCATTTTTTTCTATTATACAAAACATAAACACATATCATAGTATATGTATATATATAAACATATGGATCGAAGCGGATATTCAGTTTAAAAAATATTATTTGTTATTTGCTTCGTTTTTTACCGATATTACATTTTACTATTTGCTTTACTCTGAAATGTTACGGATATTCGGTTTTTCCAAATCAAATCAAAACGAATATCAATCAAATCGAATTTGACGGATATTTTGTGAGACCTAATTTGAACTACAAGTCACTTGAGATTTTGAGAAACGCTGCGAGAGTTTTTCTTTCTTGTCAAACACTAGGAGAGGTTGGTGTAAATTTGTAATTAGTAAAAATTTATTTTAAAACTATGGATTAGCTTGTAGGACCGCGAAAATACATATTGAAAATCACGAATTAAAAACGATTAAAATCAATAATAGAAGATAAAATATTTGATCTCTTTGTTTAACTTAATAAAGTAAAATGTAAAACAATCAGAATTGGTGAAGATTTACTCATTTGCTTACCAAAAATATAAAAGTTTGACTCCCAATTTGCTCACCAAAAAATACAGAAATTGGACAGGTCTTGATTATTGGGACAGTGATGGGTTGGTTTACGCCGGACCAGGTCTTTTGGTAGTAGAAACAGGTACTCAATTATGTTTTAGCAGATTTCCTACAGAACAAGAACCTCAAATATTTTCAGGTCTGTCAGAGACATATGCAAATCCATTTAGAATGAGATGCGGACGAATTTGAGCTTTCATGGCATCATGTTTTCTATAATACAAAAATGAATTAACGCCCGATTACTCACCATCAAAATGAATAGAAAATTGAATAAAATAAATAAAGAGGAAATGAATAAAATTTGAAGATTTTTTTCAAAAAAAAATTTGAAGAATGAATATGAATATTTTTTTCTGAACAATTTTTAAAGTGACTTCGTAATTATAAAATGGTTATGTTTTCGAAAACTGATAAAAACTTTGAAATGATTTTTTAAATAATATTATAAAAATGTAAATGTAAAAAAAAAAACTTTGTCAAAAAAAGAAAATATTATTAAAATAATAATTTAAAATTATTTAATAATTCAGAGCGAATTTCAAATAAAAAATTACTGTTCCTCTTCAAGTTGGATGAGGGAAAATTATTCTTGAATTTGATAGAAATAAGAGGAAAATATATGTAAATTTTAAAAGTGAATTCTTCCTAAATGGTGTAAATCTTAGGGAATGTCATTATTTTCTTAATCTTTTCCTCTAAATAAATCATCAATTGAAGCCTGAGTAATTATATTATCTAATATCTAATATTAGTTGTTACACAATATATAAAAGAAAACCATTAAAAATAAATTATAATATTAGTCACTATTTTATTTACTTTTCGGATATACGAAATATATCTAGGTCTCACATATCTATCATACATCTTTTTGTGATGCAAATACAACCGTTTATCAAGGTCTCACATATCCATCATACATCTTTGTAAAATAGGTAGAATTGGGTATTGTAAAATTATCCATACTTGAGTCTGATCCGCACTGAACATGCATGTGTTTTTTTTATTTACATTTTAGAATTGTTTGATTTATAAAAATTATGTTTTTTTGTCGAACCTAAAATTTATGTTAATATCGAATTTTTAGTATTCATATATGATAGTTAACTAATTATTGGTCTGTTCAAATTTTAGTTATTAAACAGTTATTTTTTTAGTTTGATTTTGAATGAGTTTTATACAACATTTAATTTATGTTAATATCTGTTGTTTAGTATTCATATATGCTAGTTAACTAATTATTGGTCTATTTAAATTTTAGATGTTAAATAGATATTTTGTGTTTGCTTTTGAATGAGTTTTAGAAAACATTTGATTTTGTTTTATTCGTTTTCGTTCACATCGTAGAATTGTTTCATTTTTTAAAAATTGAATTTACAGCACTCTATTTAGTATTGATATATGGTA
Source organism: Orychophragmus violaceus (assembly GCA_030180135.1). NCBI lineage: Eukaryota > Viridiplantae > Streptophyta > Magnoliopsida > Brassicales > Brassicaceae > Orychophragmus > Orychophragmus violaceus. The sequence continues at coordinate 99,684,676 of CM058239.1, forward strand.
GTTAAATAATTATTTGTCTGTTTATATTATAGTTCTTATTTTATACCTGATTTTTTTGGTTTAGTTTGTGAATCAGTTTTGGACGCAATTTGATTTTGTTTTATGTATTTTTCAATCATTATATAATTGATTCAAAGATAATAGATAATTAAAAAATCTCAAAACGCCAACAATACCTGTTACTGTTAACGTTTATTAGACCTAAAAGAATTAAACATATTGTCGAATATTTCATTATAATCAAAAATGAAAATAATTATAAAAGATAGTCATCACAGATTACTAAAAATCTATTTGAAAACAACATTCATGGTTTGTTTTTGAGGTTTACCTTCTTTGTCGACAATCAAAATTTTCAATCCCTTCTTTGAGGTCACCCTAGATACTGCCACATAGAGTTGTCTGTGTGAAAACACAGGTCTTGGAAGAAATAACCCAACTTTTGATAATGATTGTCCTTGGCTCTTATCTCCTGCAAATTTTGAATGGTAGTATTGTATATGATGGTGTTATCAACAACCTAGGGATGAACACTTTATCTCCAACTCCTTCTCCAGTAGTAACTCTTGCTTCCACCAAATAATCGTATAGCTGGGTAATTTGAAGTCTTGTCTCATTCATTAATCCCCTTGTTTAAAGCACGTAGAAGAATATATTAAAAGAGTATATGAAGTTAATAATAGGAATAGAAGACTATTAGTACCTGTAGAATCAATATTACGAAGCAACATCACAAGACAACCAATCTTCAACCTTATAATATGGTTTGGTAGCCGAGAAACCTTAATACTATTTAGAAAATCAGAACTAAGTGCTTCATTATTTACTGAGCTTTTATCATACGGGTCTATACTATCTGAACTTAAGTAAATCCGTTCCTCACCTGAAATTCAAAGAAACGTTAGTATATGTTTAAAAATAATTTCGCATAAGTTTAAGAAATAATTTTTAACTTACCATCGAGCCTATCTAACATATGCTCATTAATCATATTGACATATTCGTTTGTTGGACATAGTATAGCTCTTTCTTGAAAAACTTTGGTTTCTTAGCTTCTTGAAGCAAAGCAGATTCTCCGTATATTTTCTTGCTTATAGCTTCAAATGGATCATATGAATTTGTAATTAGAAAATCTTCTGGGATATCGATTAGAGCCTCACCATCATTAGTTTCTGCAATTTTTCCATCACCAACAGCTAATATCCAATTCGAGATTTCTTCAAGTTCAATTGCCTCTTCAGCGGTAAGATTATTAGAACATAACCGCATGTTCTTTGTAAGTTTAAGAACCTTACAATGTTCCCAAAGATATGATGAATTTAGTGCAGCCAAGACAATTTCAGCCCTACAAGCGCCATTAATAACAGGAAGTACATGTCTAAAATCACCTCCAAGCACCACAACCTTTCCACCAAAAGGCTTGTCGCCTTTATTCCCAATTATATTATTCAAACTTCTATCTAGTGATTCAAAACAATGCTTGCTCATCATAGGTGATTCATCCCATATAATTAGAGAAGCTTCCTTTGATTAAATTAGTTTGATATATTCCCACTGTCAAGTTGCATGTCGAAAACTCGTCAGGGTTTATAGGCATTCCAAATCTTGAATGAGCAGTTCTTCCACCTTGTAGCAACAGTGAAGCAATTCCGCTAGAGACAACATTAAGAACAATATTTCTTTTACATCTAATTGCAGCTGAAAGTAACTTCCAAATAAATGTTTTCCAGCGCCACCAAATCTGTAAACGAAAACAGACTGCCTCTGTCATTTACCACAACATCAATTATCTCTTCGTATATTTTCCTTTGTTCAACTGTCAACTTTAGAATATCTCTCTAGTGAGTGGCCAACAGTTCTTCACGATTATAGCTTCTTTCATCAAGTATCAAAACATTTTCTGCCTGACGATTTAAATGAGGTATATAAGGAATGGTTTTATACCTAGCCAGAGTGCTCCCACACTGTCACATAACCTTCTGTATCTCTTCCATAGCATACTTCTTCTTCTCATCATCACGTAGTTTAAGTTCTAAACGAAAAAGTATTCAACATTAGCATTTCAAATTCAAAATATAACAATAATAATAAGTTGAAAGGGGTTTCCAATACGCCTATCTGGCCTATTGTAATATTTCCTCATATTGTGCTCTATATCTTCCGATAAAAACTACCAAATTTTTTTCCCAAACAACTTCTGGTTTCGACAAAGTATCAGAAAGAAGCAGAACAACAAAAAGCTGTCTCACAGATCTTCCAGAGCCATCGTAACTATGTCTAATGATATCATCAATATACTTTTGGTCATCATCCAGCAACCCACGAGCATAACACGCATATTTATAGTCATTGTATAGAACATCATTGAACGTTTTTATATGATCATAACCTGGGTCCTTTGACAATATTCAACAATATACGCAAATAATAAGAATCTTCCTGTTTACGGGGAGCATAATTAATCCTTCCGACACTGAATTATTTGTTTTACCTTCTATTCCATTTCTTCTTTTTTTTTGTCGAAGGTGTAGTGATTTGGAATCTGAGCATAAGTTAGAGTGTTGGCGAATGCATCAACTTTGTTCAACTCAAACAACGCCAATAACATAGTATTTTCTATGAACTTACGATTGACGGCAGCCTCTAATTTATCATTCCCTTTGAAGAAGACACTTTGTTTTCCTCGTAGAAGGAAGTAGAGCCTTTGTACTGCCGTAGATCGATAATGTAATTGATACTTATAAATTCTCCATGCAGCTTCGCATGAATAAACGTATCTACAAAATCCAAACGTTAAACGTGAGTTATATACGTATATGTAAGCCAACGTTACAATAACTTATCTCTAATTTAGAAACTACAAAACATACCGACAATCGAAGAACTCTTTTATCACATCTCTTTTTCTGAATACCGGCTTCACCATTAACAACATTGTCTGATCCACTGGTTCCTGGTCCTTCAACAACGACACTCACACGATCAACTCCTTTGTTTATGTACTTAATTAAGTACTTGATTGAACCAGTTTGGTTGTACCATTCCACATTTATGTGAGCTTGATAATGTAAGGAGAGTTTCTTGTCATATGGAATAACAAATCTGTTGTCACATTTCACACCATTCTTATCAACAAAACAACATGTTTTCTCACGTCTTCTATAAACAGGAAACCCTTCTCTGTTAATTGTAGTTTTCTCAGCATAAGGTTTAGGAATAACTTCGAACATTTACCATCTTTCATGCATGGTGAATTCATGTTAGCAGCTCCACAAGGGCCATGACTCATTTTATCTTTAATGACATTATAAATCTTTGGCTCTTTAATCCTATCTGGTATTTCAGCTGAAATTATCTTGTCAATATCAGCTATAGTGACAATTTTTGAAGTAGAATCCATACAGAGCATAATGTGAGCATGAGGTAGTGCTCTCTTTTGAAACTCTATTGTGTACATAGCTGAAAAGCGGAAACATATACGGTTGTTAATAATATAGACAGTTATAAAATTATAATATACTTAAGAGATCAAAGGTTTTACTTACATGAAACCGTCTTTCCTAATAGCTTCTTATTTGTTAAATCATTCATCAACCGATCAAGTTTCATGTGGAACATCCTGTAAATAATATCTAGTATGTCATCAAAGTTCAACCGCCGCTCCACCAGGAGTCTTGTTATCTCAAGACATTTTGGATTGCATGTAAATAAGACGAACAGATTAGGGAAACCAAAATGTTTACAAATGGTCATTGTATTCAGGTAGAAACTCCTCATATATCTAGGACTGCCTGTATGAATAGATGGCAACATAAATTCTTGACCCTGTTCACTCATATCCTCTACCCCGTCATTCTCAGACTGTTTGATAGAGTCATAACTGTCAAAACGCAATTTTTTTATTATGCTTCAAATACCTTAACATGCTAGACTCGATGGTTATATAAGAATCAACCAAAAACTGCTGAAACAATCTCCTTGATCGAAGTAGAATGTCCGATTCATGTTTTCGATCTTGAATCCGGAATGCATACCACTGCCACATACTTATCGTATCCTTTTAAACTTTTTGTAGCGTCTGAGTAACGTTTTTTAATCTCAGATCTAAATCCGTCTTCGCCATAAACAAATATAAGCGGATACTGAAGGGCGAGATATGAAACATTAACTTCTCTAGTCTTTTTAAGACTTTCTGATTGTTGTTCCAGCAAGCTCTCTTATTCATTCCTAGTTGAAAATAATTTGGAATCAGTGCAGCAACTTTGGAAGCAGTGGGAACATTATATGTTCTGCTATCCGTTATATGAGTACTGATAATCCTCATGGTGAAAGCTTCCTCTGGATTTGTATTAAACCTATCACGAGTTGATCTAAACATAGAAACGTATGGATTTGCCGAATTTAATATTTCTATTAATTGCTCGATAATTTGATCCTTCAATCCATCCTTCTTCGACTTCTGACCACTGCTATGTTTGCCTTTGCTGTAATACAAACGAAAATATAAAATCAGTACTGAAAGCAGATTAAAAACATATGATTTAATAAATATATACTTCGGCGCGTTGACTCTGTTTTGAGTCTCATTGTCTGTATCAACAATATAGAGTTGTCCAAACTTTGCTTGTTTTCCTTGCAGTGGTCTCAAACTTCCCATTAAATGATAATTTTCCCCTTGTATCTAAAACATATTAGGTCCTCTCCCTTTCCTAACCGATCGATCAAAATTTCCACCAAAGGAAGTAAATGAGAAGGACATATTGTAAGGTCTTAAGTTTCTCTGAAAATGTTTTCTGAGTTTATCGTTTCTGTTAAATAGCTTTTCTAGTTGTTTTAGAGATTTCTTTAGATAAGGAAGCTGCACTTGCCCTTGCATATAACACAACAAAAATATAGGTTTAATAGCTTTTCTGTGTTTACCAATTCGTTCTCCATACCACATCATAGCTCCACAATCACCACAAGAATAAGTTGGATCCCCTTCGTCAAAGTACTCTGCAAACATCAATGATATTGTAAATTAACTTTTATAAAAAAAAAAATAGATGCAAGGACGTCTCAAAAACGAGAAATATCTATCAATTACCCTCTTCCTTATTACAGCCTTGTTTGGGATAAGTGACATTAACACTAAAAACGTTTTGTAACATAGTTGCCATTGATGTAATTTTGCTTCGCTTTAGCGCTTTCTTGCTCAGAAGTTTCTATTTCTTCAACGTTTTGTGTATGTTCAGTATCAGAACTATCATGACTACTACAATCTCAATCTTGAACATCATGTTGTTCCCCTAAAAAATCGTTAAGGGTCATATAAAAGCGATGTATAAAATGAATAAAATTCATATCAAAAATATAAAAAACATTAGAGTATAATCTTATTTATTTCATGTAAAAACTTAATATTGAGACACACTAATTTTGTTAAACAATAGTACCCCTTCAGAAGAATACTCGTATTCAGAACACGAGTCATCATCTCCGCTATTTTTTTCATCATTAGGAAATATGCTATGATTATTATCAGAATAATCGTTACTTTCATTTCTTTGTCCTAATAGCTTAGTTATATCACCAAAAACAGTTCTTCCGTTTCTACTATATTGTCCTGCTGAATATGTACTGGTGTTTGCTATACAAAACATTCAAATTTGAATGTTGATACTTTCCAGTAAAGTTAAACCAAAAACATTTTCTATGTCTGTTTTTAAATAACCAAATCATATAGACATATTAGTATTTCTGGTAATATAGTGTGTAATATATTAAACTTTTTAATAACCTGAAATCATTTTTCTTTTGCTCGTAGGAAACCTTTGTACATCATTAGCCTCATTGCTATGATGAGCCACATTATATTCGTTACTTTCGATACAAAGTCCTTGTAAATTAGTTCTATCACCAAGAACAATTCTTTCGTTTCTACTGGATTCTCCCACTGAATCGTTTGGAGATAACAATGTACTGGTGTTTGCTATACAAAATATGACAATTTAAAAGTTGAAACAAGTCAATGAAGTTTTTTTTCTCTCCAATATTGGATTTTGCAATCTTAGATGTAACTACAAACTTACAACATAAACTCAAATCATTTTGACGTCTTTTAGTAGCTTCAAATTTTTCTCTGCATGTATCTAAGAAAACAAACCATTTAGACAAATTATAATTCTCGATAATATAGTGTGTAACACATTAGGGATCTTGATAACTTGAATCAATTTCCTTTTGCTCGCAGGAAATCCTGGTGATTGAGAGTGTCCTTCTATTGATGATACTATGCTTGAACTTCGAGGTGCATTTGTTACATCATGGAGAACCCTATTAGAAATATAGCTTAGTGGAACAGATTCTTGGCTGACCATAGAATCTGGAAGCGAACATAGTTCAGTTTCAACATGATTGTAGTTGTTAGATTGCTTATCTTTTACTGTTCTTCCATGGTTGAGTTTGAAACACTAAGAATCTTCTTTCATTTTGGTCATTCTGTGAATTACAAAACTATAGAGACTCAAACATGAATAAATACTTCTAATAAAAATAGTTAAGATTTTGTAAATGGTGCAGTTACTGAGATAAAACCTGATACATATGGTGTCAGAAAGCTCAATGGCATGGATAGACTATGGCTCGTTTTGCTTCTTTCATTAACAGAAGGATTAGTAAGTAAAAGTTTATGTTTAATTTCAAAACATTTCTTGAAATTTGTATATTAGAAGATGCGCCAAAATTAAAACATTTCTATAATTTGCACAAATAAACAACCAAATGTAAAGAACGTTAATATCTAATACAAAATTTAGGTTAGTTAGATATCTAATACATATTAAGTCCTATGAAAATCAATTGATAGTTATTATACAATTTGTTTTGGATATTCGAATAGATGTATCCTAATTTATAATTAAGAGAATAATTTAAACACCCAAATTATCGGTTGATTAGATATCGATCTAATCCAGTATAACTGCTAGTATTATTTTTGTATCTTCAATTACTAAAATAATCCAGTATAACTGCTACAAATAAGAAAACAATACTTCAATATCTTCAATTCCTTCCACAAACTACTTAAACGGATATTCGTTAAACTCGCACTTTATATAAAAATACATGTTAAAAATTACCAATAATCGTTTGATTATCGATATCTCTCTAATAACAAACAACGAAGCAAAATTATTTTACTTAATATGCAAGTCTCATCATAATATTCAAATATATTGTAAAGTGAATATACTGCTTCAAGATTAAAAGATATTGTACTTTTGGCATTCAAAGTTGTTTCCAATAACAACTTCCATTCGAATATTTTTATTAATCATCTTATAGTCTTTAACTTTGTAAATAATCTGATCTGTTTTTTCAAATATCTTACAATTTCGAAATGAAAATATTAATAACACTAACAATCTTGGAAAAATGTATACCAAACCAATATTGGCAAAGTTTATGTCTGATATTAATAAGGTTTACCTCATGAATTAGAAACAATCTATTTTAGTCAAAACATGTACTTTTTGAAGAAAAAGAAGTAGCAAACATAACTACCAACAATATTTAATACAATGTAATCTTCGTTCATAAGATGTTTTATAAAAAGTTTAACATCGACATCTTACAATTATAAAAAAACATCCAAGACTTAAGTTTTTAAAACAAACATATAGAGGATCATGATCATCCTCTAACCCAAAAAAAAAAATAACAAAAAGTTTCTAGAATCAAGATACATAATTTAAAATATAAAATGTGAGAGGTCGATTTCTTCTGGATCATGAGCAGGCACTGGATTTGGAAAGCTACATAACAGAAAACAATGTATTAATAACTACTCAACATATTTCTTCAATCCAGTAAAAATAATTCCAATCTATTGAAGCATAAAACAAGAAGAATTGAATCAAATATATGAACATAATCTATTGAGGAGTCCAACGGAGTCTGAATTCTCAGTTTGATTGTACATAATTGCTGAAATAGGCTTCTCTCCTCTTAGCCAAGTTACATCTATATTACAAAACAAAGAAATATCAAGTTTACATCAATCATAAACCACAATATGTAATAAACATACGATCACTCTAATCATAAAAACATTTCATATCTAATCTTACTGGATTCGTGCTTTATATAGAAGCACCGGAGAATAACAAAGAGATACCTATCGGCATCCTTCCAAAACCTTCTTATGAGTTTGTGAGCCGCTTTTCCGATTATTTAGCACAGAAGACTCCGGAGGCTATCAGACAAAGTATTTCCAAGTTATAGTATTCCATACATAAAATTTATTTACCACATATATTCAATATATTTGAAAATATTTATGATACTTCATATTAACTAACCTTGTGTTGCGAATTGTAAAATACAACTTTGGTCCTGCCAAATAAGGCTGAACATTTCCAACGTATGTAACAACACCAAGAACATCTAGACAAAATAATAAAGTAATTTAGACAATAATATCTTAATATACACTATAAAAAGTCACATAATTTCTTCATTTCTTTATATTGTAAAAAAATGATTATTATGATCAGAACAAATATACTAAATCTGCATATACAAGTTACCTTTAGGATATTCATCAGCAACTCTCCCATCCAATATATCCAGAATAGATAGAAATTGCATAAAATGACCAGCATGAAGATTATCGTAAGCCAGACATAAAGTTGTGTTTTCACCAAAGATGAGCTTGAAGTCGTGAGGAGTCAACGAACCATATTCCGGTGCATGTACAACCCGAGCATTCGCAAGTTTAAACCAGCGGCCCTCACACAATGTTGCGAAACGGAATTTTGGCACATAAGAGACATGAACAGTAGCCTCTATTTTCATACCCTAAATCGATATAAGAAATTTCTTAGCTAAAACATGCAATAGCCTTAAATAGAACAAATGAAAGAGTAAAAAAAGAAATTACTTCCTCATCGACCAAGAGCATCTGGATTTTTGGATATCCCAACTTGTGTGTTGAACACATCCAAACTCCCAAAATCAAAACTTTTAGTTCCCAGATGCAAGGAACAAAATTGTTGATTTGGGAGATTTTTCGAAAAATCTGTGGAGCCATGTTGAGAATCGTTGAAATTTCATAGAAATTACCGAGAAAGGAAGTTATTGTTTGGTTAAACAGTAAGAAACTGAAGCGTCTAGGGTTGAAAATCTTAAATAGTTTCCAAAAGAAGTGAGTAAAAGGTGTAATTCACTTAATGAAAACCCTTGGCTCGGTAATCACGTTTGGGCCATAACCGCTTATATTGGAATATTTAACTGTCTTAGCCCAAATCGTTTGGAGGCTACCTTTAATACAAAACCATTAAAATACAAAACAATAAAAATACAATTCATATCAATACAAAACCATGATTCTTAACATTTCGGCCTTTACCAATTTAATTTTTTTTAACTGCTTATAGTCCAACCCTTAATGTTTGAAAATTTACATTAAGGGTTGACAATTGCAGTATTGCAAAGTTCTATTGTTTTGTTAATTTGGAGGTTACCTATAATCAACTTCAATTTGCATCTCTTAAATCTCCAACATTAGTATACTACAAAAACATAAAAATAGACAACATATAAAACAAATACCAAAACTAAAGAATTTATATTTACTGGAAGCTACTTATGATCGGACTAATGTTTTGCATCTCTTTAATACCAAAACCATAACAATAACCATGATATAAAACCAAAACAAAAACAAACAAAAAACCCAAAACAATAGTCATCATATCAAACCAAAACAAAAACAAAGAATATGGAAACAAAAATACAATTCGATAATGAAATAATGTTGAAAAAGGATCAGCAATAACTTTTTCCGCAACGATGTAAAGTAAGAAAGACAATGAAACTGTTGGTGATGGACATTGGTATTTATAGATTATTTTCTAGGTCAATTTTTTTTTGTTAGAATATTATTGGCATATTCGTTTTACAGATTAAAATCTATATATATTTAACTGATATCAAATATTATTGTAACTGATCTTAAGAAACATTTTGAATTTGAATTTATTATCGAGACTTGAGTAATAAGCATTGTATATTAAGATTCATAATTTGTTATATGATAGATATACAAAGATTTAATGGTGAATATTCATTTTTATTTTGAATATGTGTAAATTAATTGGACGGCTAGATTTAAACATTAAGAATGAACGGCGGGGATTTAAAAATATGATCCGCGCTATATCCGCCTAGGATCCGCGCTATATCCATTTAGGATCCGATGACTATTGCCCTTAAATGCGACCAAATAAATATAAATTAAAATTATTTAATGGACGGTTATATTAGAATCTATGCAAATAGACGATCACGATTAAAAAGAAGGTTCCGCGAAAACGCAAAACCCGACCCGGATCCGCGTCCCATGCGTGACCAAATTCTGAATATTTCAGTAATACCCTAATGAAAAAATACAATCCTTAACATTTCTCAGGCAATTTTCGGAATATAACATTAATATATCAAGGTCAGTCATTTCCCTTGTTTTTATAAGATAGATAGTTGTTTTCTTGTGATATTGAACTCAACTCATTGTTGACAAAAACAAAAAAAGAACTCAGATCATTGGCCGAAACCGATTCACGCTTTTGGATTCGACGACCAAATTGTTTTTAGTTTTAGGATTTTGTTTTTTGTAAGATTTACCTTTATTTATATAGAATTCAAGACTAGTTAGAACATTAAATAATTATATGAATATACAATCAAATAATAATTATAAGTTTAAGAGAAACTAGATTTTGACCCGCACTTAGAAAGTGCGGGTTTAATTTCTTTACAAATTTTACTTTTTATTCATTTTGTTAATAGTAGTTTAGATTTTTAATTATGTAATCTAATTTTGATTATAATTGTTTAACCAACATTATAAACAGTGAGTTAGCAATTTAGTTTTTTTTTTAAAATGAATTATGTGTTATTTGGAGAAGATATATCGTAAGAATTAAGAGATTAAAATAACGATTTTGCATTATATATTTTAATATGTGTTGTATCGTAAGATCATAGTTTGGAAAAATATATATATGTGAAAACAACTATTGTAAAAGTTATGTGATATATGTTTAATTGTTATTTTATTTATCTAAAATATTATTTTATAAAATACATGTTGTAGTCGTATATATAATTTGCAAATTTGATGGAACTATCCGTTAAAAACTTCATTCAAACATAAAGCATAATTTGACGCTTCAAATATTTGAATAATATAAGTATGGAATCATTTTGATATTTTATTATTTTTAAAATATATTAGCTGAAATTATTTACTATATGCGAATTTTTGTTTAGAAAATTTATAATCGAGATTGGCTAATTAATTTTTCAACCCGTTTAATTAATTAAATATTTTTCAGTTTGATGGAAAAACCTGCTAAAAAGTACAATCGTAAAAACATCAATTTTAATATGTGTGTATATATATATGTATTTGAAACAAAATAAAAATATATTAAAATATATTATAAATATATTTTGAATTAAATCATAAATTAGATAATCTTAATTTATATATAATAGTTGATGTATAAATTATTCATTATATTTATCAATTAATTTGTTTTGATTTTAATTAATTAGGAAAGTGGGACCCATTAGATTTTGGTTGTTTGGCTACATGTTTAATAATTGTCTTGTTTGGAAACATGGATTGTAGAGATAATGTTATATTCCCTAATTACTCTTAATGAAGGTTACAAATCCTAATAATATTAAGGACAAATTCAGGGAACAACATTTATGTACCATGGCAAACCTTCCTGTTTTAATAGATTAGATTGCAACTTATGACATTAGAAGCTGCAAAAATTAACCGACCATAAAGCGAGCTTTTTGGGATGTACTGTTCAACGTCTTTTGACGGTTACACCTCTATCCAATATATGGCAGTTTTGCAAATATTATAACAAAATTTATTTTATTTTAGTATTTATTCGGGTAAAATTTTTTGCAACTTTTGTTGATTTTTTTTAGCTATTATCTAATTTTTTTTACATTTGATTAATTTAAAAAATGTTCTTTTGTTATTAATAAAAAAGTTGGATAAAAATATTATACAAAAATCATATAAAAGTTTGAAAATTTTACAATGCACAAAAAATAGATGAAGATGATATTTACTTATACACCATGGAGTCCATATATGTAGGTTTACTTCTTTTATAAAACGCTTGTACATTTTCATGTATTATTAAATTTGGATTGTTCAACATTCTATCTTATCTTGTCCAATTCATATACTTTTGAAACATTAAACTTTTAATTTTTGTTTGTTTCATAAACGATTAATTTGTTAATGAAAATTAAGAAACTTCACACACAAAAAATCTATTTTTTTTTTTAATTGAAGAATTATTTTATGATTTTGAAGCCAATTTTGTGCACTGACAAACATCTTATTTAATTCGTTTTCATTTTTTTACTTTTTTATTTTTCTTTTTAACCATGTTTGTTTTTAAATTAATTGACATATACAAGTTTATTATTGGTTTCTATTATATTCAAGTTTTTTTTTTAAAAACATATGACATTTTTTTTTCCGACAAACATTGGTATTATGGGCCCCAAAAACGGGCTGAAATTACAAGCAAATACATGTAATACATGGAATTATAACAGACAGAAGATGGGCCCAATAAGACGTTCCGATCAACTCAAGGGGAAGGGATAGAGGCCAGGCGTCGCATGACTCTCGGACATGCGTCAGCGTCAGAGAGACTCTGTCATGCACGCGACTCTGAGAAATTTCACGTTTCACCGGTGTCAACGGATGTCCAAGGATTACCGTGACCAACTCTGCCGATTTACTTTTATGACTTATATTCACCAGGGTAGATTTGTCGAGATTAGTACATCGCACCACTTCAATCGCCACAACATCAAGGATTTCTATAATACACCAGGTACCAATTTATTGACCATCTGAAGACTCTGAGCACCAAAATCACCAGAGCACGCCGCGAATATGTGCGGAGTATTAAAGCATCTAAACCAAAGCCCAATATTATCTATTGAGAGTCTATTAGCCCATATAATTTAGGTTTCAAGCAAATAGATGAGGATAAATATCTATCTTATGAGAACTTGGATTGTAACTTTGGAAAATCATTATCAATCTAAAATCTTTGTGTTGTTGGTGATAATCTAAAGTCTTTTCCTTTCATTAATTTCTTGCACAATAAAACTCAAATGAGCTATTTACATTTCTGTCTAAATAAGCTCATTTGAGCAGAAATCTTTCTCTATTTGAGTTTGCTATCATGGTATCAGAGAACCATGGATTAGATCTTGAGGTTATCATCACAAGTTTCTGTCTTTACTATCTACCATCTTGTCTCTGAAGCTTCTACCATGAATCGGAGCTGTCGTCAACGACAGTCATTGACTGTCGCAGTGAAGACGTCTCAAAGCAGGATCTTCTCCATAAATCAAAATCAGAAGAAAGGAGAAGACTTTGTGCGACATCTCCGACAATACAGCCTCGGCAGGAGCAACACTCAGAGCATCAGCCACTGCCGAAAAATTCCAGCTCACTCGAGCTTCCTCCGACAATGGTACGCACTAAGAAGACCAGTCCTCACAAGACTGTGGCTAAATCAAATCCAGGTCCAGCTTTGGTCCAGAACATCAACAACTCCTTTGACAATATGTGTTTCATGGAGAAGGAACACAAAAGGAGCAACAGTCTCTAAAGCACGGTAAAGTGCCTCTTCATAAAAAAAAAGGGACGTGTTTGCTAGATGGTTTTGCTGGCTGGTTTAGATTATAGGATTGGAATTTATATTGCAATAGGACTGCCTTTGGTTTGACAATGATGGGTTTACGGCTGGAATTGAGAAGCTATGTTTGGAATTAAGAAGCGATGATAAATAGGCTGTTTTGAGTTTGCTAAAGATAAATTTGGATGCAAGTTTATGTTTTATGCACATAAGATGCTCGATGAAAAGTCTAAGAGAGAGACATAACTATTAGAAGCAGATTTTTGGTTTGCATTTGGAAGAGGCTGAGAGTGATTAGTATGTCATTAGAATGTGGAAGGCGACTCATCTTCATTATGAGACAGCTTAGGGGAGTAAAACGAGGCAAAAGACCTGGACTCTTCGTGAGATAAATAGGCTACAAAGATAGACCTGAATAGATCTCACACTAAAGACTGATTTTTGTGGTGAAGTGAAGAAATTGACTACTTCAAACGACATCGCTTCGAGCTGTCATCCTTCTTTCATGGCTACATCTTTGCTTCCAAACTTACCTCCACATCCGACGCTAAGTTTGCGGGGGAGTATTAAAGCATCTAAACCAAAGCCCAATATTATCTCTTGAGAGTCCATTAGCCCATATAATTTACGGTTTCAAGCAAGTAGATGAGTATAAATATCTATCTTATGAGAACTTGGATTGTAACTCTGGAAAATCATTATCAATCTAAAATCTTTGTGTTTTTGGTGACAATCTAAAATCTTTTCCTTTCTTTAATTTTTTGCACAATAAAGCTCAAATGAGCTATTTACATTTCTGTCTAAATAAGTTCATTTGAGCAGAAATCTTTCTCTATTTGAGTTTGCTATCACGGAGGAGGGATCGGCTCGAGAGATTAAATCCATCAGACTTGAAGCGAGAGGAGCAGGAGCAAACTATAAATCTGGTGATGAGAAAATCGCCATAAACAAGTAAATTGATATCGATTATTAGAACAGGAGAAGGTGTCCAGGACGAGACTGGAAGCAAAAGTCCGGTAGAACCACCGAAAGCAAAGTAGCCCAAGCAGCGAAGATCCTAAAAACGAGATCGGAATATCCGATTTTTATTAAAACACAAACATGACATCATATAATACAAACCAAAAGTAACCCGATCCGTCGGCCCAGCGAGACGCCGTGAAACCGACGGTCGAAACTAAACTCAGATTGAAAAGTTTTAGTGAGAAGTGGGAGGAAACGAGGAAGAAGAAACATATGACATCTTAATAACTAAAAATAATAATTTATGTAATAATTTTTCATATATTATCCATCAAATTATTGTTGGTCTTGTATTTAATATTATTTTATATCTTACTATTTTTATATCTTTATTTAATATCAAAAACTTTCGATTAAGTTACATACTCATCATCTTCCCATTTTAAAAATTAATTTTTTTCTCCTTCCTATCCATACCATAGAAGTTTTCTCATTTACCTTTTTTGTTTTCTTTGAAAAAAAACTCTCCTTTTTTGTCTCAGATTTGGTTATCCCTTCTCAATTTCTTGATTTTATAAACGAACCAAAATGTCATAAACCAAATAAGAGATGGACAAAATGAACCAAAAAAACTTTCCAAATCCAAACCAAATTTCTAGAACCCAAACCAAATTGAATTATAAAATAACCCAATAGTATATATACTATATAAAAATAAACTAATATTGAACCGAATCAACCTATATTATATAAAAACCGAACTGAACCGAATAAAATTCACTTAATATTAATATTTTAATTACATATAGAAATTATATTAAAAATTTTAAAATTTAATCTTAATTAAATTAGTAGATTTTTTTTTCTTTTTCTTATATGTTTTGTTAAAATCCAAAACAAAGTATTATTTAACTTGAATGTGAACTTATTTTTTAGAACTCGAAATTTTTAAAATTCTAAAAACTCGAACCAAACCGAAACAAACCGAATTATAGTTCGAACTTGAATAAGATCTATTTTTCTAAATCCTGAAAACCGAAAAGTCTAAACCGAACCAAACCCGATAATCGAATGTCCACCTTTAAACCTAATCACTTAAGCTTATGAGTCATAGTAAAATCGGATGTGTATTTTTGTTATGTTTTGATTGGCTTTTTAAAATTTTTACTAATTGATGTGTCAAGTGATGTGTATTTTTGTTTTGTTTTGACTGGTTTTTAAGTTTTTTTTTTGGCAAATAAAATGATAAGGTTTAGTGTTTTTAAGTTTTTTTCTTTAATTGATATGTCACATCCTCATGACTTTAAAATGCTGATATGTCAACATATAGAGAGACACTTGCTCTATTATTGTGTTGATTTTAGGTCCTGACTGTTTAATGTGTGAGTGTATATTTTGTTGAGATTACGTATAAATTTTTGATTTAAGGAGTGGAGGAGAAAATTGTGGAAAACTTTTTTTTTGGGAAATGTGTGGATAGGATTATCTGAGAAGTGAGAGAGAGATAGAGGAAAGACCTTTTCCATTTGACGCATCAGTATTTTGCTGACGTGTCAACACCACATAATTTTGGAATTTTATTGTTTTACGATATTAAAAAATAACAAAAACAAATTGTGAAAAAATGGAAAAGAGTGAGGAAATAAAATAAATAAAAAGTGAAGAAAGAAAAGAAAATAAATAAAAAGTGAAGAAAGAAAAAAAAACAAACAATTATACGGTTTTGTGCTTTATCTCCTTATCTCATGAAACCACCATCTCTCTCAATCTCTCTAAAAAAAATATTTTATCTATTTATTTTTAAATCTAAATTATTTCCTTTGTTCGAAATGGAGGTCAGAGTGGCCGATTCCGCTCCAAAAAATCACTCGGCGGAAATACCTTGTTCGGGTTAAAACTCGGATCATAAACGAAAAAGAAAAATATGGGTTTTTCATACTTAGAATCACTGAAGTAATCATAGATCTATCATGTATAATTTTTAGCAACAAATAAATAAAGTTAAAACGAAACAAATCACCCCAAAAAATTAAGAGAATTGCTGGAAAAAAATGAAATTCGACTGCACATAAGAGTTTGAGAATGAAAAAGATAAAACAAAAATTACCATTACACCCTTTATTAAAGAATGTTGTTAAAAGCACCAAAACTCAAATTTGGGGTTCGAATCCAGGACTATAATATTTAACGTATCCTGTTTAACCGCTGAACTACATCAAGTTATATGTTCTTTTTATTTAACTTTGGATATATAATAAATTTATATAATTTATATATATATAGTCTAAAAATATTTTACTAATATATCATAATAACTTAAAATTGTAATTTTATATATACATATCTAAATTTATGATAATACACATCATGATGTCTAAAAATTCTGCCCCGCATATTTTTCGTGTATATCCCGATTTTTCAATAACTCGCTAGGTTCGGACCAACCGCACGTATAGAGCTTAACACATTTCTGAACAAATATTATTTTCCTTTTTGTCATGATTATTTTCCTTTTTAATTTAATTCAACCGTATGTAGGGAGAGATGCTAAAAATCAATTAAAATTACAAGAGAAAAAAAAATCCTAGCACTTCTTCTACCCACGATCTCTCAATTTCTCGTCCCACTAACGCTTCTTTGAGCTCTAATATAACTTCTCATTTCAATTTGCATTTGTTTCGATCTTCCTCATAATTTATTCGCAACACTCTTTTTGTAGATCCAAAATGAAAACGTGCCCTAAATCTTATTTTGTTTTCGCAAATTCTCTTTTTTGCTTTACCTATTTTACCATCGATCCGACGAATTTCACGAGGTACATCGATTCTCCACCACCAGTCCAAAGGTTCCCATACTGCATCATTGGCTAGTCTCTCCTTTTCATAACATATATGGAATTATTTACACTAAATGGTCTCTAATTCGTGATGGTCAAGATCATCCACACCAAATTTTTAGGATAATCGTGTTATTACAACCTACTTAATTGCTTACATTTTAATTTGCAGGATTATTATATATGTTGTTCACCAAATTGGCTTTGGAGATGAAAGAGACATGAAAGGATTGGACATACTCCCGCAACACTACGACTTTAACGGATGCACAAAATAGGGAGATGATTGTTCGGCGTTAATTGTAATATTCTGATTGTCTTAGTACTAAAACATTATTGGTACTCTGAATGCAATTTTAATCAAAATTTCTGCAAATATCAAGTTACAAAATACAAGGAACCTAGGAAGCACGAAATCGTCGGTGCACTACAGGAAAACTGTTTTTAGCCACGATCGGTTTGTGGCTATAATTTTTTCAGCCACAAATAGCTACGAACCAGCCACGAATGAAAAAAAAACATGATTCGTGGTTGTTTGTGTAGCCACAAATAGAGTTTTATAGCTATTCGTGGAGAATTAGCCACAAATAACTACGAAGCCTGTTGTGGCTAATAACAACCACAAATAGCCTCAAAAAATGCAGTGGCTAATTTTCCACGAAAACAATCGTGGCTATTCGAGGAAATATAGCTGTAAATTGCCTTAAACCATTTCGTGGCAAACTATATCCACGAATAGCCACGATTGTTTTCATGGTTATAAAGCCACAAAAACCTTTGCAGCTATTCGTAGAGAAATATCCATGAAAAGCGATGAAGAAGTTTGTGGAAATAACTTAGCCACGATTAGCGACGAACTTGTCGTGGAAAAATATAGCCACGACTTTTTCGTGGCTAGTCCTGGCTCAAAAGATATAATCAACTCGTAGATACACGGGTATAATAGTCATTGCTATCCCTTCAATCACACTTTATGTCTAGGAAGGCTTTATGTCACATTTATGTCAGCATAGCATGGATAGCTACGACTGTATCCGTGGCTATAGATTTAGCCACGAATACAGTCGTAGCTATCCGTGGCTATCGATTTAGCCACAGATAATGTCGTAGCTATCTGTGGCTATGCGGTTAAAAAACACGTTTTCACCTCCCCACCGGTTTCTATCTAATCAAAATTATGAGTTGTCACTGTTTGTGTGGCAGAGAATATATTCCCTATAGCCACGACCAAGTTCGTGGCTATCCGTGGCTGAGTCAACATATAAATAACTTACGGATGAGTGTGATGAAAGTATCAAAGAAAAAATAAATAACTAAAGTCTTAAAAAACACGAAATAATACAAAATTTCCGAGTTTTTTGAATCGAGAGAGTGGATGTATAAACGTCGAAAACATTCTGATAATAGTGTGTCTGCAAAATTTAGTGAGGGGTTAAACACTTTTATTTCTTTTGCTTGTAGTTAGGCTTCTTATCTTGAGACTAGAAATTTATTTTGTCCGTACAAAAGGTGCAAGAATCAAAAGCCCCATGATGTTAGTACTGTGACAACTCACCTTATGATGAAAGGATTTATGGAAAATTATTATGTCTTGACACAACACGGAGAAAATTGTTATTACGGTGGTGAAGCTTCAATAAGTCATCATGTCACGGAGCAAGAGCAAGAAGCGTGGACTGGTTTTCCTGATACCAAAGCTCCAATCGATCAACCCCATTATCCCACTGGACATTTGAACATGTTACCCGAAGGTGCCGAAGCTTTCCAAGAAAAAATCTACGAGGAATACCAGGATCCCGTTCAACATGCGTTAGAAGCTGCCAAACAAGCTTTATACGATGGATGTGCCGATGGAATTTCCCAATTTTACCTGACGTCGAAGCAAATGACTTGGAAGACGATTTACATTTTCCCAGAGGAATGCTTGGATGATATCGCGCAAACATTTAATTATATCCTTCCATCGCCTAATACTGCTCCAAAGTCATACGACGAGATAAAGAAGCTGACGAAGTCTCTTGGGTTGACGTGTCACAAGATTGATGTCTGCGAAGAGAACTACATGCTATTTTGGAAAGGAGAAGATCGTGAGTTGTCACATTGTCGTTTTTGTGGAAAAGATCGGTACGAGCCTATTGTGGGTTGGTCGGGGAAAAAGATACCAAAGCAAAGGATGTTTTATCTGCCACTTGGAGATCGGTTGAAGCAGTTGTATCAATCAAAGATGACATCTTCATAAATGAGATGGCCTGCTGAACATGTGTCTCCCGAAGGAGAAATGCATCATTCGTCAGATGGAAGGACATGGAAGCATTTTCAAGAGGTATATCCTTCATTTTATTCTAAGAGTCGAAATGTCTATCTAGGTTTATCAACTGGTGGATTTAATCCAATTTGTATGAACGGGCAGTCATATTCTGTTTGACCCGTCATAGTAACACCATACAATTTATCCCCCGGGATGTGCATGAAAAGGGAATATTTGTTTTCTTTCCATATTAGTTCCGGGTCCAAAGCATCCCAAAAAAGCCTGGATATTTATCTACAACCGATGATTGAAGAATTAAAAGATCTTTGGAGTGAAGGCATGCAGGCTTATGATGTCTCACGGAAGGAAACATTCACCATGCGAGCAGCCTTGATGTGGACAATTAGCGACTTTCCAGCGTACGGTATGCTATCTGGATGGAGGACACATGGGAGGTTGGCGTGACCGTATTGTATGGATGAGAAAAAATCGTTTTGGTTGCCAAATATAAGGAAGCATAGTTGGTTTGATTGTCACAGAAGGTTTTTGCCCGATGAGCATCCTTATAGACGGAATGTTAGAAGCCCTTCCAACAGCATAATAATTTCTTCTTACCAAACACCTCCTGCACCTACACATGAGAGTAGATTAGAATCTATGATGGAGCAGCTTCTTGAGGGACAACAACAAACCATTGTGTCCTTCAACTCGAAGCTAGATGCCATGTACACTGATTTGAATGGGAAATTTGAGTTTTTGAACACTGATGTAAAGCAGCTATATACACAATTGGCTCAGATTTCAGGTTCAGTCAAGGGAAAGAATTCTCAAAACGCCCATACCAATGCCATCTCAGTTCATATCGAAGATAGGTTAGTGATAGGTGTAGTTTTATCCCTATTCTACTGCAAGTGCACAGTTAATGCAATCGTAGTATATAAGGTATCGAATCCCACAAGGACTCTCAGTCACACAATAGATTATTAGTAGTTCAGATTTAATTAAGCGAAGCAGGTGTGAAAACAGTAAACGAAATAGCAAAGTAGATCAAGTGAGTTTGTAAGAAAGAAGGTGAAGCGTTAGGTTTCAGGAGTTCTCAGGAAATCAGGAACGCAAGCAATCAATCTATCGAGATCTAATCATAAACTATTCTAGAACTCAAACACGGATATAGAATTAACCAAATTCCTTTGCGATAATTCTCTAAGTCTAAGTGCAGCAAACCAAACTTTCGTTTGCGAGAACTAACAGATTAAACCAGCCTTAATTCCAAGTTTGATATGTTCACAATTAACCTAAACCAAACTTCCGTTTGCGAGAAGTTTAATTGCTTATCTAGGTTCTTTCTAGTTAAATTAACCAACTTCCGCTGCATTAATCAACCTAACATCATAATTCTGATTAGCTACTTCAGATTAAGCATTAAGAACAACTTAGATAAAGAACTAGCAGATATGAATCTCTACAGATTAATTAAACCATAATTCTCTGAAATCCCTAATGAGAATCCTTCAACCTAACAGGTAAACTACTCAGACATGTTCATCGAGACAGAAAATATCATAAGTAGAAAACCAAATATCATATAATCAAATAAGAACTGGGGTTCAAAATCAAGTCTCTTTCGAGAACAAAACCAGCCCCTAAAATCTCCTAAGAGAATAAAACTTAGTTATGAAGCATAGCCTAAACAATGGCTTAAAAACTCTATTTATAACCTAAAACACGAATTGGGGCTTCTTTGTAAATATCAGGAACTTCTGGGCGAAACTGCAATTTCATTATTCTTCATTAAACCGTCGTTTGGCCCATCTCGCATGTGCAACGATCGACGCCATAAGTGTGACGATCGTTGCGGCTCTGAAATATCGACAATGAAGTCTATCTCTCGGCCAAATACTCCAAATAGCTCCAGAAAGTGCCATAATCACCAAATATGCTCCAAATGTGCTTGTACCTAATAAACACCTGAAAAGACTCTAAAACATAGTAAAAGACTCGATAAATAACTCATATACCATGGTTAAAAACCCTAAAATCCATGGTATATCAACTCCCCCACACTTAGCTCTTGCTTGTCCTCAAGCAAAACAAAGAACTAAATGTAGTCAAGAGGTTTGAAAACTTTCAGAAACTCTTTTCGTCATAGAAGCAACAACACTCAGATTCCCCTTAGTAAACCACTGCAAGAATCAATCACAGGATATCAAGACCAACATATACTTCCCCCACACTTAGCAACTGTCCTAAGTAAACTCCACAATCATATTCAAACATTTAAATTCTCCCTACTGACTTCTGCAAGTATTTAAGTGCGGTCTCACCTAAGGAGTATCGATCAAAGGGCACATGGATTCTTACCTTATCAGCTCTAGACCACCATACTATCTTTCTCTAGTCCCTTTCTTCTCTTTCCCTTCTTTAACAACTGATTTTCCCACATTGGGTATCATTTTATTTTTTTATCAGTGTTCTTCCCGTTATGGGGTGTACTTTGAACACATTCCATGGATCGCACAGGAGATAATAGGGGTCTCTACCACTCCTGTGACCACTTCGGAGTTACTAACTCATCCTCAGTTTATTATCTTTTTTTTTTTTACTTTATAGAAGGGGAGAAGGGAACTAAATAGGATAGGTTGACATGCTGTGTCAGAACTAACAGGGAATCCGACACAAAGTATACCAAGCCCTTAGGTGAGAAATCTAAGTCAGTATTATAGTTGAAGTCAGTAAAAGGATCCTCTGATACCTGAAGTGATATGGGTGTTCCCAATAGGTTGATCTGTGTCTGGGTTTTCTAATAGTCAGAGATAGATCCTGCAACTTCATCCCAATGGTTACTTAAGTTCCTGCAAGTGCTATAAATCTTCTCAAAAATTCACTGTTTCTTACTTAAACAATTTTGACTCAATAAAACAAAAATTTGAAAAATGGACTGACTCTTAAGAAAACAGAAAGATAAATGTCAGTAGCACCTCCCCCACACTTAAGACACACTGTCCCCAATAGTGTCAAGCGAAGGATCGGTAAAAATAAATAAAAATTGTTAATGGTTTATTTGAGTTCTGTCGTATTTTACCTCTGTCGCTCAAGCACCGATCGTTGCACATAGTGCATCGATAGTTGCTGGGCGATTTTTCGTTGAGTGTCGATCGTTTCTCATAGCAGCAACGATCGTTGCAATGCGTGCATCAGATCAGTCAGCAAGTTAGCAGGTTAGTCCGTTGGAATCTATCAAATTTCGAATCCTGCAAGCTGGAAACACTGAAAACAGAGTAAAATCGAAGCAAATAGCGTAGCATATCAAACATGTCATCCAAAAACAACAGCATCCTAAAAATCAAAAGGAAAAAGTGCAAAGAAAAATAAGAAAAGGATAAAAAGTACAGAACCGAAAGTCTGAAAATGGAGATCAATCTCACTCGCTCTCATCATCTATCCCACCATACATCTCATCGTCATTGGCTGCCTCAGCTATGCGATCAGTACCACTCGAAGAAGTAGGAGTCGGAGATCGTCGTCTGCGTCGAGAAGGTCATGGAACGGGCTGGTGAACCTGTGGCTGTCTCCTGCAAGTGCAGCCTCGCATCCACTCCCAGATGGTCTTCCATATCCCATCACTACGCTCTCTCCACTCAGCCTCAGACATACCACCGTAGGGCACTGTCATCTCAGGATAAGGGCCCATATCAGCAGCAGGCGCAGGTGTAGAGGAAGATGAAGCTCTCGTAGAAGGCTCTCCCAGCGGATGAGCCATAGTAGGCACTGCGCGTCGAGCTCTGGCAGGAGGGCGGAAACTCAAAGCATCAATGGTATCAATCCGAGTCAGCCCAGCAGCAGGAAGATCAATACCATACTGTGTATCCTCAGGGTCGAAGTAAACCCACACTCGCCCCTCCTTCAGCCACGTAGCACTCTGCAAGTGACTGAGATCCAGGAACTCTCTCTCAGTAACGCACTCTGTATCCCCCATAGGTATCCTGCAGTGTCTGAAAATAGGAGTAAGAAGACTCCCTACTGTCTCCTTGCGCACGCCGTCATAAGGCTTCTTCTGCAGCTCGCAAAGATGATGGGCAAATAAAGCTCCCAGGTTGACTTTCCTAGCTGGGTCTCTCACATCGGTACCCCTGAACTGCTCCCTCAGTCCTCTGAATAGAATCTCCAACTCATTCTTACGCATCTTGTTTGCCTCATGCTTACACAATAGAGTGCGTCCCAAGATGCGTAAGACATACCTGAGGGCCGGATGCCTGACCTGTATCACCGGTGTAGTCCGTGAGTGATACCGTCCACCACCAATGTACTCCCAAAACTGCGCAGCCTCTGCTGGTTCCCATGGAAGGGACATATCGGTGCGTGGCTGCTCAGTGCTAAACCCATAGATACTACAGATATCGAGAAGGGGCACTCGATACCTGGCGCCAAGACACATGAAAGTAAAAGTGCCTCCTTGAGCACTCCTGCTGTCCGGGTTCGGGTAAACAACCCTGCACGTGGCAAGCAACTGTCTCACCAGCTCCGGGTATAGATCGTAAGGCTGCATTGGCATTGTCCCCAGACCAATGCCTCTGCACAGCTCCATAACCTGCCTGTCTATGCCGAGACCATGACAGGTCGAGTAATCAGCAAACTTGGTTGGCGATAGCTCCATGCCACACCAACCGTTATACAACAGTGTGTCGTACTCGTCCCAGTACTCGTGTAGCGGCCTCTCTGTGAAATCAGTCGTAGTGAGCAGCTTCTTGATAGCCTTGCCCCAGTCGCGATCAGTCCGAATCCGAGCCTTATCTGCTCTTGGCCATGGTGGCCCAATGGTCGCATGAACCAACTGATATGGCTCTGGAGGATCAGAATCTCTGTGCAGCCATTCCGGTGGTGGAATGTACTGTCGTGAGGCGCTTGCGGCTGTTGCTCTGCGCTTGCGGGGTTGATTCTGAGTTGCCATCTGCAAAACAGAATTTTAAGCAAATTAGTCACGGAAAACTTTCTGTGAAATCGTCGTGCAACGACCGTTGCACTAAGGCAGCGATCGTTGCAAGGCGAGTTCGTGTACTCGAACATTTCCCCAGAATCGCAGAGAAACGACCGTTGCACAAGTGCAACGATCGGTGCAAGGCGATTCTGGCCGCAATCAACAGTCAACAAAATCGTTCCAAAATCGTGAAATCAACCGCAAAATCGACAACAATTCATCACTAAACAACCTAAATCATATTTATTTTATCATGCATTCATCAATTTTGATCAAAATTATCAATTTCTAAAACCCTAAAAGTGAAATCCGAAAATCATCAAAATAGAAGTACATTACCTTGATTCCGTGAGATATGGGTTGGAGAAATAGATTGGGGGTGTAAAAATAAGTGAAATAGTGCTTTGAATCAAAGAAATCGATGAAGAAATGATGATTTTAGGTGGAGGCTCTCGGTGTTATCGGCGGTGAGAAAATGGAGAAGAAAGAGAAGAAAAAGGGTTTAAGGTAACTTACCTTGGTCGTGGGTGCGACGATCGTTGCGTAGCAGCAACGATCGATGCTGGTTGAACCAGATCGATTGCGGTTTAGCGCGACATACCTTAATTTTCGATTTAAACCAATTGCAACGACCGTTGCACATGTGGGCAACGATCGTCACACATCTCCAGACTTGTGTTCTGTATCTAAAAACTAGCAAAAGCAAATAAAAACGTGAAATCCTAAGAAAAACACCAAAAATGAAAAGGAAAGATAAATAAACCTAACAGTGGGTTGCCTCCCACTCAGCGCTTGTTTTAAGTCATTAGCTTGACTTTTGGAAAGAGGTCAGAATCATGGGGGTTTCAACAGAGACTTTGAGTGTCTCTGTGAATGCCTTATCATCCATGGTGGTGTGTAAGCAGTAGCAGCATGATGTCGTCCAAGGAACGTAGGAAGCAATGTAGGGTGGGATCGACACTTGGGTGGTTTAAAGCTTTTTCCTGCATTCAAAACAGTCGAGTCAGGAGGTTTAAACTTAGAGGATTTATGTTTTACCTTTGGTAGAGATTTGATGTTCGGAGCCTTCTGTTTATGAGTAGCTTTAGATTTTGAAGATGTTAGAGTGGGCTCCCGTGGAAACACCATCTTCTTGTCAACCACTAATGTGCACTGAACAACATCTTTAGACCTTACAGGAGCTTTCGGGAATGGTATTGGAGGTTTGTAAATTCTTTCCTTAGTAACTCCACGAGGTATAAGTGAAACTGGTCCTTTACGGGGTGCAACGATCGGTGCATATGGTGCAACGATCGACATGGATGTCTTAGCTCGAGTTTCAACTACAGCCTCGGGTCCATCAGCTTCCTGGTCTAATTCAGCAATCTCAAACTCAAATTTCTCTTCTTGACTTGATCCAGTATCAGTCTGAACTATCCAAGCCAAAAGATCCATGTTAATCTATGTTGAGTCAGGTCCGTCGAAGCTTTCAAACTCAGGGAATTCAATATCAGACTCCCCTATGTTTTCCACAAATTCCATAGCCTTAACTGCTAGATATGGTCCATGATCCATCCTGCGGTCAATCTGAATAGGAATATTAACGACATGGGCTTCCTGAGTATCCTTCCTTGTGGTAGGACTTGAAATCTGATATATCTGTGTATCTAGCAACTTCATATGAGTGTTCAAGGACTCAAATTTCTCATTCAGATTAGTGTACAAGCTCTCAAGCTTCGAGCTGAAAGACGCTGTGGTCTGTTGTTGTCGTGCAATGGATTGCTCCATCATGATCTCTAATCTGCTCCTCTTTGCAGGTACAGGAGATGCTAGGCAGGATGTATAACCATAATCTCTTGATCCTTGAGCATGCCTAGACCCTTGTCTCTGCTGATGTCCAAATGTATGTCCATAAAAATCAGGTCCAGCCATATATTTTACCTCTGTAAATCCTTCAGTTTCTGCATCAGCTCGGAACTGTCTCTCCCTTAGTAGGACGTCGTGGATGTCATCTATCTTATTTCTCATCTCAGCTACTTGCCTAACCAATACATGGTAATCTGGCAAGATGGGGTTTCCTTCCCCATCTAGTTTCTGACCTTTTGCGTTGCATATATGACCCTCTTGGTCTCGTAGAACGCCGTTTTCACCGCGAATCAGAATCACATGTTCCATAGAGCGGAACCTATTGAACGTCTTAGATCTTGGCATCGCCGTTCTCGCCTTGTGTCGATCGATGCGAGATGAGCAACGATCGATGCAGTGCGAATCCATGCAATCCCAAAAATCAAAAACGTGAGTAAACAAGAAAATTAAAAAGAATGCTTAGTCTAAATCCTAGTATTAAATCTATCGGTGAACTCAAAGAGTCCCCGGCAACGGCGCCAAAAACTTGATAGGTGTAGTTTTATCCCTATTCTACTGCAAGTGCACAGTTAATGCAATCGTAGTATATAAGGTATCGAATCCCACAAGGACTCTCAGTCACACAATAGATTATTAGTAGTTCAGATTTAATTAAGCGAAGCAGGTGTGAAAACAGTAAATGAAATAGCAAAGTAGATCAAGTGAGTTTGTAAGCAAAAAGGTGAAGCGTTAGGTTTCAGGAGTTCTCAGGAAATCAGGAACGCAAGCAATCAATCTATCAAGATCTAATCATAAACTATTCTAGAACTCAAACACGGATATAGAATTAACCAAATTCCTTTGCGATAATTCTCTAAGTCTAAGTGCAGCAAACCAAACTTTCGTTTGCGAGAACTAACAGATTAAACCAGCCTTAATTCCAAGTTTGATATGTTCACAATTAACCTAAACCAAACTTCCGTTTGCGAGAAGTTTAATTGCTTATCTAGGTTCTTTCTAGTTAAATTAACCAACTTCCGCTGCATTAATCAACCTAACATCATAATTCTGATTAGCTACTTCAGATTAAGCATTAAGAACAACTTAGATAAAGAACTAGCAGATATGAATCTCTACAGATTAATTAAACCATAATTCTCTGAAATCCCTAATGAGAATCCTTCAACCTAACAGGTAAACTACTCAGACATGTTCATCGAGACAGAAAATATCATAAGTAGAAAACCAAATATCATATAATCAAATAAGAACTGGGGTTCAAAATCAAGTCTCTTTCGAGAACAAAACCAGCCCCTAAAATCTCCTAAGAGAATAAAACTTAGTTATGAAGCATTGCCTAAACAATGGCTTAAAAACTCTATTTATAACCTAAAACACGAATTGGAGCTTCTTTGTAAATATCAGGAACTTCTGGGCGAAACTGCAATTTCATTATTCTTCATTAAACCGTCGTTTGGCCCATCTCGCATGTGCAACGATCGACGCCATAAGTGTGACGATCGTTGCGTCTCTGAAATATCGACAATGAAGTCTATCTCTCGGCCAAATACTCCAAATAGCTCCAGAAAGTGCCATAATCACCAAATATGCTCCAAATGTGCTTGTACCTAATAAACACCTGAAAAGACTTTAAAACATAGTAAAAGACTCGATAAATAACTCATATACCATGGTTAAAAACCCTAAAATCCATGGTATATCAACTCCCCCACACTTAGCTCTTGCTTGTCCTCAAGCAAAACAAAGAACTAAATGTAGTCAAGAGGTTTGAAAACTTTCAGAAACTCTTTTCGTCATAGAAGCAACAACACTCAGATTCCCCTTAGTAAACCACTGCAAGAATCAATCACAGGATATCAAGACCAACATATACTTCCCCCACACTTAGCAACTGTCCTAAGTAAACTCCACAATCACATTCAAACATTCAAATTCTCCCTACTAACTTCTGCAAGTATTTAAGTGCGGTCTCACCTAAGGAGTATCTATCAAATGGTACATGGATTCTTACCTTATCAGCTCTAGACCACCATACTATCTTTCTCTAGTCCCTTTCTTCTCTTTCCCTTCTTTAACAACTGATTTTTCCCACATTGGGTATCATTTTATTTTTTTTTATCAGTGTTCTTCCCGTTATGGGGTGTACTTTGAACACATTCCATGGATCGCACAGGAGATAATAGGGGTCTCTACCACTCCTGTGACCACTTCGGAGTTACTAACTCATCCTCAGTTTATTATCTTTTTTTTTTTTTACTTTATAGAAGGGGAGAAGGGAACTAAATAGGATAGGTTGACAGGCTGTGTCAGAACTAACAGGGAATCCGACACAAAGTATACCAAGCCCTTAGGTGAGAAATCTAAGTCAGTATTATAGTTGAAGTCAGTAAAAGGATCCTCTGATACCTGAAGTGATATGGGTGTTCCCAGTAGGTTGATCTGTGTCTGGGTTTTCTAATAGTCAGAGATAGATCCTGCAACTTCATCCCAATGGTTACTTAAGTTCCTGCAAGTGCTATAAATCTTCTAAAAAATTCACTGTTTCTTACTTAAACAATTTTGACTCAATAAAACAAAAATTTGAAAAATGGACTGACTCTTAAGAAAACAGAAAGATAAATGTCAGTAGCACCTCCCCCACACTTAAGACACACTGTCCCCAGTAGTGTCAAGCGAAGGATCGGTAAAAATAAATAAAAATTGTTAATGGTTTATTTGAGTTCTGTCGTATTTTACCTCTGTCGCTCAAGCACTGATCGTTGCACATAGTGCATCGATAGTTGCTGGGCGATTTTTCGTTGAGTGTCGATCGTTTCTCATAGCAGCAACGATCGTTGCAATGCGTGCATCAGATCAGTCAGCAAGTTAGCAGGTTAGTCCGTTGGAATCTATCAAATTTCGAATCCTGCAAGCTGGAAACACTGAAAACAGAGTAAAATCGAAGCAAATAGCGTAGCATATCAAACATGTCATCCAAAAACAACAGCATCCTAAAAATCAAAAGGAAAAAGTGCAAAGAAAAATAAGAAAAGGATAAAAAGTACAGAACCGAAAGTCTGAAAATGGAGATCAATCTCACTCGCTCTCATCATCTATCCCACCATACATCTCATCGTCATTGGCTGCCTCAGCTATGCGATCAGTACCACTCGAAGAAGTAGGAGTCGGAGATCGTCGTCTGCGTCGAGAAGGTCCTGGAACGGGCTGGTGAACCTGTGGCTGTCTCCTGCAAGTTCAGCCTCGCATCCACTCCCAGATGGTCTTCCATATCCCATCACTACGCTCTCTCCACTCAGCCTCAGACATACCACCGTAGGGCATTGTCATCTCAGGATAAGGGCCCATATCAGCAGCAGGCGCAGGTGTAGAGGAAGATAAAGCTCTCGTAGAAGGCTCTCCCAGCGGATGAGCCATAGTAGGCACTGCGCGTCGAGCTCTGGCAGGAGGGCGGAAACTCAAAGCATCAATGGTATCAATCCAAGTCAGCCCAGCAGCAGGAAGATCAATACCATACTGTGTATCCTCAGGGTCGAAGTAAACCCACACTCGCCCCTCCTTCAGCCACGTAGCACTCTGCAAGTGACTGAGATCCAAGAACTCTCTCTCAGTAACGCACTCTGTATCCCCCATAGGTATCCTGCAGTGTCTGAAAATAGGAGTAAGAAGACTCCCTACTGTCTCCTTGCGCACGCCGTCATAAGGCTTCTTCTGCAGCTCGCAAAGATGATGGGCAAATAAAGCTCCCAGGTTGACTTTCCTAGCTGGGTCTCTCACATCGGTACCCCTGAACTGCTCCCTCAGTCCTCTGAATAGAATCTCCAACTCATTCTTACGCATCTTAATTGCCTCATGCTTGCACAATAGAGTGCGTCCCAAGATGCGTAAGACATACCTGAGGGCCGGATGCCTGACCTGTATCACCGGTGTAGTCCGTGAGTGATACCGTCCACCACCAATGTACTCCCAAAACTGCGCAGCCTCTGCTGGTTCCCATGGAAGGGACATATCGGTGCGTGGATGCTCAGTGCTAAACCCATAGATCCTACAGATATCGAGAAGGGGCACTCGATACCTGGCGCCAAGACACATGAAAGTAAAAGTGCCTCCTTGAGCACTCCTGCTGTCCGGGTTTGGGTAAACAACCCTGCACGTGGCAAGCAACTGTCTCACCAGCTCCGGGTATAGATCGTAAGGCTGCATTGGCATTGTCCCCAGACCAATGCCTCTGCACAGCTCCATAACCTGCCTGTCTATGCCGAGACCATGACAGGTCGAGTAATCAGCAAACTTGGTTGGCGATAGCTCCATGCCACACCAACCGTTATACAACAGTGTGTCGTACTCGTCCCAGTACTCGTGTAGCGGCCTCTCTGTGAAATCAGTCGTAGTGAGCAGCTTCTTGATAGCCTTGCCCCAGTCGCGATCAGTCCGAATCCGAGCCTTATCTGCTCTTGGCCATGGTGGCCCAATGGTCGCATGAACCAACTGATATGGCTCTGGAGGATCAGAATCTCTGTGCAGCCATTCCGGTGGTGGAATATACTGTCGTGAGGCGCTTGCGGCTGTTGCTCTGCGCTTGCGGGGTTGATTCTGAGTTGCCATCTGCAAAACAGAATTTTAAGAAAATTAGTCACGGCAAACTTTCTGTGAAATCGTCGTGCAACGACCGTTGCACTAAGGCAGCGATCGTTGCAAGGCGAGTTCGTGTACTCGAACATTTCCCCAGAATCGCAGAGAAACGACCGTTGCACAAGTGCAACGATCGGTGCAAGGCGATTCTGGCCGCAATCAACAGTCAACAAAATCGTTCCAAAATCGTGAAATCAACCGCAAAATCGACAACAATCCATCACTAAACAACCTAAATCATATTTATTTTATCATGCATTCATCAATTTTGATCAAAATTACCAATTTCTAAAACCCTAAAAGTGAAATCCGAAAATCATCAAAATAGAAATACATTACCTTGATTCCGTGAGATATGGGTTGGAGAAATAGATTGGGGGTGTAAAAATAAGTGAAATAGTGCTTTGAATCAAAGAAATCGATGAAGAAATGATGATTTTAGGTGGAGGCTCTCGGTGTTATCGGCGGTGAGAAAATGGAGAAGAAAGAGAAGAAAAAGGGTTTAAAGTAACTTACCTTGGTCGTGGGTGCGACGATCGTTGCGTAGCAGCAACGATCGATGCTGGTTGAACCAGATCGATTCCGGTTTAGCGCGACATACCTTAATTTTCGATTTAAACCAATTGCAACGACCGTTGCACATGTGGGCAACGATCGTCACACATCTCCAGACTTGTGTTCTGTATCTAAAAACTAGCAAAAGCAAATAAAAACGTGAAATCCTAAGAAAAACACCAAAAATGAAAAGGAAAGATAAATAAACCTAACAGTGGGTTGCCTCCCACTCAGCGCTTGTTTTAAGTCATTAGCTTGACTTTTGGAAAGAGGTCAGAATCATGGGGGTTTCAACAGAGACTTTGAGTGTCTCTGTGAATGCCTTATCATCCATGGTGGTGTGTAAGCAGTAGCAGCATGATGTCGTCCAAGGAACGTAGGAAGCAATGTAGGGTGGGATCGACACTTGGGTGGTTTAAAGCTTTTTCCTGCATTCAAAACAGTCGAGTCAGGAGGTTTAAACTTAGAGGGTTTATGTTTTACCTTTGGTAGAGATTTGATGTTCGGAGCCTTCTGTTTATGAGTAGCTTTAGATTTTGAAGATGTTAGAGTGGGCTCCCGTGGAAACACCATCTTCTTGTCAACCACTAATGTGCACTGAACAACATCTTTAGACCTTACAGGAGCTTTCGGGAATGGTATTGGAGGTTTGTAAATTCTTTCCTTAGTAACTCCCCGAGGTATAAGTGAAACTGGTCCTTTACGGGGTGCAACGATCGGTGCATATGGTGCAACGATCGACACGGATGTCTTAGCTCGAGTTTCAACTACAGCCTCGGGTCCATCAGCTTCCTGGTCTAATTCAGCAATCTCAAACTCAAATTTCTCCTCTTGACTTGATCCAGTATCAGTCTGAAATATCTAAGCCAAAAGATCCATGTCAATCTCTGTTGAGTCAGGTCCGTCGAAGCTTTCAAACTCAGGGAATTCAATATCAGACTCCCTCTGTTTTCCACAAATTCCATAGCCTTAACTGCTAGATATGGTCCATGATCCATCCTGCGGTCAATCTGAATAGGAATATTAACGACATGGGCTTCCTGAGTATCCTTCCTTGTGGTAGGACTTGAAATCTGATCTATCTGTGTATCTAGCAACTTTATATGAGTGTTCAAGGACTCAAATTTCTCATTCAGATTAGTGTACAAGCTCTCAAGCTTCGAGCTGAAAGACGCTGTGGTCTGTTGTTGTCCTGCAATGGATTGCTCCATCATGATCTCTAATCTGCTCCTCTTTGCAGGTACAGGAGATGCTAGGCAGGATGTATAACCATAATCTCTTGATCCTTGAGCATGCCTAGACCCTTGTCTCTGCTGATGTCCAAATGTATGTCCATAAAAATCAGGTCCAGCCATATATTTTACCTCTGTAAATCCTTCAGTTTCTGCATCAGCTCGGAACTGTCTCTCC
Source organism: Orychophragmus violaceus (assembly GCA_030180135.1). Taxonomy (NCBI): domain Eukaryota; kingdom Viridiplantae; phylum Streptophyta; class Magnoliopsida; order Brassicales; family Brassicaceae; genus Orychophragmus; species Orychophragmus violaceus. Next base: position 99,717,876 of record CM058239.1, read on the forward strand.
CTTAGTAGGACGTCGTGGATGTCATCTATCTTATTTCTCATCTCAGCTACTTGCCTAACCAATACATGGTAATCTGGCAAGATGGGGTTTCCTTCCCCATCTAGTTTCTGACCTTTTGCGTTGCATATATGACCCTCTTGGTCTCGTAGAACGCCGTTTTCACCGCGAATCAGAATCACAGGTTTCATAGAGCGGAACCTATTGAACGTCTTAGATCTTGGCATCGCCGTTCTCGCCTTGTGTCGATCGATGCGAGGTGAGCAACGATCGATGCAGTGCGAATCCCTGCAATCCCAAAAATCAAAAACGTGAGTAAACAAGAAAATTAAAAAGAATGCTTAGTCTAAATCCTAGTACTAAATCTATCGGTGAACTCAAAGAGTCCCCGGCAACGGCGCCAAAAACTTGATAGGTGTAGTTTTATCCCTATTTTACTGCAAGTGCACATTTAATGCAATCGTAGTATATAAGGTATCGAATCCCACAAGGACTCTCAGTCACACAATAGATTATTAGTAGTTCAGATTTAATTAAGCGAAGCAGGTGTGAAAACAGTAAACGAAATAGCAAAGTAGATCAAGTGAGTTTGTAAACAAGAAGGTGAAGCGTTAGGTTTCAGGAGTTCTCAGGAAATCAGGAACGCAAGCAATCAATCTATCGAGATCTAATCACAAACTATTCTAGAACTCAAACACGGATATAGAATTAACCAAATTCCTTTGCGATAATTCTCTAAGTCTAAGTGCAGCAAACCAAACTTTCGTTTGCGAGAACTAACAGATTAAACCAGCCTTAATTCCAAGTTTGATATGTTCACAATTAACCTAAACCAAACTTCCGTTTGCGAGAAGTTTAATTGCTTATCTAGGTTCTTTCTAGTTAAATTAACCAACTTCCGCTGCATTAATCAACCTAACATCATAATTCTGATTAGCTACTTCAGATTAAGCATTAAGAACAACTTAGATAAAGAACTAGCATATATGAATCTCTACAGATTAATTAAACCATAATTCTCTGAAATCCCTAATGAGAATCCTTCAACTTAACAGGTAAACTACTCAGACATGTTCATCGAGACAGAAAATATCATAAGTAGAAAATCAAATATCATATAATCAAATAAGAATTGGGGTTCAAAATCAAGTCTCTTTCGAGAACAAAACCAGCCCCTAAAATCTCCTAAGAGAATAAAACTTAGTTATGAAGCATAGCCTAAACAATGGCTTAAAAACTCTATTTATAACCTAAAACACGAATTGGGGCTTCTTTGTAAATATCAGGAACTTCTGGGCGAAACTGCAATTTTATTATTCTTCATTAAACCGTCGTTTGGCCCATCTCGCATGTGCAACGATCGACGCCATAAGTGTGACGATCGTTGCGGCTCTGAAATATCGACAATGAAGTCTATCTCTCGGCCAAATACTCCAAATAGCTCCAGAAAGTGCCATAATCACCAAATATGCTCCAAATGTGCTTGTACCTAATAAACACCTGAAAAGACTCTAAAACATAGTAAAAGACTCGATAAATAACTCATATACCATGGTTAAAAACCTAAAATCCATGGTATATCAGTTAGAACAGGAACAAGGGTTTGAGGTCAAGGATCTGAAAATCGTGGAAAACAGTCAAGAATTCGAAGTTGCAGACTTAGTGTCGGTCGACACTAATGGCCAGTGTCGGTCGACACCCCTTGAAATTCCTGATTTTTTGTTTTGAGCACGGACTGAAATAGATCACGCTCGACATAGAAGGGTCGACATAACTCAATGTCAACCGACATCTATTAGGCCGACACTCGTATACGGAGGAGATTTCGAGTACATATGACAGAGAGAAATTGACCAGGGTCGATTTTGCAGTCGACATTCCAGGGAAATCAACGAAAGATTCAGCATATGCATCAAGCGTCGATCGACACCACTTTATTGTCGATCGACACTATGGTTGAGAAGACACATTTTCTCTATGATCTCATGCTTGTGAAGAAGAGAGCTCTTACAAACCAAGGATTCCATTCCCTAGACCTCTTGACAAGTCCAAACAGGAACATAATGCAGCTAGATGCAAAGAAACAATGGAAAAGGAGTTGACAGGGATCCCAATCGTTGATATATTACAGAGCACCCTTCTATGCGGATGTATGCAGAGAGGATGATATCTAAGGATGGAGATCTGAAAGAAGGGATTGTGAATGTCTCTCCACAAGTCGGTGATGTTTTATTGAACAAAGTTCCAGAGAAGCTACCAGATCCATGTGTCTTTGTGCTAAATTGTTCTATCTTCACAGACAGTTTACCACACTTTCTGTGTGATTTGAGATCTGGTGTAAACCTTATGCCATACTTTGTGGCTGTGTGATTGGGATTGATAGACTTCCAGTCCACTAGGTTCTCTCCAATCCTAGTTGATCGTTCGAAACGGAAGCCAGAAGGGATCCTCGAGAACATTCATATTCGAGTGGGCAATTGTTTGATCCCCACAGACTTTGTGGTTCTGAAGTATGAAGCTAAACCAAATGATCCCCTACTACTTGGTAGATCCTTCTTAGCTACAGCTGGAGCAATGATTGATGTGAGACGCGGTCTGATTGATCTCCACCTGGGAGATAAGCCTCTGCATTTCAAGATGGACAAGCTGCAAAAATTCACCATTGATGTCAAGCCTTTAGTGTCGAAGTGGAATAGGAAGTTCAGATTGGTGAGGCTACATTGTCTGTTATTGGAGAAGAGAAGATGGTGGTTTGTCAGGAATCTACTCTAACATCTTCAGAGCCTGCAACTGCTCATAATCAGAAAGCTCCAAACATCACACATCCTCCAAAACAAAGGTATGATTCCTCTAAACTTAAAACACCTAGCCTCATTGATGTGAATGCAGGGAAACACTCTATCCCACCCAAGCCTCGCTCCCGCCCTGGATCTATTCCTACATTCCTTGGACGATCTCATGGTTATACTGCCTACACACCTCCATGGATGAGGAGACTTTCACAGAGGCACCATCCGCCTCTGTCGAACCCCCTAGGAGCACCCACTCTTGAGTCAATCTTTCTTTTATTTTTTGTTTTTGGTTTTGCTTACATTGATTTTTGTGTGTTAGAAACGTGACAAACAGTTTGAAGACATCAGTGTCGGTCGACACCTTTATGGTGTCAGTCGACACTCAACTCGAAAAGACGGACCGTAATCGAGGATGCGTGACAAAGATCAGGCTATGTCGAACTAAGCCTAGTGTCGCTCGACACTGGCTATATGTCAGTCGACACTCACCCCGTTAGCAGGTAAAGTTTCTGATTTTCCGAGTTTTCACTGATTATACCTTGTTCTCCCGAATCCAAGCTTCTATAACACTGCAGACAGTGTTGTTTAAGTGTGGGGGAGGTAGTTTACTGATGCGCCTTTTATGTTTTTTAGAGTCAGTCCATTGTTTTGTGTTTGTTTTATTGAGTCAAAACCAGTAAAAAAACTAGGATTTTTTTAGGAAAATTTCGCTTTCATAGGATCCTAAGTGACCATTGGACAGACTTGCAGTACCTATATGACTATTACAAAACCATACACGGATCAACCTACCAACGACACCCATATCACTTCAGGTATTCAGAGGATCCATTACCTACTTCACCTCTAATCTTGACTTAATTTTCTTACCCAGGGGCTTGGTATACATTAGATCGGACTCCTCTGCCAGTCCTGAAAGATCTGTAAATCTGTTTTAGTATGATTCCCTTCTCCTTTCCCTTCAAGCAAAGTAAAAAAAAAAGTTATAAACTGCGGATAAGCTAGTAGCTTCGAAGTGATCACAAGAGTGGTAAAGACCCCTATTACCTCTTGTGCTTCATGGAATTTGTTCAAAGTAATACCCAATGAGGGAAGAGCAGGTGATAAAAAAAAATCATACCCAAAGGGGAAAAATCAGCTGTTGAAGTAAGAAAAAAGAGAAGAAAGGAACCACAAGTTGACAGTCTGCAATTGGGGAACTGACTGAGTAAGAGTCCATGTGTCCTTTGATCGATACCCCCTAGGTAAGACCGCATTAATTATTTACATAAATTAGTATGGTGAAATTGGATTTCTTATCTTGATTGTGGAGTTTACTTGGGATATTTGCTAAGTGTGGGGGAAGTACATTACCTTTGCAGACATGTTTTCATGTGGATTACTAAGTGAATGTGAATGTGATGTTCTTAAGACGAAATGAGTTTCTGTGTTTTCAAACCTCTTTTCATATTTTGGTTTTTTGTTTGCTTGAGGAAAAACAAAGGCTAAGTGTGGGGAAGTTGATATATCATGGTTTTTATAGGTTTTAAGGCCATGATATAAGACTTTATCTAGAGTCTTTTGGTTGTTTTTGGAGACTTTTGAGTCATTTGCAGGTTTAGGTATGATTGGAGTATATTTGGAGATATTGATGCATTTTGGATAACTTATGTCGAAGAGATGAAGTGGGAGAAGATGTTCAAAGAGAGTGTTGACCGACACTGCTCTTGGTATCGGTCGTCACTGAACCCAGATGGAGATTCTTGCGGAATATCAAGACTTTTGAAGAATTGCAAAAAGTTCCTGAAGATTATCATATTTAAAAAGAAACCCAAATCGTGTTTAGACTATTTAATTAGGGTTTTCCACCACTTGTTAGGCTACGCTTTATTTTATCAAATTAGGAGATTTTGGGGTTGGTCTTGTACTCGAGAGAGAAGAGATTTCGAACCCTTGTTTTTCCATTTCTTTTATGATATTTGGTTTTCTATTCATCATTTTTTGTGTTCAATTTCCATGTCTGAGTAGATTTCCTTGTTAGGTTTAAGAATTATCATTAGGGAATAGTCGATTGATCAAGATTCATAACTTCTAGTTCTTCATCTAGGTTGTTCTTAATGCTTAATCTGAATTAGCTACTTGGATTATTGATATCAGGTTGATTAGCGCAGCGAGAGTTAGTTAATTAACTAGAAAAGAACCTAGTTGAGCAAATTAACTATTCGCAAAGAGATTTGGTTTAGAAAATTTCTGAACGAAAGAACCTGAATTATATACATGTTTAGAACTCTAGGATTCGCAAAGAGATTTGGTTTTCTAGGTTGTTAGACATAGTTAACATTCGCAGCGAGAATTGGTTTGTTATATGTTAGTGATTCTAGTTCTAGAACATCGATATTTGAATCCTGGTTGATTGGTTGATTTACATTCCTGATTTCCTGAGAACTTCCCTAAGTCTAGCGCTTTCTCTTATTGATCCAACACCGTTTAATTTACTGCATTGTTTAATTGCTTATTCATTGTTCTTGCTTAGCTTAATTCGATACTTTACAATCTATCGTAAGATTCTTGAGTCTCTGTGGATTTGACCCCTATATACTATAGTCACTTTTGTGCACTTGCAGTGTAACTTTAGGGAATTGAAACTCTGAGCATATCATAACTCCATCTTGCTCATGTCCCAGCTCGAAATTCCTCTCCTCAAAGACAACATTCACGTATTGCTTCTGATTCTGCTCAGTTCTTCCAACTCCATTTTACCTTTGCACAACTCCAACAGTCGGTTGAACCTGAACATCTAGATTTTTCACATGGGTGCCCAGAGATTCGACCTTACCATTCAAATCTAGGTGCAGAACATCTATCTTCCCTTTAAAGTCCATTGTACTCTTCTATTGACCTTCCAAAAGCTGTTCCAACAGACCCATCATCTTATCAGACTGCTCATTTTGTGGAGGAGGAGTCTGATATGAAGAAGAGCCATAGTCTTTGGAGAATGAGTTATTCTGCTGAAAAGGTCTCTGAAATTCAAGCTTTGAATTGTAGCAATAAGTCTTTCCCTGCTGATTTCCATATCTCTGACCTTGATAACCAGTTCCAGCTATATAACTGACATTATCTGATTCATCAACTGGTCCAAAAGTCTCTACATCTGCAGCTAAATGGACCTGCTTTTTCCCGAGCAAAAGGCTATGGACAGAATCAATCTTATTATTTATCTTTGCGATATGTGTTCCATCCACCTTTCCACCTTATTTTTCCTCTCCAAATCATCATTCTTAGTGTTATTGCTATACACCAAGTTTTCTATCAACTCCTTAGCTTGCTCTGTAGATTTGGTATTGAAGTTTACATTGTTAGCCGCATACAATGCCATCTAATACCACAAATCTACACCTCTGAAGAAAATGCTCGACAACTGAACTTCAGAGAAACCATGATAAGGGCAGTCTCTTTGGTACATTTTAAATCTGATCCATGCGGCTTTGAAAGCCTGTGTCGGTCCATGCTTGAAGTGTATAATATCATCTCTTAACTGATCAGGTCTAGCATCATCATAAAAGTTTCTAAGGAACTTTCTCTTAACTGCATCCCAAGTAGTCAGAGTCCCATGTGGAATTTGTTTCAGCCAATTCGCAGCTTTCCCACCAAGAGAGTGCTCAAAAAGCTTACAATACAGGAAGTCATAGCTCACTCCATTATGCTTCATCCTTGTGACCAATGACTCAAATTTCTCAATATGATCCATAGGGTGCTCATGTGGGAGTCCATGAAAGAGATGATGTTCCAAAAGAATGTTGTAGGAAGTCTTTAGCTCAAAGTCATTCGTTTGGATGGGAGGAGGTACAATCGCAGACCTGTTAGCATAGAATTCATTAGGTCTGTTGTAATCACCAGTTTGAGCAATTCCTCAATTATGTTTTCCGCAAATTCCCTTGCACAAAGAAGGCTGAAAGCACAAAGGAATATGGGTATTCATTGATTATGGTTATTCATCGAGAAGGTGAAGCCAGAGCATTTTGAAGAAAAAGAAATATATTTAATTCAATAATGGACATAATCATATAGAAGGGGAAAACTGATCAACTAAGTTTCTCTCATCAACAGGAAAATTTGTAATGCTTCAAACAGTCTTTAATACAGCTCCATCATACTCTATGTATTGTTTTAAGCTTCCCAAATCACTGGTGAAAGGATTCAATCAGTTCTAACAAGATTTTGGTGGGATGATAAGCGAGAAAAAAGAAAGATAAGCAGGGTTTCATGGAGAAAATTAACAAAACCAAAAGCATAAAGAGGTTTGAGTTTCAGGGATATTGAGGTTTACAATGACTCACTCTTGGCAAAGTTGAGTTGGAGAATTCACACAAAGCCAACGGCTTTAGCTTCACGGATTCTCCTAGGTAAGTCTTGCTATGAAACTTCCTTCCTTGAGTGTGATACTTCAAAGAAAGCATCACATGGATGGCGTAGTGTTCTTATAGGCCAAGATGTTCTAAAAAAAGGTTTGGGATGGATAGTTAGTCCATGAAGAAAAATTGAAATTTGGATAGATCCTTGGTTGTCATTAGAGAAGCCTTCACGCCTCAGACCACCACTAGTGAAGACGAACCAATTTATGCGAGTGAGCTAATTTATCGAGAAACATGGGAGTGGACTATAGTGCAAATGCGTAATCACCTCCCTGATTACTAGAACTTGATTCGCCATCTATCCTGAACCAGAAGAAGAATCAATGATTCTCTGCTTTGGTTTTCTGGAAAGAGAGGAGAAAATTTGGCTCAGTTCATTTAAGCTTCATCCACTTCTCTGCGAAAATAACTATGCGAAAATTGCCTCCATTAGGACTTAGCAATGTTGATCTCTATGCGTGGATTTGTTGGGGGCATTTGGAAGACAAGAAATCTCTTAATTTTTGAGAAACGACAGTTCACGGAAGAAGACACTGTGAGTAAGGCAATAAAAGGAAGTAAGCGAACAACAAGTAGCTCAAACACATCTTCTCAAATCATAACTTGCGTACCCAGATGACTATACACTGATTCCATCTCGGGTATAAAATGTTATGTTGATGCCTCATGGCATAAGAATACGAAAAATATGGACTATGAGTTGTATTCTGTGACAATATAGAGGAAGTTTTAGCGGTAACAGAATATGCTCAAGAGTATGTCAACTCAGCGCAAGGAGAGACATGCCTTATTAATGACATCAAGGAAGCTAAAAGCCGAAGTCTATAAGAGGTGATGCTACTCTCTGGTGCTCAAAATCTCATCAATATCATCAATTTGGAAGCAGATAAAGTGGAAATTTCAAACATCCTTGTTGATATATATGCTATTGCTTCTGAATTTAATAGGATTAAATTTCAATTTGTTCCAAAAACAACTAATGTGCTAGCTGATTCTATTGCTAAGAAAGCCCCTAGGAAACTTGATGTAAGGTCTCATAATACTTGAATACAATGAGACATCAGTTGACCAAAATAATAATAATCAAAAGTGCAAAATTAACATTTTTAGTGTGGATATGCAACATCTAGAATAAAATCAATCAAAGTAGGGCTGGGAATTTTACCCGAAACCCGAATCCGAACCCGAACCCGAACCCGACCCAAAAAAATCCTATCTCGATCCGAACCGATTTTTAAAAATATCTGAATGGGGCTTAAGTCAAAGTATTTCGGGTATCGGGTAATATCCGAACCCAAACCGAACTCGAACGGGTACCCGAAGTAACCTAAAATTTAATCTAATTTCGGTTAGTTCTGATACATTCGAGTATTTTTTTACTAGTTTGTATAGTTTTTATTTTTATATTTTGGGTAATATGTATATTTTTGAGTAATTTTGAATATTTTTAGGTAATTTGAGTATATGTTTTTACGGAAATTTTGGGTAATTCAAATATTTTTGAATATTATGAGTAATTTTCCGATTTTTCAGAAATTTCATGGTGACTTTGGGTACCTGAACCCGACCCGAATCCGATACGTCCTGAACCGAACCCGATCCGATTTTAAAAAATACCCGAATGGAGCTTAAGTCAAAGTATTTAGGGTATCGGGTAATACCTGAACCCGACCCGAATCCGAATAGGTATCCAAACGCCCATGCCTAAATCAAAGCTTCTTTTAAATCAATATGACATGATGTAACATTTTTTTTGTGCAAATGACACATTGTAACCAATATAACATTCTTCAGGGTTTTGCATTTCAAATCACCATCATTGGTTTTTGCCGTTTGGACACCCAATGATTCTAGTTGTTCAATTTCTTACGAAGACAAATTACTTGATAAACAAAACAAGGTAATAAGCAAGAGTCCCACTCAATCATAATTAAGAATCCACAAATCACACAATCTATGTATCTGATATTTATAACTGTAAGGCTGAATATATTCTGGTCTAACTTAAACATAACAGCATTTCATCATACAAATTCGAGATTTATTTATAATCTGATGAAGCTGCATTATGCTCCGGAATCAATGCTAGATGAGGCTGTCCAAAATTCCAAATGAATTTATTGGTACTTGGTAGATACAAAGACTTGCATACACTAAGTATTTTATGAAATGGAAAGAAAATGGAAAGAAAATGCCCAAATGAATGTTAGTGGCATGATACTGTGGGCTTGGCCTTTAGCTCTAGGCTCAATTTTTTCTTTTCTTTTGATATCTCAAAAATTTCATTTTGTATGTTAACGTTTTAAAATTTAAAAGATAGTATAGAAAATCGCCTTCAATCATTGATTAATATAAGAAATTTTGTTTGAATAAGCAACAATTGACAATTGATGTTTCCGTAACGGACAGATAATTTTATTAAAAATGTAAAACAGACCAACCAATGACATTACTATTAGGCCCTTAACGAATAATACGTCGACAAAAAAAATAGGTAACGAATAATATAAAAGGATAATATAAAATGAGATATACGTGGGCTTCCTTCTATACCTTTAAACGAAAAGTAATTTTAGGCGATTACTGACATGTCGTAACGAAAGAATTTTTGAGACGGATAATGATGATGTGGAAGTGTGACATAGCAAGGCCAAAAATAAAAAAATTGGGTTCGGGGTTCGACTTATTCACAGAAATGCCATCGGATCGATTTAAAATCATGCAATTAATTCATTTCTTTTTAAAAAAGCATAATATCTTTCTGAATATCCTAATATTTCGAGTTTGAAATAAGATATTCTAGAGCATATACCAAACTTCCTAGAGAAGTCTTTGAAATCCTATATAAGGCGAGCTTGGTGTCACGGACTGATTTCTCACAATCGGTCAGTGCGGCCTTAGCTCCTTTCTGCCCCTCGCAGTAGCTAAGTCAGCCTTGCTCCGAAATGGGACTTTGGTTATTTGAGAGAGAAAGCCACGAAATTTGTAGAGAGAGAGAGAGTGTATAGAAGAACTTGTATTGATTGCTTAATGCTTGGATGATTTACAAGTGAGGCTCACACCTCCTTATATGCAAGTTTCCACCAAGATCCAACGGTGGAGATTAATATAATCTAAGAGCTAAGATTAATCCTCTAGGTTCTTCCACACTCCTCCACACTTTTCTACAAATATCTACAATAATCTAAGATACTCCCTAAGCTTCTAGAAAATGGGCCAATAGTCTTGGGCTTGTAGTATCTTGGATCTTCTCTCTTGAACACGCCCCAACCCATTATCATCAAGTAAACTTAATGGAAAAGTTGGGTCAAAAGTTGGGTCGTGACATCAGGGTGGCTTAGAAACAGAATCGTCTTTATCGTCCAAAATTTCAATAAGCTTTCTGTCTCATTTGTTTTTCTCATTGGTCGTGGAAGTTTTATTCCGGATCATCTAAAATTTGGTCAAATGATCCGTTTTCATTTCTATTTCTTTCTTCCTCTTCTTCTCATCGGTTTTGAAAGGATTTCTTTATTTTTTTATTTTTTGGTTCTGTTTTGTTGGTTTGGTCCCATGAAAGAAGAAGTTTGTTTATCACAAAGCTAAGATCTAATGATGTGATGTGAACTAATAAACGGTTGAGATTGTATCTAGAATAGAGTGTGAGATCTAAAAGTCCGATTGGATGTTGTTGGCAAGAAGTTGTTAGTTCACATCACATGACCCGTTTGTCCCAATGATCATATGGTCCAAATAAGGGTTGTCTACTACTATAGACAAGGATTTGGTGGTAAATAATGGTTTCGGTAAATACTTTTTTAGGTTCAGTCCCGATGTGTTTGGATAAAGCCTGATCATATACTTTTTCGTAAATACTGCTTTACTTTTCTTTTTCTTATCCATTATAAAATGTTTTTTTTCTTCTGTTTTGTTCGTTTGGTCCCATGAAAGAATAAGATCGGTAATCACAAAGCTAAGGTATAATGAGCATATAAGAAGGAGCGTGAGATGTAAAAGTCCGATTGATTGTTTTTATCAAGACATAGTAAGTTTACATCACATGGCCCGGTTTATCTAATGAGCCTAAAGCTCAGAATATTCTTTTCTGTTACTCTAGAAATTGAATTAGTGGTAAATAATTGTTTTGGTAAATACTCTTTTGAGTTTCATATAAGTTATAGTCCCGATAGTCCGAATAAAGCCTGATCAAATCCTTTTATGTAAATCTATACTTATTTTTCCATTCCATGGTAGTTTTCTTCCGAATGAATCTAAGTTTAATCAAATGATACAGTATAAATCATATTATTGTCTTATTCAGACAATGAAAACGTATTTATGGTTTTGGAGAAATATGGTTACAATTATTTGTACACAGCCCTGGCTGTAGACTCAAAAAAACTAAGACAATATTGCAATTTAAACATCTTTGTATATCGGTTTGAGAATAAACTAGAAAATATATCGTTACACTGAATATCTTAACAAATATTTGTATTTGCATTGATGTCTATAAAATGAATAAATTTGAAAAAGTGCGACAATATTTCACATTCCGTGTAAGTCTAATATTAAACAAAATATCCTAATTCAATCTAACAAAATATTGTTCGTTAGATTAATAATAAGATAATAGTTGTAGTTTTCATATTTAGCAAAAATTTAGATTGACAATCTTAAATATCGGATAATTACCATATATTTGTGTAACTTGAACATTTTATTGTTCACAAAGTAAGAGAATATTCTACATTCAAATAAATATTTTGGTTATAGATACTCTAACTATATGTAACAATAATATATCCTAACGAGATTGTAGTTTACAAACTTAAACAATAATATATCGTAAAAGTAGAAAATATATGACACTTTCTATATATTATTTATTGCTTTCGCCCCACGCAAATACAAGCGGCCACTTCCACCCGATATTATCATAAACCTACTTCTTACCTTCTATATATACAAGGAGATTTATTCATTAGAGAAGAATACTATTGAAACATTTTTATATTATTCTACAGCAAAAATGTCGATTTTTATCAAAAAGAAAACGAAGCAGGTTACTATAAAAGAAATCATCCCCGCTTCTTTGGAGAAATACAAGATTAATGTGAAGATACTTTCTTCATGGAGGGTTGTTTTTTCCAATGTTTTGAAAGCAATTGAGATTGTTTTAGTTGATTCTAAGGTATTATTCTTAGTTACCATAATCTTATTTTAAACATCAAGTGTTTTGTAATGATTGAACATTTTCAAATTGTTACACATTTATATTCGTATATATGATATACTAACTTTAGTTTTTTAAACCTCGGTAATCAGGATACAAGAATACATGCTACTCTCGATCAGAACATGACAAGGAAATTTGGTTAAACGTTGTTTGAAGATGAGGCAATTTGTATTGAAAGATTTGGATGTGTCACATATTCAAATGAATATAAGACTAATCCTCTGCTTTTTAAAATGGCGTTTACAAATCAGACCAAAATCACATTATGTGAGGACTTTCCTGAAGACGTGGAAGAGAAATATTTTGTTGGTTTTGATGAGACTCTCGCTGGTGATTTTGAAAACATTGTCTTGATCGGTTCGTTGTCTTTAACCTGCTTAGTTTTGTTAAAAATAATTTGAATATGTATTTATACATTATTTTTAAAAATTGTTTGAAGACATTATTGGTCAAATCGTTGCTCCAGGGTCGCTAGATAATGTCAAGAAACAAAATGGAATGAGCAAAAAAAGATTAAACATTGAGCTCAGAAACGAATCGTAAGTGTACATATATTATGTTATGTAGTATTTTAATTTTTTTATTCATATACTTTTTCTCATTGATTTGCAGAGATTTGCGTTCAAAGTGTACATTGTGGGGTGAATATGCTCAACAAGTGTTTGATTTCAATGCAAATAATAAAGGAGGTGATATTATTTTTGTCAGGTGATTTGCAAGCTGCAAATTTTATCAAGGTCAATTATCCGCGGTTTATCATTTATATTTTTTGCTTACAGTTATTTAGGGGGACTTATTGGTAGATGAATTTATGTAGAGTTGGTTGATTTGAAGAGTTGAGAGATTTGTTAAAATTTTAAAGAGTTTTGTTAGATTTTATAAGAGTTTGTATATTTATAAAATATATCAAAATGTTTTTACTATATTGATTTTGAGAATCTAAGGGATATACATAGTATTTTGAAAATCTTGCTCTATGAGTTAATTTGTTTAAAATCTATGTCCCAATAACACAAAAATTTAGTAGAATCATAAAATCATTAAAAACCAAACTTTTTGAATAACAATGGATTTTGTATGAATTTTCAAAATCATCAAACCAATAGCAATAGATTTTAATAAGAATGTTAAAATTCATAAACCAATAACAATAGACTTTGAAAATTTTAACAATCATTTGAAATTCATCTACCAATAACCCCTCCTTAATTTAGATCTAAATAATCTGGTATATTAATCATGTCTTCATTTAAAACGAAGATGAATGGTCCATATCAAGTGGATTTAATTCAACCAAAGTTCTTCTCAATCCAAACAGTTCTTACGTCAACAAATTTCACAAGAGGTAAGAGTTTTGTCTTATTATTTTATAATTTTTTTTAAACTAAGATATGGACATGTGTTTTTTTAATAAAAAGCTTACCATCAGATAATCCAATGATTACCAATGGTGAATCAAGTCAACTTTCGCTTGGATCAAATACGACCTTGTATGATGAGTTTTTTGGCAAAAAAAAACCAGAAACTTACAATATCAGAGATTGTAGCTGATTACGAGGTAAGCATATTTTTTCTAAGAGTGTTTTAAAAAAAATATTTGAAATCAATTGATTTATTGATATGTCAATGTGTTTTAATTATTTAAGCATGAAAAATGCATTACATGTGCCACCATTGATTCAATTGATTTGAGTCAAAGTTGGTACTATGATGCATGTGATGTATGCAACAAGAAGGTCTACGATGCAAGTAATGATGAGGACGATGAAAAACCACCTGAGTTTGATTGTACAACATGTAACGATATTGCTATAATATTTTTTTATGAGTATATACTTATTATTTTGTGCATCCGATCCGAACATAATAATTCAGATATGCGTATGAAACTATGAATTAAATCTTACAACATAACGATATAGACAAAAACTTATATCACGGTTTAGCTTGACATGAAATCGATATATATACATAAGTGCATTAACAACAGAATAATATCCGTATATGCGTGCAGATCGATCACCTAGTATATTATAAAATGTAAGTCAAATACGTTACTGATGAGTGGTTCCCACAAATTGTTAATGTTCTCTTTTTGTCTTCTCTTAATTTTGTCATTTTCTCCATTTCAACAATGTATATTATTTAGAAAAAAGAAATAATTTAATATTTATATCCAAATTTGTGATCAACGTCAAACTCAGAGAACTCAGAAAAACCAGTGTCTTTGCGTTAGCATTTATTGAATGGAGCCATTAAAGCTTTTATATTTCTCGTGAGTTTGAGCGGATATAAAGATCCCAAACGGTTACTTATTTTTGGGTTTTTGTTCGTGTCCGAGTCAGGATGAGTCAACTCGGGGATTTGCTCAGAGAATCGGCGGATGAAACCGGAAGTGGGAGGACGATGATGTTGAGTTTACTCGAGGAAGATCGAATCGACGGTGAAGATGGAGCGGCGAGCAAGTGGAAAATGCTTAAACAACGGCTGAGATTTGATTGGGTTGGCTGTTGCGGTGGTCCCACTTTGCGTCTCAGAAGTTCGGAAACGCCAATCCCCGAGGAAGATGACGATGAAGACAACGAGGCAAATTCGGGTCAAAACCGGGTCGTTGACTTGTCGGGTTCGGGTCCTGATCCGGGTTTGGTTGCGGAGTCGGAATGTTTAACCCGTGGCACAAGGAATCTCGCGGAGGCTCTCGCGGAGGAAAGACTAGCGCGGGGCGAGCACTTGACGGAGGCTTCAGTTGATCAGGTGCCGTTGATGAAATTACTGGCGGAAACGGAAGGTTGCGATGCCACCACGTGGATGGGTTCTGATCCAGTGTGTTGCGTGTGTATGGGAAGGGAGAAAGGCGCGGCGTTTATCCCATGTGGGCATACGTATTGTAGAGTATGTTCAAGAGAGATTTGGATGAACCGTGGATCGTGTCCTCTTTGTAACCGTTCGATCTTTGACGTTCTTGATCTTTACTGAAAAATACATTGATGGATTGTTAATGATCATTCGATCGATCTGATCGGCGGTTATGTTCATGTTATTTGTGCATATTTTATCATACTTACAAAAGAGGATGATCTATTCTATTGGTCATATACATTATGGTAGAAAAATAATGTCGACGAATGAATGATTATAGAAAATGGACTAGGTCTGTTTATGCACATTGTCACTTACTGGGCCTGAATAAATATTTTAGCTAATAGTGTCGAGGATGTTTCACATATCTTTTTTTTGTAAAGACTGTCAATGATTGTGCTTCCTAAATAGGGCTTTGCTCTTTTTCTTGACAAATTGGGCCTTGCGTCGTTATTGACATTAATTTTCTTAAGTGTAGTGTAGACACATCTGAGGATTTGAAATTCACAAGATGATAGACAAGAGTCTAAAACTATCTAGAAAAGTTTAGGTCTTGACACACGAGAGTCTAAACTTTTTCCTGGGGAGATTTATGTTTTTGATTTTAATTTTACTGGGATTTAGACAAATTGCATAGTTCACGATACATCTGATGCTATATGATATTTATCGTGGAAATTTCGATCTAATATATGTGGGGAAAGTCATGCCATTTTATTTTTCACTCAGTTTTGTTTAATAGAATCGTGTGGCTTACAATTACAAAGACCAAGTCAATTACTATAGTAAAAAACATTTCTTCGGTTCTGTTTTCAAACCTTAAAAAGAAATTAATGTCGCTTGACTAACTCAAGTTTATTTACAAAAAGTTATATTTCTAAAAAAACAAAATCTCCGAGGCATACATGATCAGTTTGATTTAACGTAACGTTACATAAAATAACCCACGCAGATATGTACGAATAATCTAGCTGTATATAGGAATGCATATTTGTGTTATTTCATGGGTTGCTTAGCTTAAATAACATCACGAGGCATTATCTATCCATCAGCTGGTCAAGCTGTAATAATATTCTAAATGAAGATGCAGCAAACGCAAACTAGGTAATGAAGAACTCCGACAGTATCTACCTTATTCAATGCGTAATAGAAACTGTCTTAGAATTGATATGGAGTTGGAGTTTCCAAAGTTTTAGGAGGCTTGTAGTTGATTAGGACGAGGAAAAAAAAGAAGCTGAGTTGGATATATCTTAGAAAAGTTACATACAAAAATCAACAATATATTTTACTTGAGAATATTTAGGAAAATTGATATTTTTTAAAATGATTGATATTGATCAAAATGGAAATATTTCATATGTAGTTAGGCAAGTCGTAAATAATTATATTCCATATAAAATAGGTTGGTTAGGGCTTCTATGGGACGTCACACGTTTTAAGAGAGAATGCATTTAACAAGGGTTTGAGTGTTCTTGTAAGGGTATCAAACTCTTGTAAGGGGTATTAAACACGTGTACTAAGGGTGAATCTGAGTGGCTTTGAAATCAAATATAGATCGAAAAACAAGAGAGACAAGGTTGTTAAGGTGAAATTTGTAAATTTGCTTTACAATAAAAAAAAGTTTTGAAAACAATACCATGTGTTACATTCTGCATCAAGTACATCTCACATTTTCATTTGATATCAGAGCAGACACTTGTTTGCTTTATATACATGTGAGATCTTGTGGAAGAAATGGAAAACTACATGAGCTAATCAATAACTCCAAAGTGATACTAGATGCAAACAATTACGGCTTTTGGAAAGCACATATGAGATCGCAAATCAAAGGCATATATGCGTTTGAAAGCAGTCGAAAAACGAAATCGGTTGGAGTAATCCTACTTCCAAGAATGAAGCTGGAGCAGATGTACCAAAACAAGAAGAGCTCTAGAAAAGAGTAGAACTAATGATGTCCAAATACAACTCCAGAACGCTCACTGCAATTCACTATGGCGTGGCAAAGAAGCAGTTCGAGCTGATTCAAGGGTGTGAAATGGAAAAAGAGGCATAAGATATTCTCCAGGCGCATTTTGAAGGGACATAGAAGGTTCATAACTCAAGAAAGGATCTTCTGGCTACTAAGTTTGAGAATTTGAAAATGGAAGAACATGAGTCAATTGTTGACTTCAGTTCCAAAATCAGCTCATCAGCTCAAGAGGCATTCTTGAAAAGAAGTACAAGGAGAAAAAGCTGGTCAGGAAATCCTAAGGTGTTTGTCACCGAATTACATGGCGTACAAAGCAGCCCTAAGTGTATCAGCAAACACAGAGAGCATGAACTTTGACTAGCTATTTTGAAAGCTACAAGTTCATAAGATGGAACTTGGTAGAGTAAAGAAACCCAAGAGTGTTGCCTTTGTGTCATAAGCAAAGATAAGTTAGGAATCGAATGAAGATGATCCTGTCAGCCTTATTATTCGCAGATTTGATTGTTCTCTGAGAAGGGTGGAACAAGGGCAAGGCTCTAGTAGGTTCAAAAAGAAGAATTCTGATAGTGAATAAGGAACCAAGAAAGTGGAAATGCAGTGTCATGAGTGCAAAGGGTTGGGTCACTTCAATACTGAATGTCCAACAACTAAGAGGTATGAAATAAAATGCATTAGCTGTAAATGAATTGAACATACTCACCTAGAGTGTGCCAATGACCAAAAAAGGAGACAAGAAAAATCAATGATGTGAGTAAACGATAATGAATCCGAGAATGAAAGTGATGAAGAAGAAGTGAACAACTTTGTAGCATTTCTAGGCATCACTGAAATTGAAGAAGAAGTATCTGAATCAGAATTAGAATTAGAAGCAGATCTAGCTTACAGCTATAAATAAGTAAAGGATGCACTGATCAAAATCAGATTAAAAAAATATGGCATTGATACATATGAAACAACTACTTTAAGCACAAGTTGAGTTACTCCAAGAGGAACAAAAGGCAGAAACGAAACTAAGTCATGAAAGAGTCATATTAATAAGAGACAAGTTGACATTAGCTAAGAAGGATGAGGAATTGGAAAAGATTATGAAAGCTGAAAGAGGAGTGACTACACATCTCCAATCAGAGCTAGATCAACACCATCGCAAAATTCACATGTTTGATAGAACCAAGCAGCAAGATAAAATTCTGAGTTATGGGAGAGCTGAAAACTCAAAGTGAGGTCTTGGATATATTGGAAGAACTTCAACAAACTCAGAACAAACCACGTTCATTCTAGCAAGTGCAACAATGCTGACACATAAGGTAACTGACTCACTAAAATCTGGTTGCTACTTATGTGGAAAGGATGGTCATTATGATAACAAGGATTTTACAATCCTTTGAGGTACCAATTCCTCAAGCTTATCGTGTAGCCTTGAGGTATCGAACCTTTTTGGGATGAATAGAACCAATAAGAATACACCAAACCTCTAGAGTCAAATCACTTAATCAAATTTGGTTCTAAAAGTCCTAATGAAGACAATTCAAATATAAGCAAATAAAAAGCAAGTAACAAAGTGAATTCTTAACAATCAATGATAAAAGTAAGGCCAATGAGTTTAGGTCAATGAGTAGAGCAATCTAGAGCTATCAAGGATGCTTAAACAATCATCATAGATGTTAATCCTAAGCAAGAACACTAATCAATCAATTAATCCAATCTATTGGTACTAATTACTTTGCCTAATCCTTAGTCAAGATCAAATTCTCATTTGTGAATAAAAACAAGGCAAGCATTAATCTCAAGTTCTCTTAAGCTAATAAACACTTTAGACATTCACTTTCATGAGCTAAAATATGTAAATTCCCATCAAAATTCAATCTAGCAATTCATCGAACACATGGTGTGCAATAAAACCCAATACATCTAAATCAACTTGATCAATGTCAATCTAGCAATAAACACATTTAGATAGGAAGGATCAATCATAATAAATCCCTAAGCATCCATGAATCACTCTAAATCATCCTAATCTACCTAACCCATAAGCCTCAAATGAAACTACTCACTAATCATACTTAGTCTAACAAAATCCATGAGAATGATGTTAAACATGATGATTAGTAAAAGATTAAAGAAAGGAGAGAAGAAATCAAACACAAATCACTCTTAGATTAAGAAAAGATTCAAACTTGTCTTCCAAAGTGTTTAGAACAAAAAATAAAGCTTAAGAAACAAATGAAAATAGGTTTTTGGCTTAAGTAGTGAATATGGTGCGAACTGGGTGTTGACCCGGATCCAAGACAATTTATGGGGTCTGTATCGGCCAGCCAGTCGATATGCTGGCCGATATGAGTCTTCGGATTTTTATGTCGAGGGGTCGTATCGGCCAGGCTGGTCAATACGGTGGCCGATATGAACTGTCTGCTCTTAATCCGAGAGTGCATATCGGCCAGGCTGGTCAATACGGTGGCCGATATGAACTGTCTGCTCTTAATCCGAGAGTGCATATCGGCCAGGCTGGTCAATACGGTGGCCGATATCAACTGTCTGCTGGGTCTTCCTTAGTCCTTTGAGCTCTAGACTCCACTTCCAAGCTCACCAATACTCCTTGCACCTGCGACACACCAAAAACACTCCAAATGCAAGCCTAGAATGCCTAAACCTAGTTCTAGATGATCCTATACTCTAAACACACCAATGAATACAGAAATGAAGCTAAAGGAAGCTAAAAAGAAGTAAAGCATGATCCTAACAATAGCATAAATGCATGAAAATACAAGTATATCAATTCCCCCAAACTTAAACCTTGCTTGTCCACAAGCAAGCATAAGACCATCAAAGCAAATTGGGAGAAAGGTTTGAAGGCGGGAGCACATAAAACCAAAAGACAAAACCGAGATCAACAAGTTCCAATTCGAGTCAACATCACCAAGATGCAACCAAGTAAGGCTTACTCAAAAAATTTAGCCATGCTCATCAAGACAAAACTCTTAGCTCAATTCTCAACCTAGACAAGCATTCCTATCAACTAGCTCTTTAACATTCATTAGGTTTTCAAGTGGATCTTACTCAATGCAAGGTGATCAAACTCATGTGATCTCAATCAAAAGAGGGGTGTACTCCAAAAGCATGAAGGTTCTCTCATAAAGAAGTGAATGAGCTATAGTAAAATGCTAAGAGTTAGAGGCAATTGGTGCATACTAGGTTGATTTCCATCTACCCATGCCACAATTACTTCTTCTCCTAGTCTAACCCACCTAAATGGATACTACCCTTGACCAAGGCTATTTTTGCCTCATCCCCTTTTCTCAATCAAACACTTTTCGTATAAACTCCCCAAAGATCAAATAAGACTTTTCAAACAGTGGCAAATCTTTCTTTTTAACTTAGCTCAAATCTTTCTTTAGCAATGGTCTCTTTTCTCTTTTTTTTAAGCTGAGCCTTTGGCTTCTTTTCATTTCAAAATATGAGACACTTTTCTTTTCTTTAAACGCATAAGAGTTTTTATTTTTTGAACACACTTTGCCAACAAACATAAGATCCAAACCAAGATCCCTTTCATTCTTCCCTTTCTTTACTCTCTTTTTCCATTCCCAATTCCTCCCCCAAACTTGGATTCTAGCCTATTGCAAAGCTAAAGGTGTTGAGCTTGCACTATATGGAAATTTCCTCTAGTCGCCTCATACTCAACACTTTTTACCTAGCTCATTCAAAAGAAAATAGGCCTACCTCTCAACAAGCGTGTTTATGGTTTGAAAGAAGGGTGGTGAAAGGTGTGGAGTCTATTCAAGCAAGCGAGAGTGGTAAAAGGGATAAGAATGCTTGAATATTTTCAGAGTATCCATGGGTTTAGCACACAAAGCATGAGTAAGATAATTACATGTCATCATTAAAGTTCTCACTTAGGTAGAGCTAGTGTCAATTCAAAGCCTATTTCAGTTTCAAATCAAGTTTCAAAGCAAGCAATCCGAGCATGGTTCGTCTTAACTTTCTAGCCTTTCTTGAATTGCAATCTTAGGACAATCAACTAGCTCAAACAACTAGCATACAGAACAAGTCATCACTCAATCAGTCTTAAAAGGAAATTCAATCATTGCTCCCTATGCATGCGTCCTATATGATGCAACTAGACTCGATCCTATGATGCAAGTGCAACTACATGCTTTCTTTTTCAATTTTGTTTTTTGAAAATTTTCAATTTTTTTTTTTCTATGCCATAAATGAAATGCATGAGACTCAAGTGATAGAAAAGAAAAATAAGATCAAAAGAAACATGATTAGCAACTGGTCTCTCCCCCAAACTTAAATCACACAGTCCCTTGTGTGAAAGAAGCGAGGAGGAAAGACCGAAAACAAACAAAATGCAATGAAAGAAAGGAAAAGCTAAATATGTACAAGGGTGGAGTGTTACTTGGTGCTTTAAGTGGAGTGAAATGGGATGGAGGAATGGAAGGTGGAGGCTATAGAGTTCCTCCCAACTTGGATGAGAGCTCAGTCCTTTGTTGATTTCGCCATGACCCTTCTTCTTTCTTTCTCCCAATGCCAAAACCTATATAGCCTAAAACCTGAAGAGACCTAATAGAGAGATCAACAATGACTAGGAAACTTAAAACATAAAGCAATATTTACGAGAGATAGACATGAGACTTCCTCTCAAGTGAGCTTGTTTTAAGTCACTAAGCTTGGCTACCTTTTCTTTTAGTGAGGAGGTGGAGGAGTCTTGACCGTTTGAGTGATTGTCAAGACTTTTTTGAGATGCTTTTGGAGCTTGTTTGGATCAGTTTGAAGCTCAGGAGTAAGGATGGCTCTAGCACTTGAGAATGGCTTAGAGATCCCCTTGCATTTTACCTTGTACTCTATTGTCCCATCCTTAAGCCTCAAAGGGTGGAGAGTGAGAGTGCTAGGAGCTTGAGTATGAGTAGAGGTTGTAGGTGCTTTTCCCTTATTCTTCTTTCTCTTAAGAGGAGCTTCCTTTGCTCCACTCACCTCCTCTAATGGAACACTTTCCAAGTGTTCACTCATCAGCTCTTTACTACTCTCTCCAACCAAAGCATCTTTCGCAACTTGTTCAACCTTTGGAGAGTACAACTTCTCAACCTTTTCAACTTGTGGCTCCTCAATCCTCAAATCTCCCAAAATGATGGATGCACAATACTCAAGCTTGGCAAGACTAGCAAAAGTCCTTTCCTCCTCGAGATTAAGGTCACTTGTGATGGTTCCACAAGTGTTGATGGAGGATGACTTCATGGGATAGAACACCTTATCATTCACCTTTGTGAGTACTACCCTCTTCTTGTTGAAGTCCATTGTTGCACCGGTAGTGTTTAGAAAATCCGTGCCCAATAGTAGAGGAAGCTTCTTTCCCTTCTTCATCTTCATAACCACAAAATCAGTTGAGATTTTACAATCCCCAATCATCACCGGGTAGTCTTTAAGCTCCCCATATGGTACTTTTGTTGAAGAATCCCCAAAGGTGAGAGTAGATTTGTAACTCTCAATGCTCTTGATCCCCAATTCTTCAACCATCTCAAGGGATATGACACTCACATTTAAGCCTGTATCACACAAGGATCCTCAATCCTTAAGTGACCAATAGAGCAAGATAATGAGAACTTGCCCGGCGCTCCTAGCTTAGGAAGTGAAGTAGGAGCTATCTTGGTCGTGGGTGGTTCTTCCTCAACCATGTCTTAAAAGACGGTTTAATCACTATGACCTAGAAGAAACTCCTCAATGATGGCCTCTTCATCCAACTTATCATCTTTCTCCTTCTCAAGTGGAGAACCATAGACAGGGGCTTCTAATTCAGCTACAAACTTTTCATGGTCAACATTTGAATGAATGGTGTTGCAATGGTTGGTAGAATCAGCCTTCCCCTTTTGCTTCTCCATGTTGGTGACCCTAGATGTTAAGTTTTGCAGCTCACTCTTGAGATCCCTTACTTCCAATGCCCCTGAAGCTTGCCCTTGTAGAAGTGGTTGCACCATACCTTTGAGTTCAGAATCCATACTAGAAGAAGTAACTGCCTGTTGTTGTTGAGGTGCAAATCCGGGTGGAGCAAATTGTTGCTTAGGCACAAATCCTCCTTGTTGCCCTTGGTACTGAGGTTTAGAGACAAATCCTCCTTGTTGAGTGTTGTAGGGAACAAAAGGCGTTGGTTGAGTTGTTTGAGAAAAGCTTTGCGGCCCTTGTTGTTGAGCTTGTCCTTGAGCTGGAGGGTAAACTTGATCTTGAGGGTTTGCTACATTGGTGCTTCTATAGGAAAAGTTTGGGTGATTCCTATAGTTGGGATTGGAACCTTTGTTGAAACCACCTTGCCCCGTAATGAAGTTCATCTCCTCTTGTGTCATCTCTTCTTCCACACTATAGAGGTAAGGCTGGCTCTCATCGTGGTTTCCTACAAAGTTGACTTGCTTTGTGTTGGAGCTGATCATCTTGTCTATCTTCTCATTTAAGGCTTTGATTTCCTTCTCATACCTTTCATCCATAGATGATGATCCTCTATTGGTTCTGTCGTAGTCATCATTGTAGTTCCCATCGCTTATGGCAAGATTTTCAATGAGTTCCATGGCTTTATCCACCCCCTTTCCAAGAAAGTGACCATTGCTTGATGAGTCAAGCATCACCCTCATTTTAGGAAGCACTCCGCGATAGAGGTTACTGAGTAGTGTCTCCTTAGTGAAACCGTGGTGGGGGCACTGAGTAGTTAGCCTATTGAACCTCTCCCAAGCTTCAGCAAAACTCTCATTGTTGCGTTGCACAAAGCCGGATAGCTCATTGCGAAAACGGGCAGTCCTAGTAGCTGAGAAGAACTTCTTCAAGAAAGCCTTCTTAAGGTCTCCCCAAGTAGTAATGGATCCCGGAGGGATGTTGCTTTCCCAATCCTTAGCTCTATCTGCCAAAGAGAAGAAGAAGAGACGCATCTTCAAGCCATCATCAGTCACACCATTAAGCCTTGTAGTAGCACAAATCTTGTCAAATGTGTCCAAGTGCTGCAAGGGATCCTCAGATGCAAGCCCATGAAACTGATTGTTTTGCACCATGTTCATCACCATAGCCCGGATCTCTAAGTTGTTGTTGTTGACCGGTGGTGGAATGATCCCTTGCCGGTTTGCATTTGTATCCGGTGCATCTCCATCACCAATGGCCCTAGCTGGCCTTTGTTGCTCTTGCTGCTGTTGTTGATCCTGATTATTATCCATAACCGGCTGCTCAACACCCACAAAGTCTTGTAGAACCTCAACCATTGGTTCCAACCCAAGTCTCTCTAAGTGAACAGCTCTCTCTTGTGCGCGTCGTTCCTTTGCTAATCTCCTCTCGTGTGATTTGATGTCCTCAACTCTTGCAACTAAGTTTGTTATTCCTCGGCTGCGAAAGTTCATACACCTAACATCAAAGAGAGAGGAAGAAGAAAATTAGTAACAAAGACTTGAACTAAAAAGGATTATAAATCGAATTGATCTATCCAGAATCCCAAAATGGCAACGACGCCAAATTGATAACAAGGATTTTACAATCCTTTGAGGTACCAATTCCTCAAGCTTATCGTGTAGCCTTGAGGTATCGAACCTTTTTGGGATGGATAGAACCAATAAGAATACACCAAACCTCTAGAGTCAAATCACTTAATCAAATTTGGTTCTAAAAGTCCTAATGAAGACAATTCAAATATAAGCAAATAAAAAGCAAGTAACAAAGTGAATTCTTAACAATCAATGATAAAAGTAAGGCCAATGGGTTTAGGTCAATGAGTAGAGCAATCTAGAGCTATCAAGGATGCTTAAACAATCATCATAGATGCTAATCCTAAGCAAGAACACTAATCAATCAATTAATCCAATCTCTTGGTACTAATTACTTTGCCTAATCCTTAGTCAAGATCAAATTCTCATTTGTGAATAAAAACAAGGCAAGCATTAATCTCAAGTTCTCTTAAGCTAATAAACACTTTAGACATTCACTTTCATGAGCTAAAATATGTAAATTCCCATCAAAATTCAATCTAGCAATTCATCGAACACATGGTGTGCAATAAAACCCAATACATCTAAATCAACTTGATCAATGTCAATCTAGCAATAAACACATTTAGATAGGAAGGATCAATCATAATAAAGCCCTAAGCATCCATGAATCACTCTAAATCATCCTAATCTACCTAACCCATAAGCCTCAAATGAAACTACTCACTAATCACACTTAGTCTAACAAAATCCATGAGAATGATGTTAAACATGATGATTAGTGAAAGATTAAAGAAAGGAGAGAAGAAATCAAACACAAATCACTCTTAGATTAAGAAAAGATTCAAACTTTTCTTCCAAAGTGTTTAGAACAAAAAATAAGGCTTAAGAAACAAATGAAAATAGGTTTTTGGCTTAAGTAGTGAATATGGTGCGAACCGGGTCAACCCGGAACAAACCGGGTGTTGACCCGGATCCAAGAAAATTTCTGAGGTCTGTATCGGCCAGCCAGTCGATATGCTGGCCGATATGAGTCTTCGGATTTTTCTGTCGAGGGGTCGTATCGGCCAGGCTGGTCAATACGGTGGCCGATATGAACTGTCTGCTCTTAATCCGAGAGTGCATATCGGCCAGGCTGGTCAATACGGTGGCCGATATGAACTGTCTGCTCTTAATCCGAGAGTGCATATCGGCCAGGCTGGTCAATACGGTGGCCGATATGAACTGTCTTCTCTTAATCCGAGAGTGCATATCGGCCAGGCTGGTCAATACGGTGGCCGATATGAACTGTCTGATGGGTCTTCCTTAGTCCTTTGAGCTCTAGACTCCATTTACAAGCTCACCAATACTCCTTGCACCTGCGACACACCAAAAACACTCTAAATGCAAGCCTAGAATGCCTAAACCTAGTTCTAGATGATCCTATACTCTAAACACACCAATGAGTAAAGAAATGAAGCTAAAGGAAGCTAAAAAGAAGTAAAGCATGATCCTAACAATAGCCTAAATGCATGAAAATACAAGTATATCACACTACAAGGCTCACTGTTACAGACTCATGAAGAGAGTAAGACAACTCAGAGAGCTGGGTAAGTTCAACTAGAACAGGGATAAATATAATATTTGGATCAGAAGGGAAAACATGTATCAGCAGGTGAAACAAATTGGTACATGGAGTAATACAATAGGCTGACGAACAAGACGATACCAGTCCATGGTATTTTTATAGTGGATGCTCACGACATATAACAGGAACAAGGAGTCATCTCGAGAACATCAAAACTATCAAGTCATGAAAGGTCACGTTTGGTGATGGAGGAAAAGGGGCAATTCAAGGAAAATGTAAGACATGTGACTCAGATCTACTTACGCTGATGAATGTTTATCTGGTAAAAAGTCTTAAGGAAAATCTGATCAGTGTAAGTCAGCTATGTGACGAAGGATTGAAGGTCTGTTTCACTAGTTATGTTTGCAAGGCAATAGATTAGGCTGGTGACACTGTATTACAAGGGAAGAGATCCGAAACAACTACTACATGTGGGAGAATGATACCAGTTGTTTCTGTGCAAAAAATGATATACACATATGACATCAATGTCTTGGTCACATGAATGAAAGAAACCTGACAAGTCTAGTCAAGAATGAGATTATGTGAGAGATTCCTCAATTCAAAGGAGGAGAAAAGACGGTATGTGGAGCTTGCAACAAAGGAAAGAAAGTCAAAGTCCAACACAAGAAAGTGCCAGATATTTAATCAAAAGAGAGTCTGGATCGGGTTCACGTGGACTTGATGGGGCCAATACAAATAGAAATCCTTGAAGGAAAGAGATATGTATTCGTCTTGGTGGATGACTATACAAGATACACATGGTAAGGTTATAAAATGAGAAGTCTGACACAGCTGGAAACTTTCGTATTTGGGAACTTCAATTTATCAATGAGAGAGGAGGGATCAAATAAATCAGAAGTGATCATGGTGGTGAATTCTAGAATGAAACCATGAAGGTGTTTTGTGAGAATCATGGTATTGCGAATCAATTCTTAGCACCAAGAATACCACAACATAATGGAGTGGTTGAAAGAAAGAATCATACTCTTCAAGAATGACACAAGCTATGATACATGGGAATGATGTACCAATAAGATTTTGGGCTGAAGCAGTAAATACAACATGTTACATCATAAATCGTGTGTATGTGAGGAAAGGAACTACTAAGACACCATACGAATTGTTGAAAGGGAAGACACCTAACATGAGCTACTTTCATGTATTTGGTGGAAAGTGTTACATACTAAACGACAAAGATCACTTGGGAAAGTTTAATTCACGGAGTGATGAAGATATCTTTCTGGGTTACTCAAGGACTAGTACCTCCTTCAAAATATGCGACATGAGATCTCGAGTAATCGTGGAATCTGTGAATGTGGTATTTGAAGACTATTGTCCTATGAAATGGGCAGGAACAACATCGGATAAAGACTCATACCTAGCTGATCAGGAAGAAGACACTGAGGCAAACTCACCAGATGAACCTGCAACAGAAAAGGAGGAAAACTCAAGGTACATCATAATCATCCTCTCTCTGGTGTTATATGGGATGTGAATGATGAACGAGTGACTAGGAATCTTCACATAAACTTCAGAGAAATAGTTTAATTTACAGGCTTTGTCTCATGCATTGAGCCAAAAATACATGTTCAGGCCTTGGACAATGAGTTTTGGATTGTGGCAATGGAAAAAGAGTTGGAGCAATTTGTTCGTAAAGATGTACGGGAACTTGTGCCACGAGTGAATATTGTGGGAACTAAGTTGATCTTTAAAAACAAGATTGATGAGAATGGTGTGGTGGTTCGAAATAAATCTCGTCTTGTTGCTCAAGGGTACTCTCAGATTGGAGGAGTTGATTTTGAAGAGACTTTCCCCCTTGTAGCACGTATTGAGTCAATCATGTTGTTTCTTGGTATAGCATGCATAATGAATTTCACGGTTTATCAGATGGATGTGAAAAGTGCATTCTTGAATGGGTTCGAACAAGAAGAAGTGCATGTGGAACAACCTACAGAATTTGAAGATTCAATCAATCCAGAGTATGTGTACAAGCTCAAGAAGGCTTTATATGGACTGAAGCAGGTGTCTAGAGCATGGTATGAAAGGCTCACGAGCTCTCTCCTTGAAAAAGGATACGTGAGGGGAAGGGTGGATAAGACCCTTTTGTCTTACAACACTCAAATGAGATTATCATTGTGCAGATCTATGTTGATGACATCATTTTTTTGGTAACTTCTCAAACTCTGGTAGATGATTTCGTACAGAGTATGACTCAATAATTTGAAATGAGTATGGTAGGAGAATTGAAATAATTTATGGGGTTGAAAATCATTCAGACAAATGAGAAAGTGTTCATTTCATAGAGCACTTATGCTAAGAATCTGCTGGCTTTATTCAAATTGGGTCAATGTAAAAGCTAAGACTCCGATTAACACTATAACCAAGCTGTCAAGAGACAATGAGGGAACATATGTGGATGTCAAAATGTGTCGTGGTATGATTGATAGTATACTGTATCTGACAGCAAGCATGCTAGATCTTTTCTTAAGCGTAGGAATATGTGCAAGGTACCAAGCAAAGACAAAACAGTCTAATTTGGAGGCAGTTAAGAGGATCATCAAGTAGGTCAAGGGAACTGTCAACATAGGAATATGGTATTAAAAAGGTTCAAACAAGCACTTGATTGGTTATTGTGATGCAGATTGGACATGAAGTATGGATGACAGGAGGAGCATGAGTGCAAGATGTTTTTTCTTGGGAACAATCTGATCTCATGGATGAGAAAGAAGCAGAACTTTGTGTCACTCTCTATGGCTGAAGCCAAATACATTGCGATGGAAATTTGTTGTGCTCAACTGCTCTAGATGAAACATATGTCAGCAGACTACGAAATTGACGCAAGACCACTTCTCGTTCACTGTGACAGCAAGAGTGCTATAAGCATCTCAGAGAATCCAGTTCAACACTCCCAGACCAAGCACATTGATATAAGACACCATTTAATTCGAGAGTTGGTGGAGGAACAACATCTAGGGGTTGAATACATTGTCATTGATTTGTAACTGACTGATTTCTTTACAAAACCTCTAGATTTTAATCGTTTTATCACCCTGCAAAACTCAATTGGTATATGTGAAATGTAGTAGGTTGTCGAGTGTACATGACTGATACATACACTAAGTCAAGAAATACATCAAGTTCTGATTTAGTTTGGAGTCTGGATAACTAGTGGAAAAGAGATGCATGTTGTGCCATCTTGTCTCAAGAACAATACAAGTTTCTCAAGTGAGGCACAAAGCCAGAAAGCAAAACACTGAGTTGAATCATGATAAGTCACGTGATAGAATCAACTCATGTATTATCTCATCTAGTGACACAATAAGCAGTACAAAAAAACAACAATGAAAAGGGCGGCCTCACTCGAATGATACATGTTGAAAACTATTTGAAACATGATAAAGGCATGAGAGTGTGAAAGGTAGCCACTAGGAGAATGATGACCATATACAAAGAATCAACTGAGGGAAGTGAACGGGCTGAGTCATGTGAAGTGTCAGTTCCTGACACACACAACATTGATTTAAGAGTTCAAAGGAGAAAGAAACAAATTTTTATTTAAAATTTCAGTGCCTCAGTGACATATAGTCGACTAACCATTGATACAATTCCCATCACTCTTGACTTGAATGTGGATGCCTTTACTTGTCAATAGTTGTGAGTGCTACTGATGGTCTTATTGGGTGATTCATTGACTAAATGATTGGATCAAGTTATGCATGGTTTATACTGGTTTGACTAAGAAACATATATCTAGGATTTTGGGCACAAGAAAGGAAAGATTTTTTGAATTTTTAAATTCAAAAATACTTGAGAATCGATATCCCAATTATATCGCATGCAAAAAGGAAATAAAATCTCTTACAGAGATTCTGCATCAGCTCAATAAAAAGGAAAGAAGGTAAAAAAAAAACAGAAACAATCTTTTCCACAAAAAGGCTCCGATGAAACTATGTTCAAACTCTAATTCTCTTCCGCAACCATGGTGCATGCAACTCGCAGAGGAAAAGTTAGAACCAGATCTTCTCGTAAATCGTCTCAACCCCTGACAGATCTTCCACCGCCTCAGTTAATTGATGACTCAAGCCCCGAGGAAAACGCTCCACCGGCAAGAAATCCAAACCTCGTCTTCAATCAAATTCTCGGCGACAATCCAACAGACATCGCAAGATCTTTTTACACATCGCATGATGACGAAGGAACAGATCCAGTGGTTGACGTTGACACACAATAAAAGGAGGATGAAGAGATCCATTCAAGTCATCCCTCCGAGTCAGGCGTGGGAAACAACGGTGAACAATACAAGTCTGATTCTGATCATGAAACAGAGGAGATCCCAGACCGTAGATCACCCAAGCGTGGTGAAAACAAAGCTGATTCAGCCAAGGAAGGTGACGAGGAAATCAAGTCTGGCTCTGGTGAAATAAATGATGAGGACAAACAAGCTGCAGATGTTCTAGCTTCTCTGACCTCCAACAAAAATCCCTTGGAAATTGTTCATGTGAAAGATGAAAATCACGAAATGAATGAAGATCTCACGGCTGATAGAGGTGGTTTTGCTGAGCCAGTTCAAGCTCCCAGAAAGAGGAAGGCCAGGAAAAAAGTGGGGCCACTTTCTAAATAGAAAAATGCTCGAACTGAACAGTGTACAGCTATGAAACCTACTAGGAAGAAGAAGTCATCAAATTCAGCTCCTCCATCTAGCTCAGCCGGTGCTTCAGCTCTAGCAAGAAAGAAGTTTGTCTCAAAACGCTTCCCATCAAGAGTTGTTAAAGAAAGGTACGCGTTTTTAAGGATAGATTAATCCTAGCAGAATTGGTAGTCAACTTTGATGAAGGAGATAAATGGGGTTATCTGGGGTTGATCAATATTGGCATGTTACGGGGTATTGTAACAGGACTGATGAGCTATGTTGTTGAGATTGTGAGAGAGTTTTATACAAACCTACCTGAAAATTGTCCAGCCAGCTCAGACAAGGGAGTACATATCTTCCTGCATAAAAGGATGTATGACTTTTCTTCTGAGCTGATCAAATCATGTCTGGAACTCGAAACCCTGAGTAAAGCTGAAGCAAGTGCTGATGCAGTGTCCATTGACACTCTAGAAAGCTACCTGACTGAAGGACAAAAGAAGCTGTGGGCTTGTATGACAACTGTGGATCTTCCACATAAGTATGCTTCTTTGGTGGTCTTGGTTGCGTTTACCTGTTATCCTTCTACTGACTAGAATCACATCTATGCTAGCAGAGCGAGGTTGATTTACAAGCTGGCTCATGGGATACGAGTTGATTTTGGAAAGCTTGTGTATTGCCAAGTGTTCAGTATTGCTACTGTTCAGAGGAATGACAATTAATGGTTAATATTTCCTTGGATTATCTCTGGTGTTCTTGAAATGCAGCACCCTCCTCAAATATTCTCTGGTGAAGAGTTAGTAAGCCTGATTCAGTACAAAAAGGACCCAAGAAGTGGTGAGGCATTCGTCAAGAAGGAGGCTGAACGGAGGAAGAATCAATCTCCCTCAGGTAAAGGCAAGAACTCCTTTGGCTCTGCATCATCTGCTCGTCATGTATCTTTTGAATCAACACCTGCCCCATCTAATGGTGTAGAAGTGAGGTAGCTCGGCACAGTTCGGATGCCAACTCGCTCATGTGTTAACCCATTCTCTACTCAGAATGCTCTTCAAGACATTGCTGATGGTCTTCAGAATCTGACTGACATGGTGTTTCATCTCCGTGAAATGACTCAAGGTAAGTCTTCTTTTCCTCTTTCATATGTTCTACTGACGATGTGTGTTTTTAACTTGTGTGCTTTCAAGTAAGGGGATAAAAGGGTAAGTCGGTTATGAAATAATCTGATGAAGAGTTGGAACAAGAGGAAGAGTCTCCCGAAGAAGATGATGATGAGACTTCTAGTAATGAATAAGTCTTTAGGTCTTAGTTTATGGGGGAGTGGCTGAGTGAACTTCAGTTCTTTTTATTTTTGGGTGCTCTGGGTCACGGTTTCTAAATTTTGGGGGAGTAGGATCAGTTTTTTTATTTGTTGGTTGAACTTGTTTAACGTCCCTCGCTAATTTTGACATATGTCTTAAGTTCAAAATCACAATTATGTGCTTCAGCTATGTAATTTTCAATTTTTAGTGGCATACTTGAGAAGTACACAAAGCTAAAAAGAGGGAGATTGAAGATGCAGCGAACTAGGTCAGGAGATACGACAACATCTGTCTCAATCAAAGCGTAGATCACCATGTGCGTCAACGATAGAAACCATCTTGGAGCTGACGTGAAGTTAAAGTTTCTGAAGTTTTAGGAGGCTTGTAGCTGACTAGGACAAGGCGAAAGGAGATAAGCTGAGCTGGATGAGTACAAATACACACAAAGATCAAGAAAATATTTTACTTAGGAAAAGATTTAAGAAAATTTATATTTTCCTAAATGATTAATATTGATCAAAATGAAAATATTCCCTAAACAGTTAGGCAAGTTGTAAACGATAATATTATGTGTTAATAGGTTAGCTAAGGTTTCCATAGGACATCACACGTTTTAAGAAAGATTGCATTTAGTAAGGGTTTAAGTGTTCTTGTAAAGGGTATCAAACACGGTTGTTAAGGATAAATCTGAATAGCTTTGAGATCAAATATATATCGAAAAGTATATTAAGAAAAAATAAAGTAAGAGAAACAAAAAATTTAAAGTGAAACTTGTAAATTTATTTTACAATAAAAAGTATTGAAAATAATACCGTATGTTACAGTCATTTATTAAGTAGATCTCCTATTTTCACTTAAGTGCAGTTGTGTACTATCATATAGATAAGCCAGTATACTATTGAAATTTTTCAGTACTGTCAATAATCGAATATAAACTTACTGATATTTCTTTTCTTCGAAACTTACTGATATATCACTATCATACATACATTATGTACAACAAAACATTCCATTTCGATTTTATTCCCATCCAGACAAAAAAAAAACAAGAATGTATACATCTGGTTAAAGCTCCTCCATATGAATATATTTCAACCTAAAGGAACATATTATATTTGGAGATAAAAGTATGTTCGTGAGGCTAAAACTTTTGGTGGATTTTTTTTTTTGGGGCTGAAACATCCTTTCATTAAGAAATTTAGAGTGGGTTGGCTTGATAAAGCCTTAGAGCCTGTTTGGATACAAAATCTGCACTAGCGTTTTTCTCTCTAGGGATATGCAAGAAAGAAATAGACAAAAAGCGGTTGGTGAGATCATTGATGTCAGCTAGGATGCCATAAAGATCTGCAACTTATGCTTCTTCTCTAATCGCTTGGATCAGATTCTTGGAGTCAGATTCAAAGATTACGGTTGAAAAACCTTGGGCGATCGCAGCTTCCATGGCGTGAAGGATCGCTAGACTTTCTGCCCCAAGTGGCGATTTCACAAAAGGTATGGCTCCTGATCCCTTCAGCTCCAGCTTCTCTCTTTGTCTGGTAAATATCCACCCTAGGCCGGCGATTTTTTCCTCACTCTTCCAAGCTGCATCCGATTGGCATATAACCATATCTAGGGATTGGTATCTTCCGGATCGAGAAAGTATCGCTTGGGATTTGATCGGTTTTGGCTCTTGAGCAAGGCTCCATTCTCTGGCTGAGGTAATTGCTTTTGTAAGCATCTCTTCAATTGTGTAGATCTTATTATTGAAGATGTGATTGTTGCGTGATGTCCAGAGGGACCAGCAGATCCACGCCGCTAAAGGTGTCTTCGATAATCCCGTTGGCGGCAAGCAAATCAAACGACTACAGTTCTTCCACCCCTCCGCGAAGGAAAGGATGGAGAGTGTGTCAGGGCAAGATACAAAGGGTGAAGCCTTCCATACCTGGGTTGCAAAGGGACATTGAAACATGAGATGTGAGATCGTTTCTACCTGTCCACATTTGATGCAAGAGGGATCCAATGGAATGTGCCGTGCTAGCAATCTATCCCCAACCGGAAGGGCTTCTTTAGTCGCTTTCCAGATCATCATTCTGACCTTTGGGGCCATTTTCTGCAACCAAATTTCTGAATTCCAACTCCAGTTCTCAGGTACTACTGTCGGTGTAGGTTCAATATCTTTATCTTTCCTGGCAGAGTAGTAGTCTGACTTTTTTGTGTAGATTCCAGAAGGTTGTTGTAGCCAAATCTGTTTACCTGGTATCATAGCTTTGCTGGGTTTTATCTCCAGGATTTGGGCTTCATATTAGGGCAGCAGGTTCCTGATTTTTTCCACGTCCCAAGTTGTAGTGTTTTGGTGGAAAAGAGCATCGACTGTTAAGTCTTTGGCATGTTCAGGACTTGGGCCAAAAGGGGTAAGTTTCTCTGACGTAGAGAGCCAGGCATCATCCCAAATTTTGATAGATTGTCCATTTAAGATGGCCCATCCTGTTTGCTTTTTCAGGAGGTCTCTTCCCAATAAGATTCCACGCCAGCCGTGGGATGTGTTTGCTGGTAGCTCGCAGTCCGTGAAGGAGATATCATAGAAATATTTACCCATGAGGATGCGAGCCATCAGGCTTTCTGGATTTTGGAGGATTCTCCAGCTGAGTTTGGCCAACATAGCATCATTAAAACACTGTAACTCCCTAAAACCTAGCCCTCCGTTTTCTTTTGCCTCTGTTAATTTGTCCCATGAGATCCATGCCATCTTCTTCTTTCCTTGGGAAGAGTCCCACCAAAATCTTGTTAAAACAGATTGTATCCTTTTGTAGAAAGAGTCCAGTAGCTTGAAGGTAGACATTGCAAAAGATGGCATAGAAGACAAAACACTCTTAAGCATTACCATCTTACCCACAGGACTAACGAATCTCGTGGACCAGCTTCTAGCTTTCTGCTGAATTTTGTCAACAATGGAGGTGAAGAGGTCTTTCTTCTTCCTGCCAAACTCTCAGGCAGTCCAAGGTATTTCCCCACCCCTCCCTCCTTACTTATATTTAGGCTTTGCTTCATATTGTTTCTAAGCTGTTGTGGCGTCTTCCTGGAAAAAGTAATAGCTGATTTTTCTCTGTTAATGCATTGTCCAGAGGCTGTCTCGTAGTCTGTTAGGATCTGTTGAAGAGCTGTTGCATTTTTTATATTAGCCTTACAGAAGAACATCGTATCATCTGCAAAAAGCAAATGATTGATGTATGGACTTTTTCTTGCCACTTTAATTCCTTTAAGTTTTCCATGTGATTGTGCAGAAGTACACAGGCCAGATAATACTTCATTGCAGAGGATGAAGATGAAAGGGGACAATAGATCTCCTTGGCGGATGCCTCGTTCTGGTATTACGCAGCCTCGAGGTGAGTCGTTGATTAGAAAGGAATAGGAGACTGTTGTAATACATTGCATGATCCAGTTAGTCCAAATGTTGCGAAACCCCATTTTTTCTAGCACCAATCTGATAAAGTCCCACTCCAATCTATCGTATGCCTTGCTCATGTCAGTTTTAACTGCCATGGAGCAATGTTTCTCTGCATCTGATGTCTTTAAAAAATGCAGGACTTCGTGAGTTATTAACACATTGTCAGAAATTGCTCTACCCGGGACGAAAGCTGACTGGTTTTCAGAGATCATGTGCGATAAAACCGGCTGCAGTCTTCTAGTAAGTAGTTTCGAGATGATTTTGTAGTAGACGTTGCAGGTTCAATTGGTCTGTAGTCTACTACTTTCCTTGGACCGTGAATTTTGGGTATGAGCCTTACATGTGTTTGTTAATGTACTCAGGTAGCATCCCAGTTCTGAAAAAGCTTCCTATTTCACTGATGATACTAGGGCCAACAGTGTCCCAATTAGCTTGGAAAAGGATGCTGAGAAGCCATCAGGTCCTGGTGCTTTATCTGCATGAATAGAGAAGGTTGCATTCTTGATCTCTTGTGCTGATGGCATTTTTATTAACCTTGTATTTATATCCTCCGACACGCAGGGTTGGATGACCTTTAATACAATGTCTTCTCGAGGAGCAGCTGTGGATGTGAAGATATTCCGGTAGTAAGTAGATATGACATCTGCTATTTGACTCTCCTCATATACCGCTTTCCCTTCATCATCCTCAATAACTGCAAATTTGTTGACTGCTTTACGAATTCTTGTGATAGCATGGAAGTAGCTAGTGTTTTTATCTCCTAGGCTTAGCCACAGTAACCTGCTTCTTTGTCTCTAGAACTCCTCTTCTTCTTTATATGCTTCTTTTAACTTTAGGATTATACTTGAGAGCAGTATATCATCTGGTTGGGGACTTATCAAGGCTGATTCCAAGGCTTTCCGGTTCTCTTCAATCTTTAACTTGCTGTTCATTTGATTTTCTTTGTGCCATTTGATGATAGCTCTTCTGACATACATAATGCGTGTCTGAACTGGCGAGTTCCTTGCATCATTCCATGTTTTCTTAACCAACGCCATGACTTCTTTATTGTTTCGTAGCCTTCTGTCATATCTAAAGATACCTTTTCCTTTTTTCCTTTTAGGTTCCAGGTGAGTGACGATAGGCTTGTGGTCTGATCCCTCAAATCTGAGGTATTCACTCCTAGCTGCCGGGAAGATTTCAGCCCAAAGGCTATTCACCATTGCACGGTCCAGCCTGCATCTTACTAAGTGATCAGATCTTTTTCCCCTCCAATCACATTCTGATATAAAGGTTCGAAAATCCACAAAGGATCCTTCTGATCTGACTTTTCTTCCTGATTTCTCAGTGTTGTTTACTATGTCGTTGAAGTCTCCAGAAATGAACCAGGGAGCTTCTCGGGATGCCTGGAGGTCTGTTAGTTGATTCCACAAGTGTTTACGCTTACTTTGCTCTGGTTCTCCGTATAGAAAGGTAGCATAGAAGCATTGTCCTTCATAGGTAATAATTGTGTCAATGAAGTTCTTACAAGAGGATAATACTTCTAATTTTACATCATGATTCCAGAATAAAGCAAGACCTCCTCCACATACACCATGAGGTGAGACCAGGGAATGATTTGCATAATTCATCCATGCAAATTCTTTGAGAACGAAATCATCGGGATTTTTCGTTTCTGTGAGGAAGAATATATCAGGGACCACACTAAGCCTTAGATCCCTTAGTCTCTGGACTGTCCAGGGATTCCCCAGCCCTTGACAGTTCCAGCAGACTATTGCTAAGGAAGAGGCTTGGATGGATTGTGAAAATCCATCCTCGGCTTTGAGATAGCCGGTATGATGTTCGTGGTCGGTCTGTTAGATTGACGAGTGTTATCCTCTCTGCGAGGGATCCTTCTGCTGCCAGATGGGCATAGTAAGTTGGTATTGTTCTCCTCATTACGAGGGATAGTTTTGGACACAGCTCTTCTCTTGGGTGAGCTCCTGACTTGACTTATTTTCCTTTTCTTTGATGTTGTGTCTTGGAGTGGAGAGTTGTAGATTGGGTTTGGTTTGATAATTCTTTTTCCAGGTGGTCTTCCCAGTCTTTTCTTTGCTGGAATCTTCTTGGTCAAGCCTGGATCAAGTCCTTCATTAACATCTTGACTATGATGAATCAAAGGTCCAAGGCGTTGTGCCACTGGGATGCTTTCTGCTGAGGAGTTTGGATGGTTCGAGGGTGCCTCAGGGATTTGTTCCATCTCAACTAATTGATCCTGGGGGCCGTTTAGATCAGCCATTTGGTTAGAGCCTTCAGGGTTATGACTTGCCAGGTTAGCTTGGACCATTTGTGCCGTTGTTTCTTCTACTTGGCCTTGTAGCTCTGCTAGTCTCATTCGTTCCTTTCTTGCAGCCGATTCCATGGGGTCTGCACAACTGGTATATTGATTCATGGCCTCTCTAAGCTCCTCTCGTGCTTCCGCTAGGGCTGATTGGGGAAGCTCCTCCGATGGAATTAACTGCTGAGTAGGTTGTTTGGGAGGTGATGTAATGGAGGGAGGTGGAGGGAGGCGTCTTACTTCTCTCCATACCTCACGGTGTGAGGATGAGGAAAGAGGACGGTTTGAAGGATGGAGAGTTTGACTCCCGTGGGATCTATGCGGTGGGGATCTGTTATACTGTCTGGACAGAGTAAGAGGTGGAGATAGTCCTCGTCTGGCTGAGCTTCCATCAGCTAGTGCTCGGTGTCCATTGTAACCCGTCAGGTTTTCTCGAGATGCAGTAAGTTTATGTCTCAGATCCTGGCTTCGGTACTCATTTGGAGTTCTGCTAGGTCGGTAAGTTGAGTAACCTGATCCATGTCCCTGAGATGATTCTCGATCATAGTTAAGGTTCCTTGCTGGGTAAGTAGGTCTCCTTGAGGGTTCTTCCATCCTTAGAGATTTGCTTGCTGTTTTGGACAGCTCCTTGTTAGGGGCCTGGTCACAGCTACGGTCTTGGGACTTTGATTGCCCTGTATTCCTTTGGGGACAATCCTGGACCTCATGGTCTAGTTTACAGCAAAGAGAGCAGTGTTTTTCCAGTTTTCCGTACACAAGGATTGTAGGAATTTCTAGCAGTTCTAATCAGATTAGCAACCCTAGGTATAAATTCCATTCCCTAAGATCTAGGGTTCATGTATATTGAATCTAGATATCTCGAAGTTACCTGGAGATTAGCAGCGGAAGGTTTGCAAGTAATCGAGATCCTTAAGCGCCTCAAGTGCTGCGCCTCTACTGGTATCCACACGCACACAGACTGGAACAGACGGGATGCTAGTGCCGTAAGAGATCAGATCTCTTTGAGGTTTTTCAGTTTCTTTCTGGTGGCTGTGAATTTGGTTAGCTCTCTGTAAAAGTCGACCATATATCTTATATATGTTGACTTATACCACGACCCGATTAACCAAGGATTAAACCGAAGTTAATTAAGTCATCCGCGATCCGTGTCGATCGATACACTTGTTGTGTCGATCGACACTGCCTCAGAAACTTGATAGTGAATGCATATAAAATATGCATTTATCAGATCATTACATTAATGATCAACCTCATATATTATGTCCAGTTTCCTTAGGTGTGTGACCCTGTAGGATCATATAATACTAGCAATGAGTTCTAAACTCATTGATCATAAGTGGCTTCTAGCAAAGCATTATGATTTCCCAGTGTTATATGACTGTCTCATCTCGACAATACAACTTTCACTTAGAGTGAGTACAATAGATTTCAGGACATTCCGAACAATCTCCCACTTGTACTGGAATCATCTATTCCTATAATCCCTTTGTAGCTATATCTCGATCTGGCATAAGGCAAGAACTGTGTCATCCTTATTAAGCTAGATCATGTTTATCGAACTCTGATTTATACTGATAAGACAAACGACCGACAATCACCTCGTTTGAGCTCGGCCACGCATTTCCAGTATCAAATCTTCGATAGGCCCTGAGATATTTATCTCCTGTTATATGGGAGGTATAAATCCCATCTTGTTCCATCCATGTCCCTTTCACATTTCATGATACGCTCAATCAGTGTCTTTATAGTCACCAGTTACGGCTGACGTTTGACAAAGTCAAGACGGACCAATCCATATGTAAGAAATCATGATGAACTCAGGTCTAAGAACTATACTCTATAGTCGCAATGAGAAACTCT
Organism: Orychophragmus violaceus; assembly: GCA_030180135.1. NCBI lineage: Eukaryota > Viridiplantae > Streptophyta > Magnoliopsida > Brassicales > Brassicaceae > Orychophragmus > Orychophragmus violaceus. Next base: position 99,757,661 of record CM058239.1, read on the forward strand.
TATGACACTAATATAACCATCTTGTAGAGTTCTCATCAACGGGTCAAGTCCGATCCTGTGTTCTATAACACATATCTATGTGATTGACTTTAATACTCTTATTAATGACTCCATGAAACTTAGTCATCAGTCACCTCACATACTAGTCTCACGCGGTTGTTAATGGCCCACTTTAACAACCTCGACCAGAGACCAACATAATTTATGTCATTTATTATTTATAGGGTTTCATGATCAAGTCACATACTTGATGACCTATAAAATGCCATAAATTACTTTGGGACTATTATTTAATAACACAATTAAATAATTCTGAAGCAAATTTCATTAAAATAACATAACCATATTATGTTTTGTGAACATCATGACATAACTAAAAACGAAATACAACTCCCACTGAAATCAAGATCATATCTTAAGAAATCTAATGCCTATAGTAGCAATATGACTCTCATGCTTAGGCCTTGGGAGAGGCTTGGTCAAAGGATCAGCAACATTCTCATCCGTCGGGACTCTGCTGATCTTCACATCTCCTCTATTAATAATATCACGGATAAGGTGATATCTCCTCTCTATGTGTTTGGACTTCTGGTGTGACCTAGGTTCCTTTGCTTGCGCAATGGATCCATTGTTGTCACAATACAAAGCCACTGGCTCAGAAATACTAGGAACCACACCAAGTGCATTGATGAACTTCTTGATCCAAACAGCCTCCTTTGCCGCTTCAGAAGCGGCGAGGTACTCAGCTTCGGTCGTGGAATCCGCTACAGTGTCCTGCTTGGAACTCTTCCAGCTAACTGCACCGCCATTCAGACAGAAGACGTAACCAGATTGTGATCGGAAATCGTCCTTGTCTGTCTGAAAACTTGCGTCTGTGTAACCACTTACTACAAGCTCATCACTTCCTCCGTACACCAAGAATTTGTCCTTAGTATTTCTCAAATACTTTAGGATATTCTTGACAGCTGTCCAGTGACTTTCACCTGGATCAGATTGGTATCTACTCGTCATGTTTAAAGCACAAGCAACATCTGGACGAGTACAGAGCATGGCATACATGATGGATCCTAAAGCAGAAGCATAAGGAATCCTACCCATGCGTTCTCGCTCAGCAGGTGTCGAAGGACACTGCTTCTTGCTGAGACTAATGCCATAAGACATTGGTATGAAGCCCTTCTTGGAATAATGCATACTGAACCTGTGTAAGACCTTATCGATATAAGTATCTTGACACAGTCCAATTAACTTGTTCAATCTATCTCTATAGATTCTTATTCCAAGAATGTACGCGGCTTCTCGCATGTCTTTCATTGAAAAACAACTTCCGAGCCAAGTCTTAACAGACTGTAACAGCGGAGTATCATTTCCGAGAAGAAGTATGTCATCTACATACAATACGAGAAATGCAACTGTGCTCCCACTAGTCTTCTTGTAAACACACGGTTCCTCTTCGTTCCTGATGAAGTCAAACTTTTTGACCGCTTCATCAAAACGAAGATTCCAACTCCGAGATGCTTGCTTCAATCCATAAATGGATCGATGAAGCTGGCATACCTTCCTAGCAGCATTAGGATCGATGAAACCTTGAGGTTGTGTCATGTACACATCCTCTTCCAGAATTCCATTAAGAAAAGCTGTTTTCACATCCATCTGCCAGATCTCATAATCATAATGAGCGGCTGTTTCTAGGAGAATCCGAATGGATTTAAGCATAGCGACAGGGGAATAGGTTTCTTCATAGTCAATACCATGAATTTGTTTGAAACCTTTTGCCACTAGCCTTGCTTTGTATATCTGAATATTACCATCCACATCAATTTTCTTCTTGAAAATCCATTTACACTCAATGGCTTTTGCACCATCGGGTAAATCAACCAAAGTCCACACTTGGTTCTGTGATATGGATCCCATTTCGGATTCAGCGGCTTTCAGCCATTTTCGGAGTCAGGGCTCATCATCGCTTCTTCAAAATTCGCAGGCTCGTCACTGTCAATGATCAATAGATCATGACAATTAGTTACGAGAAATCCATATCTCTCGGGTTCGTGACGGATCCTTTCGGATCTGCGAATTTCTGGCTCCACAGGCGTGGTCTCTACAAATCTTTGTAGATCCAACTGTTGCTCTTCCTCAGCGTGTTGAGCGGACTCCTGTGGTTCTCGAACTTCATCGAGTTGTACTTTACTCCCACTGTTATTCTTGGAAAGAAACTCTCTTTCAAGAAAGACACAGTTCCGAGAAACAAACACTTTGTTCTCGGATTGGTTGTAAAAGTAGTATACCTTGGTTTCCTTAGGATAACCAACGAAGTAGCATTTATCAGATTTGAGTTCGAGCTTATCAGTAATTAACCGCTTAGCATAAGCTTCACAACCCCAAATCTTCAGGAAAGACAAGTTCGGAACATTTCCTGTCCACATCTCATGTGGTGTCTTTGCAACTGATTTTGACGGAACCCTATTTAGTGTAAACGCAGACGTTTCTAGAGCGTATCCCCAGAAGGATAATGGAAGAGATGAGTGACTCATCATTGATCGAACCATATCTAATAAAGCCCGATTCCTCCTCTCGGACACTCCATTCCATTGGGGTGTTCCAGGAGGAGTGAGTTGTGAAACAATTCCACAATCTCTTAGATGATCACTGAATTCTTGACTCAAGTATTCGCCTCCACGATCTGATCGAAGAGATTTAATACTTTTGCCAAGTTTATTTTGTACTTCATTCTGGAACTCTTTGAACTTTTCAAAAGATTCCGACTTGTGTCTCATTAAATAGACAATACCTACTGAAGTCATCAGTGAAGGTAATGAAGTACCAAAAGTTTCCTCTGGCACTTGTGCTCATTGGACCGCACACATCAGTATGTATAAGTCCCAATAGGTCACTGGCCCTCTCATTTTGTTTGTTGAAAGGGGCCTTGGTCATTTTGCCCTGTAAACAAGATTCGCATTTCTCACGTGATTCATAATCAAATGAGCCCAGAAGCCCATCACTATGGAGCTTCTGAATCCGTTTCTCATTTATGTGGCCCAAACGACAATGCCAGAGAAAAGTCTGATTCGTGTCATTTGACTTGAATCTCTTGGTATTAATGTTATAGATTGGCGTGCTTTGGTTTAGAACATAAAGTCCATTCTCTAATGGACTGCTACCATAAAATATATCATTGTAATCAAAAGAACAACATTTATTCTTAATTAAAAACTGATATCCTTCCATATCCAAAACAGGAATAGAAATAATGTCTCTGCTTATAGCAGGTACATAGTAGAAATTATTGAGTTCTAAAACCAAACCAGAAGGTAAAGACAAATTAAATGTTCCTACGGCTAATGCAGCAACTCTTGCTCCATTTTCCACGCGCAGGTCCACTTGTCCTTTCTCCAAAGTCTTACTGTTGCTTAGGCCCTGCATATTAGTACAAATATGAGCACCACAGCCGGTATCCAATACCCAAGAAGTAGAACCAGAAGTAGTAACATTTACTTCTATGACATAAATACCTGAAGATGAAGTCTCGAAAGTCTTCTTCTTCTTCTTCTTCTCTTCCAAGAATTTGTTGAATTTCTCTTCCAATGCCCAAGCTCATTACAGTAATGGCACTTATCAGTCTCAGATGGGCCGGGCTTGGGTTTGGAAGAGGACACAGGCTTGTCCTGATTTTCAATCTGGACGGCCTTGCCCTTTCCCTTACCCTTGCCAAGTTTCTTAAAATACTTACCCCCTTGTACCATAAGTACATTTGGAGTGCCCTTCTTGATATTAGGCTCAGCTGTCTTGAGCATGCCATGCAGTTCAGTCAACGTCTTCGTCAAGTTGTTCATGTTATAGTTCATAACAAACTGATCATAACTTGACGGCAGTGACTGCAAAATGATGTCAGTAGCCAACTCTTGGCTAATGGGACAATCCAGCTTCCCCAGGTTATCAATATAACCCATCATCTTAATAACATGAGGACTAACTGGACCGTCCTTTGGTAGCTTGCATTCAATGAGAGACTTAACCGTCTGGTATCTCTCAGTTCGTGCCTACTCCTGAAACATACTTTTCAGGCTAGTGATCATCTCCATTGGCGACTCCACGTTCTCATATTGCTTCTGCAAATCCGAGTTCATGGTAACCAACATGAGACAACACACATCGACAACATAATTAGAATGCTTATCCCAAGCACTCCTTTCTGCATGTGGGGCATTGGCTCTCGGTTTTTTAGGGAGAACATTTTCTAGGACATAGTCCCTTTTCTCCTGCTTGAGAACAATTCTCAAGTTCCGATACCATTCGAGAAAATTCGATCCATTTAACTTGTCCTGCTCAAGGACGGATCGTAGGGAGAAAGTGTTGTGATGAGTGTTAGTCATAGCTGAGATCAAAGAAAGGAAAAGGTTTAGTTATGATGTTCAAGAAATGAGAAATCTTAACTATTAAGAAAACTCGCATTATATTCAAACAATGTTTCCTCAAATGAATATAATGATCCAAGACCCATACTTCACTAAACTTGAGTGAGCCACTGGCTATCACCCAAATTTTAGCTATCTAGGTAAGCAACAACTTTGCTAGTTATATCCAATATAACTCTTGGTTGTGGATTGACATCTCATGTCCAATCCATCTGATGTCTCTAGGCCCCAAACGATTTTGATAGCCCAGTCAAGTAAACCAATCTCTTAAGTCATGTAATTGTTGACGCCTTGCACTGCAAGCCCATCAACACGATTACCTCCTGCCTTACTCATGTAATTGTGGACAGCTTGCACTGCAAGTCTATCACACAATGAAACAAGTCTTGACAGTTGACAAGATTGGAAAGACATCTAAATATACTTGATATTTAGTTGAGGAACGGAACTGTTTTAAAACGTTTAATCTTATTATGTTTTAATTATTCTAATAAAAGGATTTATCTTGGTTTGGTTCTGTGATTTCAGGTTCAATAACCGAAACCAGCGGACTCTGTGTCGACCGACACTACTTTAGTGTCGATCGATACAGATTTACCAAAACCAATTTGCGATAACCGATCTATCCAATTGATCCGGTTTTTGATAACCGGTCAGTGTCGATCGACACTACATTAGTGTCGGTCGATACCAACCTTATCAAAATAATCACAATAAACCGTTTTAGCGGTTTAACCAATTTTAACCAAGCTTGATGATCGGTCCAATCCAATTGAACCGACTATCCTGATCGCGAGGTCTGTGTCGACCGACACAACCCTTGCGTCGATCGTCACAGTTAGGTTAAACCTGAATTTTATTCGGGTTATCATTACGTGTCGATCGACACCGGATTGGTATCGATCGACACAGTGCGATAAACCCTAGAACGTTTTTCAAACCAAAAAACCTAAACTAGATTACTTTGATCAAAACAAATTTTAGCATGCTTGTATCAATTATACAGAGATCTAGATTCAACTAATCTAATCATCATGCTACTGATTCAATAGAACCCTAAGGCTCTGATACCACTGTAGGAATTTCTAGCAGTTCTAATCAGATTAGCAACCCTAGGTATAAATTCCATTCCCTAAGATCTAGGGTTCATGTATATTGAATCTAGATATCTCAAAGTTACCTGGAGATTAGCAGCGGAAGGTTTGCAAGTAATCGAGATCCTTAAGCGCCTCAAGTGCTGCGCCTCTACTGGTATCCACACGCACACAGACTGGAACAGACGGGATGCTAGTGCCGTAAGAGATCAGATCTCTTTGAGGTTTTTCAGTTTCTTTATGGTGGCTGTGAATTAGGTTAGCTCTCTGTAAAAGTCGACCATATATCTTATATATGTTGACTTATACCACGACCCGATTAACCAAAGATTAAACCGAAGTTAATTAAGTCATCCGTGATCCGTGTCGATCGATACACTTGTTGTGTCGATCGACACTGCCTCAGAAACTCGATAGTGAATGCATATCAAATATGCATTTACCAGATCATTACATTAATGATCAACCTCATATATTATGTCCAGTTTCATTAGGTGTGTGACCCTGTAGGATCATATAATACTAGCAATGAGTTCTAAACTCATTGATCATAAGTGGCTTCTAGCAAAGCATTATGATTTCCCAGTTTTATATGACTGTCTCATCTCGACAATACAACTTTCACTTAGAGTGAGTACAATAGATTTCAGGACATTCCCAACAAGGGTGACTTCTACTTCATCTCCATTTGGATACTCTACAATAGCCTTATTTATCAGAGGTAGGAGGCCATTTACTAGGGCGCGCATCCTTGTAGCCATTGAGGAGATCTCGACCAGTTCAACTCTGCCAATGTCGTCTCCAATACTTCTGATAGTTGACTCTATCCACAGGTGAACTGGCAGTCCTTGGACTTGGATCCAGAAAGAAATATTTAAGGGAAAGTCCTTTGAAGTTGTGGCTTCCCATCTTTCTAGGATGACCATCTACTTAGCAAAGTGAAAAGGTCTCTTTGCCAGCACATCTTGTAGATCTCTTTCAGACTCAAACTGAAACTGGAACAAACCTTGAACAAGGTCAGATCCGCACGGTCGGCGTTCACATTTCCAGATCTCTGACAGGAAAGGGATTAGGGACCAGATTCTTTGAGCTTTTTGGTTGGTGACTCGACCAATCAACGTAAGTTTATGCTTGTGCATGAGATCTGAGTTATCAGGTTCAGGTACTCGGATTCTAGCTGTACGAGGGGGGTTACTGGGACCAGCAATCCCTTTACCTTTGTCAGCATACGGGATCTTATGAGACATCTTTTCCTGTGGAGTCGAATACATATCTGGTTTGAAAAGTAGTGACTTTTGAAGGTTCTTCCTACGCAAGCAGGAGAGGTTTGAAAAAGAGAAAGCAAGAACACAAGATTTCTTCTCACAAATCACTTGTGAGAGATGGTTTGAGCAGGCTTGAGCTTTAGGTGTAAAACGCAGGGGATCTCAAACTCCACCCAAATCTGCTTGAAAAGATGAAGTAATGACTTCTCCTGGTCAATTTCAGACATTTTTCTGTGCGATCATGACGGAGAGCTATTTGTATTATGTACCTTACATAACCTATTTGGATTCAAATTCAATAAGTGGTACAGATAAACTGATAAATCGTATGAAAATGTACATCCATCACTACAAGAAAATCACATATTAATTGCGCCCGAAAAACGCTATCTAATGATACAATAGCGTTAAACTAAACGTTCTGTCATCGCCTGCGATAAAAAGTCTGACACTTTAGATAGCGTTTTTTTGTAAATGCTATGAAATGTATTTTTAAGATAGCGTTTTATTGCCTGCAATAGGTTAAACTACAATAGCGGTTGAATGTCTGTAATAGGTTAATTTACAATAGCATTTATTCAATACTATAAATTAGCTATATAATAGCATTATGTAAATGTCATCTATACATATTTTTGTTCATCATGTATAGATCACATTTACCTATTTTTGATTTTCCACCCTAATTTTCTAAAAATATTAATTTAATTTAAAAAGAAAATTATAATTAATTTATAAATCAAATACAAAATACATAGTTTAAATCAAATACAAAATACATAGTTTAAATTGAAATTACAAATTACATAAGTTACAAAATACATAATTTTATCTTCTCCATCTTCCGTAGGTGCTTGTCCAATACGACTCGAAGCATTGGCCAGAATAGTGCTAGGTGACTCTGAGATCGAAGATCTAAGCATCGCATAATCACTCGGCATGGTGGTATGTAAATCTTCTCTCACAAATCACCAAAACACTACAAGAATTACTCCCAAAATAAGTTCACATTCACAAAACTTAACATCGTCTTACCTGTATTGCACTGTCAACAAGACTAGAAAACTGACTATACAACTTTTTCCAAATTCCTTTCTTCCCCTGCAAATCCATGGCCCAAAGTCAACAAGACTAAAAAGCTCACGAGGAGCTTTTGGGATTTAAGGTGGATCATATTAAAAGAAACATTGAAAGACTTAGTCTGAAGTGTATGTTCTTATACCTGAACCTTCCATGCTTTAAGTGAAACGTCAAGCCTTGCATCAACATCTTGAGCACTCATGGGTTCCATTTCCGTCAACTCTTAGGATAGTATGGTAAGGAACGAAACTTAGGAAACTCATCTCATAGTCTTGTAAAGACCGAAACGGGAAAATCACGGTCCAATAAATATTGTCTGTAAGCACAGCTGCTCCAGCACTAATATGTTTTCCAACAAACCAAAACGGACAAATACCAAAACAACGTCAGTGATCATCACACATGATATAACACGATGCTGTAGATAAAGGTTCTGTGTCAACCTGAAATATAATCTGGAAGAGATGGACACAGAACGGTAGTGTCTTTAAATCAGAAGTTTTTCTCCCCATTTATAAGGGGAAAATGTAATCCATTCTTTGCATCATTTCCTACTTGATGAGTCGTTAGTCTCGTAATACATAAACCAAAACAAGAAGAAGCAAAAATTCAACCTTTAGATGATTAGAACACAAAGGGTAGCATAAAGCAACGCTAAAAACATAGGAAGAGATATGAAATTTACATCTTTCATAATCTAGTAGACATAATACTTCTCCGATTATCTGGCCAACGCTTTGAAGAGACTTCAAATCATCCTCAGTTTTGTTGAATTCATTTTTAGATGCTCTAAGATTCTCCCTAGCTGCAAAATTACAAGACCCGTCATTTATAATCGCAGATACCAATTAAACGAAGCTGTTTATAAAAAAACTCCATTAAGAAGGAAAATCAATAAAAGTTCAAATCAACTTCAAAACTACTTATCTAAACAAACCCATACTACAAGGACTTCAGACCTCATCGTCTTCCTCGAATCCGACCCCAGGGTGAAGAATCCCAAAATAGAGAGAGAAAGAGATTAAGAGAGAGTCTCAGATTGAAGAACATAAATGGTTTGAGAGACATCAGAGATATCAATTGAAGGATCGGTTTAACGAGAGCAAGCCGGAAATGGCCACATTTCTTGACGAGAGCAAGCCGGACAGAGATTAAGAGAGGAGGAGTCTCAAATTGATGAAAATAAATGGTTTGAGGTCGAAGACCCAAAACCTAGAGGCTAATAATTTAAGAGAGGAAGAGCAATTTGCCGCTTTGAACCGCCAAAATGAAAAGTAATCCGCGGTTAACCAAGCCAAAATGAAAATTTGAGCGGTTCATTTTTTTGTTGGCGGCTGTTTATGGTTTTGAATGGTAACTGCGGTCAGGGCGGACAAAACTAACTGCGGACTAGAACACTTTATTTTTGGGGCGGACACAGTCCGTTGCGAACTGAATTTATTTCTTTGTAAAAATGGTCCGCACTTGGTCCGCAACGGACTGTTTTGATTATTTTCTGTCCGCAGCGGACTTAATTAAAAATTGCGAATGGTGAAAAAAGCGGTTTTGACCGCTTGCGGACTAATCCGCCCTAACCGCAGTTACCATTCAAAGCCTATCTTCTTCTTTTTTTTAACCAAAATCATAAAATACTTTATCTAATCCTAAAATTTATTTAATCCCATTTTTAGTCATATTAATCCTAAAATTTATTTAATCAGATTAATCCTAAAATTTTGGTTAGACATTAAATATATTTTGTTTAAACATAACTAAACATCAATTTTAAAAATTAGGGTTAAAACCACAAATTATAAAAAAAAAATATTATGAGATTTTGTAGAACAAACATATATTCATTATAAAAACATAAAGTCTAAATTTTATTGTATTTTCTAATGTAAAACGACAAATAAAAAAACCTTGAAGTGTTTGGGATATTAGAATATAGGTTTAGGGTTTGGGGTATTGGAATATAGGTTTAGGATTTAGGGTTTAGGACATTGTAGTATATGTTTAAGGTATTGGAATATAGGGTTTATGTAAAGTTAGTGAGAAGCTTCCAAATTCTAAACATATAATACAATGTCCTAAACTCTAAATAAAATATTTTAAAAATTCTATTATATATATATATAAACCTGCAATTATATCCCAGCAATACCATAAACCTTTATAACCCTGAACTCAAAAATTCTTTATGTGTTATAACTCTGCAATACCCTAAATCTTTACAATTATATCTTAAACCTTATAAAATTATATTTTTATACTTTAAACTCTAAACCTTGTACCCTAAACTAATCAAAAACTTAAAACCCTATATTATAAACTAATCAAACCCTTTCTCTCCAATACCCTAACTCGAATCCTCCAATACCCCAAACACGAAACCTAAAAAATTTAGTTAGAAAATTACAAATAAATTAATTGTATTTCATATCCTAAACTCTATATATACCCTAAACTAAAACTGAAGAATTCATTTTATAAATTTTTTTTTAAAACTTGTTTGTTTAATTTAGTATTCAATATTATATCTTTTGTATAACATTCTATACAAGAAATGACAATTTTATATTAATACTTTTACGGTTATCTTCCTATTGTAAATAAAAAGACATACAAATCCATGTGAAAGATCTGATAACATTTTAGACGTGAAATAACACCATCATGCAACAACTATATATTTTATGTCCAACAAAACTTGTCTTTCAGTATTATTTTACAATTCCTTAGGGTTTATGTTTGTGGTTTAGAGTTTAGGGTTTAAAGAATTAAGATTTAGAAATTGATTATAAATTATAATTCAAAATTTTGGAATTTCTATATAACTAAACAATCATTAATCTATAAAATGTTATCATATTTTTATTGTTAATAGCACTAAAAATATATTTTAAATTCTGTACCATATATCCTTATACAATAAATTCTAAATGCTTTGTCTAAACTCTAAATCAAAAGATCATTACATTTTGACATTATACAAAGAATATGGGTGGCCAATGGTCTCGAGCTCAGACATCTCTTCTGGAGTGAGTTTCACTGATAAATCTCCAATGTTCTGACTGAGGTTTTCGATCTTAGTGGTTCCTGGGATTGAGCAAACATCATCTCCCTGGTGTTAAAGCCACGCAAGGGCTAGTTGCCCGGGCGTGCATCCTTTCTTCTCTGACATTGTACAAACCTTCTCATACAGAATCTTGTTGTGGTCTAAGTTTTCCTGTTGGAATCTTGGTACTAGAGTCTACGATAAGAAACATAATTGAGCAGATAACAATTTGTTGATTGATTACCAAGTGCCTACCGACTACAGTGTATCTAAGGTTCATGAATCAAACAAGGCATACAAACGCATACTAACCTTTTTGTAGTCATTATTGTCTAGGTTTTCAAGAATTTTCGGTCCAGATGCGAAGAAACCACGTCCTAGAGGACTGTAAGCAACAATCCCAATCCCATGTCCCCTGAAGAAGGAAAGCGAACATAAAGTTACATGATCGATAGATAGTGCACAAAGAAAGGACGATGAATTGACAAACAAAAAAGGAAATTGTTTAGTTCAGCAAGAGGGGATTTCTATTAATGTCAGCAAGTTTGGCAAACCAATTAGAGCTCAGAAGCAACCCCAAATGGTAACCATTGAGTGTTCTCTCTCTTTGATGCTGAGAAATATCACCATGAAGTGATTTAGAAGTAAACTGTTTGACAATGCTAGAGAGCCCTCGTCTGCATCTCTTTTTGTTTGGGTGAAAACAATGGTTTTGCCACCCTTTGCGTACACCTTCAAGTTTCGAAAATAGAAATAATCACTAAATATCTGAAGACACCAATCAATCATCAACCATGTTTAAGAAATATCGAACTATCAGCTGAGCCATACTGTTATAAGGTCGCTTAAGATAGTGCTTTTGATGTAGATGTGGCTGTGATTGCATAGAATTTGATCCCCTCCGCGAGCTTCTCATCTTGGTCTCCAATTTCCCGATTCAGTAAAACAAACAAGAAGATAACATTAAGCATCTGAGACTAACTCAAATAGTGAGAAGCAACAATGAGGCAAGCCAAGGAAAGCTTTTACCAAATCGATTAAGAAAGAAGTAAGAACCACTTGAATTAATGTAATGTATCAATGATATTCAGAGGCAAATGGTCCTTTTACTGGTGGGAAAATGTTAGGTGGGAGTTGTGATTTAAGATAGCTTGGTATTTGGCATAAGTTTTTTTTTTTAAAAAGTTAGTAACTGCTGTAGAAGAATAAGCACCACAATGACAAATTAGAAAAGCCTCACGGAAAAGGGTTTCAAAGTGGATAAACTGATTGAAACTCTGACCTAAACAATCTACTTTGGAGCTACTCACAATCCAAGATTCAAACTCAATGAACCGTCTTACTAGACCATTTATATGGTTAGAAGATTAAGTGAAGTAGTTTCAATGAAATATTAAGGAATCGAAGTAAATCAGCACAAAACAGGTCATGGATAATCATAGTAATTAGGAGCCTCAAATAGGTACAGTTAGGGATGTTAATATGGGTAAAATAACCCAACCCAAACCCAACTAATAAAAACCCAATCTACAATGAACCCAAATATTTTTTTTGTCAATGGGTAATACCCATGTATAGCTTATTAAGTTTTGGGTATACCCATGGGTACCCATCTATACTTTGATACTAATATTGTTTTGTACTAAATGTTAATATTTTGACACATTTCCTTAGTCCGTTATTTTTTTTCAAAAAATTTTAAACGGGGTTTCTTACTTTTAAACGGAACTAAATGGGCGGGCCTAAACGGGTCTAAATATAAATGGGTCTAAACGACCTAAATATAAACGGGTTAACGGACGGGCTTAAACGGGTCTAAACGGGTCTAAATATAAACGGGCCTAAATGGGCCTAACCAGACGGGCCTAAACGGGTCTAAGTATAAACGGGTTTAATCGGACGGGCCTAAACGGGCCTAAATGGGTCTAAATATAATTGGGCCTAAACGGGCCTAAATGGGCCTAACCAGACGGGCCTAACCAGACGGGCCTAAACGGGTCTAAATATAAACGGGTTTAACCGGACGGCCTAAACGGGCCTAAATGGGCTTAAATATAACCGGACCTAAACGGGCCTAAACGGGCCTAACAAGACGGGCCTAACCAGACATGCCTAAACGGGTCTAAATATAAACGTGATTTTACGTTTTTGGCGGGAAAACGTGATTTTACGTTTTGGCGGGAAAACGAGATTTTACGTTTTTGGCGGGAAAACGTGATTTTACGTTTTTGGCGGGAAAACAGGATTTTACGTTTTTGGCGGGAAAACATGATTTTACGTTTTTGGCGGGAAAACAGGATTTTACGTTTTTGGCGGGAAAACGGGATTTTACGTTTTTTGCGGGAAAACGGGATTTTACGTTTTTGGCGGGAAAACGGGATTTTACGTTTTTGGCGGGAAAACATGATTTTACGTTTTTGGCGGGAAAACGTGATTTTACGTTTTTGGCAGAAAACGGGATTTTACGTTTTTGGCGGGAAAACAGGATTTTACGTTTTTTGCGGGAAAACGGGATTTTATGTTTTTTGCGGGAAAATAGAATTTTACGTTTTTAGTGGAAAACATAATTTTACGTTTTTGGCGGGAAAACCGGATTTTACGTTTTTGGCGTGAAAATGAGAGTTTTCGTTTTTGCGTGAAAATAAAAGTTTATATTTTGGCGGGAAAATATAATTTTAAGTTTTTTTAAAGTAAAATAAGATCATTGATGTAATTTAATAAATGATTACTTATAAAAAATTATGATCATTGATGTAATTTAAAAACCCATGGGTACCCAAAACCCAATTAAGTGAACCCATTGTGAACCCATAAACAATGGGTACCTGCCCATTTTAAACCCTTTTCTTTTTCTGTTAGAATAGTAGGGTTTTGGGTTTAAATTTTTTCTTGGGTTTTGGGTACCCATTTGGGCAAATACCCACTTTAACATCCCTAGGTACAGTAGCTTTAGCAAGAATCTTAAACCAAGGCTAACCTGTGTTTATCTGTCAGACCCTGTCATTGCATCAAACAAACCACATCAACTTAACCACGAAGTTCGGACGACTGGTGGACCAGGCAATAAAAGACGCTGCATAGTCACAGGAAACTCAGCCAACTGAAAAGAGAGAAATTCAAATGTACATGATGCAAGAAGAAGAAAAGACATGCTACCTTTTCCTCGGAGGATACTTGAACATCAGATTCTCTTACGGTTAGTACTTTTCTGTCAAATACCAAGCTATCTTAAAACACAAATCTCACCTAACATGTGCCTGCATCGTTCCCAAGCAATTTAGTATTGGATCGTTCTTAAGCTCAGTAGAAAGCTGTATATCACAAAATGAACGCAATAAAGAAACCATCGACATTGGAGAACTCTGAATTTCAAAGCCTAAATTTTCCAAATATGATTGACTGATTCTAATTAGAAGAAAGCTTCTAAATTCAAAAATAAATTGACTTCTAGAACAAGAATGTGAACTCAAATCTCACGCAACCCAGTAAACCAATCGAGCATGAACATCGAATAAATAGAGATACTGATGCTGTTGAACAAATTGATCGAAGATGAATAAAAATATAGATACCCACTGGATTGAAGGCAAGCCTGAAGAACCCTTATTGAGCAGAGACTTTGTATTTCTCGAGAGAAGACTTTAGCATCAGAGAAGAGACGTCTGTTGCCGAAGTGAATTGAAACCGGAAAAGGAAGGGCGAAACGCGAAGAAGAGAAGAGCTTTATTAGCTGAAGAGAGAAGAGATCTTGCTGCTTTGGAGCAAAATCTCGAAGGAGCTTAGGTATTGAAACTGGAATTTTTCTGGGAGAGAATGTGAAAAGGAGTAGATTGTGAGAATCCAGCAAAATGGAGCTAAAGAGGGAAGAGAGGGAAGAACACAAAATTAGGTCTAAAAATTTTGGGGTTTTTTTTGGAGCCTATATTTTTTTGGAGTCTAATTTTGTCTAAGTGTAGTGGGACTGAATTTTCGTTTACCGCCTAACACTTCCATAATGTTTTTATTGATGCTTAACAAATTCATAGAAGTTTCCTGAATTAATTCATTAGCGCTAAACAATAAAAATTAACTGCGTGATTTTTTTGTCCCGCTTAAAACATTGATAACATTTACAAATAACCAAACGTTATCTTTAATTCAAGGTTCAATCAAACATAGCATAAACATCAAAAACGCTATCTGTTATGCTATCAATAATCAAATTTCTTGTAGTGCATCAACGTTGTTGACTGTTCGATCTGTTCATTTTGTAATTTATTTATTTTATATTTCAAGTATCAATTTCTGAATGTCTTATAACTTGTAACTAGGCACTAGTCTTGAATAATACACATGAAATTAACTGTAAATATGATCAGTACAAGGAGCAGTGCGTGGTGCTTCATCCGCTCGTTTTATTTGGATTTAACGTCTGGTCTTTGGTCGTGGTTTCCGATGGTTTTGTTGGGATTCTTTGACGGTGGTGTGTTTGTAGTCTGGCTCTATTTATGTCATCGTCGCCGGCGTGGCTATGAGATTATTGAGGATGGAATCTCAGGTTCAGTGATGTTGCACAAGGAGCCGCTTGATGTCGCGCTCGTCCGGAGATGTGGCGTGCGTCATTCTCATCTTCGTCTGTCCGGCGGCAGAGTCCGGTGGTCACCTTCCCCTTGCCGGAGACCAGATCCCGGTGAGTTTTCTCTACGTCAGTCAGTAATACTCTCATCTCTGCTATGGCGTTACTCTCGGATGAGAGGTGTTGCAAAGTTTCGTTCAGTTCAGATTTGGTCCGGTTTAGACTGGTCCGGTTTGGTCTGGTTAAATCTGGTTAGTCCTGGTTCTTGTTTGGGATTTCTGTTTGTGGCATCAGTTGGTCTCTTGCCGTTTTGTTAGTGTCGGCTATCTCGTCGAGGTCACCAGTGCACATGTTTAGATTTAAAGTCTCGGTTAGGTTTGGCTCCGAAATGATTCGGTGATGGTATAGATCGTTGCGGACGTTAAATAGAGGTGGCAATTTCTTTCATGCGGCTTCTTTATTTCTGTGGGAGATGGTTTTTGAGAATGTTTTTGCAGTTTCGAAAATGGAGGTCGGATGCGGCTTCTCTGACTGTCCCTCGAGCTCCCGGGCCGCCAGGAACGAAGAAATCTGTTTGTCGCTTCCAGAGGTTGTATTAGTTCTCAGAGAAGCTGTAGGTGTTCTGTTTGAGGTTTGAGGACTGGCTTCGATGGATTCTCGTAGCAACTACGATGAGGATTCCAACTCTTTTAAGGTGGACAAGATGGGGTAGTTTGCGTTCGGCGTGAATTGCTGCTTTATCATTTCGTTTTGGTCTGTTTTCAAATTTAGCTTTCCAGCCTTTGCTTTAATTTGTTCTATGTGTTCGGGTGTTCTTTGTTGTTGTTTAATTATTTTATAATTTTTTATAGCTTTCGGTCTTCCTAATTTTCTTTGTTGTATCTCTGTAACGGCTGTCATAATTAAAAGTGGTATAAAATTTATCATTCTACCCAAAAAAAAGAAAACTGTAAATATGATCTCATATAATGTGTTTCAAGATTATAATAAAATTAGTGTTTTTGTTGGTAAAATGAAACGACGATCTTTATATCTTAAGTCTCTAAACAACAAAACAGCATTGCACGTATACTACAACGGGTGAATTGCACTGAGTGTATTTTTTATATCTTTTTCTTGCAAATTGGTATGTTCTTAAATGTTTGTTCAATTGTGTATCTTTTTGTGATGAGAGAGACAATGAAAAGTCAAAAATGCCCTTAAGACTAAATGACCTGAGCAATTACTCAATTGCTAACTAGAAATTTTATAGTTGGGGTAATTTAATAATTTATCAGAGGCTTTTAATTAAGGGCTAAAACAAAAAGGGGAAAAAAAAAACTGGTCTCTTTCGATCTTCTCTCTTTCGATCTTCTCTCTTCTACATCAACAATAAGGTAAGCTTGACACGATTAGAAATAACCAATTTTGTTTCGACCCCCAATCTGAGAATGAAACTCATGCGATTGATTTTGTATTTTTCAGGCAATGGTGGACAAAGAACTACCGAGCAGATTGTACAAAACAGATCGATATCCAGATGGTAGACTGAATATATACTCCAAACCGGAGATACTAAACAAAGTTTGGCAGCTATTGAAGGATACGCTGGAGTGGGAGAGATTACGGGATTCTAGTTTTGGAGATTTGTTTAGGCTCCCGGTAAAGCAGTGTTCAATTTCAGGGAAATTGATACATGGCCTACTGGGGAGACAACTAATTACGAAAAAGAAGTACGAGTTGAGTACAGTTTTTGCAGGGCAACCACTGCGATTCTCATTAGTTGAGTTTGGAATGATAACAGGCTTGAATTGTTGCGAGTTCCCGGAAGAAGAAGACACAGAAGATCGGAGTATAGTGGTGGTGAGAAGTACTTCGGAATGGGAAGATTTATTTGGACAGATGAGTAAGACCATGAAGAAGGGGGACCAAGAGGTTAAGATTTCAGACATACTTCAAATGCTTGAGGATAGAGACATGGATGGAACAAAAAGGTTGAAGCTTGCGCTGATATGTATTGTTGATGGAGTGCTTATTTGTAGCAACCAGGTTGCAAAAGCAACGCCGGAGTTTGTTGAGATGCTTAGCGATGTTGATAATTTTTTGAGCTATCCATGGGGAAGAGTGTCGTTTCTTAAAACAATTAATTCAATGAAACCTGGCCCGAGAACGGGAAAAATTGGTGAAGATCCGGTTAAAACATTCAGAACTCAGCTGCAGCAGCAAACAAAGGTCGTCTATGGATTCCCGCTTGCATTCCAACTTCTAGTTTTCCGATGTATTCCCGGATTCTTGGAGAGGATGCCTGACCATGAATCAACTATGAGCTTCATGGATACTTCTTTCGAAAGGATCCCGAAAAATAACTGGATTAGTAGTGAGACTGTAATAGACGTAGAGTTTGGATCTGAGGTATGTGTAGTTCCGTATTGTGAATATTAAAACAAATCCGTGTATCCATACAGATGTGGTATTTTTCTATGTACAGGTAAAAGTGGTACTGTATTTAAAACCAATGGGACCGTTTGGAGAGGGCTGGGGGGAGTGGATAGACAAGATTAAAGATAAGAAGTTGGTGTATCTTGAAAATCTGGTGGATAGTGATCACAACTTTAAGAAGGAGGAGTGGCCTGGGGGAGATTCTTCGCAGAAGCTCATTAAATACGTCCGAAAGGCTATTGTAGAGAACAAAAAAAAAAAACCTTCATTACTCGCTATTGAAGATGGCATTGAACACGTATCAAAGACTGTTGGGGATAACAAGAAGAGAAAGCTACCGTTACTTGCTATTGAATATGGAAGTATAACAGAGACAAGTTCTGTTGGTGATGATAAATTCAAGAGTTGGGTGGAGAAGAAAATCGAGAATTTGGAAAAAGAGGTGGCGTGGTTGAAGCGAAGAAAGACGTCAAAGGATTGTAGGTTGCGTGGAATCAAACGTCTGAACAGCCCAGGCCAGAAGTGTACGTTGACAGGGATGAAGAGAATTTTCTTAGGTGAAAGAGAAAAGGGGAAGAAGGATAAATGTAATTCCAAAGGGGCGGAGAATGTTAATACTGGAGTTGGTGATCAAGGTGTTGGAAGTCATGCGACAGACGAGGGCACTAATCGGGATAATGTGAATTCTATTATTTCTCAAGTTATCAACAGTGTTGATGAAACTTTTTTCGATCAAGAAAATCTGGGATCTGAATTTAACATTGGCAACTTTTGTACTCAGATGGATGACACAATTGATCCTTGTAAAACAAGGGATGAATCAATTGTTGGTAGGGCGATGCAGCATATGGGAATGATCAAAGATGGGGAGGAGGAAAAGCACTCGAAAGATGTTTTGTATGCATCTCAAAGTTTAGAAAACCTAGGAAAAGGTGGGGTTGTAAACAGTGCTATGTTGAATCCATCAAACCAGGTGATATGCTGATATGCTGAGTTTGCATCCATAAGTTATGGTATTTGACTAATTGTACATAATGTTTACTTTGCGGTGGTCATAAATCTTTTGGATTTAGCATGGCGAGTCCAAAACAGGCAGCCCTGTGGAGGGATATGAAGGCGATGTGTTGGCCAAGAGTGAAATTTGTGATACAGAAGAAAGGGAAGTCATTCAGCATCAGGTAATTATGGAGACGATTGCATGCTTTAAGTAGATAGATATTTATGGATACGTTCGCATGCTTTAAGGTACAGAAGGACTCGGAGCTTCCATTGCAAACAAAATCTGATGACATACGCATGGAAATCGCAGTGGATATTTCCAGGGTCAATGACGAAGAAGGACAAGAGGAGTTAGCTGGCGAGAGAGTATCGATGGATAGTGAAGTGTGTACTACCTTTATGGATACCTTTGAAACCTTGGATTAATTGGAGTATTATCCATTTGCTAGATTTGGTAGATATAAGTTTTGTATGGATGTTTGGCAGGTTAATAGAGAAGAGCGTGAAGAAATAATTGACGGTGCATCCATTGGAAACAAAAGTGATAATGCTGCTGCCGGGATTAAACAAACAAATGGACAGATGCAAAGCCAAATTGAGAGTTCATTAAGTCAGGATTCCACGGGAGATGGAGAACTGGAGAAAGATAGTAAGAAAGTATCCAATGACGATGAAGTGTGTACTGCGATGGAGGTTTGTAACGCTTAACAGAGGCTGTTGAAGATAAGCTTTTGTATAAATGTCCTTATTAAAGGGAATAACAGGGTTAGTGTATTTTTTTGGGGCAGAGCAATCCAGGGAATCATGTTGAAGGAAATAAGGAGGGAGTATCCATCTGCTGCGATCTCGGAAGAATGATGGATGGACCGAAGTCTGTGTGTGGTGAAGAAGAGGCAACGGGAAAAGAGTCCGAAGTTGTCTGTGAACAAAAAGATGAGGAGATACCCATGGAAGGCAAGGTGGACAGTTCCTTTAAGGAGAACAAAAAGGTAGATGGACAGACGACAAAGGAACCAGCGAAGGTAGTTTAGTAAATGTGTATAAAAAATTTGGACTACAGAATAAAGAAATTAATTTTTGTGTGTGACAGGAAACAATAGGTGTACCCTTTAATGAAGCAGTTAGCTTAACAAGGAACAAGCCTAAAATTAAGAACCACGGCCGCAAAAAGAAGGCGGGGAAAATGAAAATATTGAGTGGTAGGACTGAAAAACCGGTTGAGCTAAGCGATTCTTCTCCCCCACCCAAGCGTGTTAAAGAAAGTCCATCGAATGATGAGATTGAGCTAGCTCGGGTATTTGTAGGGTTAAGGGAAAGCGAAGATATGTATTTTGAGCACAAGGACGCCTGGGAAGAAACGCTGAAACTATTCCCAATGAGGTAATAAATAACTGTGCTTATATAAAAGGATAGTATGATAGATGTACTGACATGCCGTGCAATTTGTAGGAAATACGATCTGAAGAACTTAATGTTTGGGGAGGTGGCTATCAATAACCAATTCTTGCTTGACATTGCTGAGCCGAAGAAATTTTTGAACACAACAGTAAGTAGTTTGAAAGTTTGTTAAATATAATGGAATAGAAGAGTAACATGTATGGTATCTGGGTACTTCAGCATATGCAGGTACTTGCAGAATACATATACTTCAAACATGCTAGGTACTTCGCAACGGAGAGAGTGGTGTTCCTTCCACCTTGGTTTTCCAACCATTTGCAAGGGCGACATAGGAGCTTTATGAAGTCAAAAAAACCGCGAGAGTACCATTGGGACGAACGCATGAAGGAGTATGTATACGGGGAGTGGACGCACGGCCGGGCAAAGGCAAGGTGGTTTGAAGATGTCTCAACAGCTTACGTTCCCATGAATTGGGACGGCGATCACTGGGTTGGAGTTGTTATTAATTTAGATTTAGAGACCATTGAACTATTAGACCCGTTGCCAATCCATAACAGTGGTGCCAAAGCTGCTACAAACATTGCGCCAATTGTTGAAATGATTCCCTACATTGTGGAGGCATTCTTCAAGCTCGACCCAGAGAGTAACAGTATGAAGCCGAGGGAGAAAACGAAGCCGGGGAAACAGGAACTGAAAGGGAATTTACCGCCTTATTCATGGAGTCGGTTAAAGACAGTGTACACGAATGATCGAGTAGGTGATTGCAGACCTGTTACAATGAAGTTTTTTGAGCTGAATGCCCTAGCTAGATCAAATGGAATAGAAGCGATGACAGATGAATTTGTGGACCAGTTTAGGCAGGAGTATGCCATGGAAATATATAAGAAGTGGATAGTACCACAAATTTACGAATGAACTTTTATCTATTCTGAGTGATTTGTAACATTCATGGATTGTGAGTTATGTGTTTGAGACGTGAGGAAATGTTCGTCTTTCCGAACTTGGAGTATTTGGTTTATGTGTGATAACATAAATTAAGTGTTGCTATTTTGATAGGTATCAATTCGATTATGGGTGGATAGACAAATTGAAGATAAGTGTGGGTGGACAGGTGATATGAAGTTAGTCTATGGATTCATACTTAGCAATATTTATGAAATGGTAAAATGCAAATTAGGACGGATAGCGATATTGGTGAAGGTATGAATTGACGTTGGACTTAAAATGATAAATGAAATAGATATAGGGACGATATAGATAGTTAATAACTGAGAGGAATATTAATGAGTGGATATATCTAAGAAAGCTATGTGGATAGCATCTTACATGTTTGAACCTAGAAAGTGCGTTGATAGACAGGATGTTGAGTTTATAACGTTGTTGATATTATTATTTGTATGTAAATAATGGATGAGAATATAATATATGAAAATAGGGGATAATGTAGAGTAAAACAAATAGATAGCGTGGAGGGTAATAAGAGCAACGTATCCATATTTGGGGAAGATTATACACCGAGAGTTTTGATTTATTAAAGAAAGAAGTAATTTATTGGTTTCCTTGTTATTGACTGTAGTAGAGGGTAATAATGACGGGGGTAAATGTTGTAGCCTCGAGGCCTGTGATATTAACGTAGGTATTTGAGTTGATTTTTTTTCATTTGCAATAAAGGCAAAATGAAAGACAAAGAAAAAGTACAGAGTCATGGAAAGTTTCGTGAGGTAGACGTGAGATGATTTGATTGATCTAATAATACACTGGTCGATAAGATTGGCGGCAATGGCGAGAAAGTATAATATAAAATTGGAGTCAGTTATAATGACGTCTTGGAAGTCGTAAAAGTGATTTGACGAGACACAGAAATGATGACGGTTTGAAGGGTCAGCGTCTCGAGAAGCTGGGTTGAGGGGTTTAAAGTTGGGGATTTGAGACAAGTTAAAATGGGTAGATGTACAAGAATATATTTTGTAAGATTTATAGGCATTTTAAAAGTTTAGTGGATAGAGGAAAGCCTAAATTAATACTGGATGGATAGTTTTATGTATTGGTGGATAATGTAATAGAAAAGTAAGTCATAGTTATAAATAACATTAAACATGTAATCCCAAAATAATAACAAAATATAAAATTTTAATTGTGTGAAAAGCATAAACAGACGCGTTTTACATTGCGACGTTGGCCCAACCGCCACCGCCTTCCCAGCCGCCTGCGTTTTCCTGTCCGCCGTTTTCATGACCGTGGTTTTGTCCCCCACCATTGTGCACTACGACCTGGCCCCAACCGCCTCTGTTGTCATCATGACCCCAACCACCAACATTTTGCTCAAAATCAGGCCAAACACCGTCAAGGGGATTTGGGGGTAGCACAGGCCATTCAAGAAAAGTCTGCGGGATTATTTGGAAGAAAACAGTTTGCTCGATAGTCCAAAAACAAGCATTGCACATGCCGCAACCTTTGATATTCTCGGCGGTGATACTAAGCCAATAATTAAAAACGGAGCAAGGGCATGATCTTAAACTTCCAACATCAGTTTCATCCCTTATGAGAGCGAGGTCGACGGCTATTCCGATAGGCCAGGAGTAGCGCTCGAATTTCCTAACGTCCTTCCTAAGAGCACGGATAGCGGAACGGGAAAGAAATGGGATAGTCGAACCTGAGTCAAAGGATGGGTAAATGGATCGCCGGATGACTTTGAAACAATACATGGCGGATTTGCAACCGGCGATGGCAGAAGATTTAATCTTTTGAAAAGCTTCTAATCTTCCATCGTATGTGTACATGAAGTCGGAAATTCCCTTCAAAAACAAAGCAGATACGTTTTTGGCATCCAAGCAAGCATTGTACAAAAGCGTGATGCCTCTTTGGTCTCCTTCGGATTGGCCCTCCTGGATAAGGTTAATTCGAGAAATAGTATCCACGTGATCGGCGTCTTGAGAAAGAGTTTTGCAGACAGCGCGGATTTTGAAGTGTTCTCGAATATGATCACTTGCATTCTTCGCAAGGATTATTCTTCTTACTTCGGGCGGCAGGTTTAGAAGGTTAGCAGAAGTCATGCTGAATGAACAGATTTGGAACTATGGAGAGAGTGAATGCGTAGAGAAATATTGTTTTTATGGATGCCAGAAGGTCGCCACGTTTCAGTTTCCAACATGAATATAAATTCCGTAAGACAAACACGTATCCATAAAACTGTTAATTTGATTGGACGCGGAATCCGAAGTGCAAAACAAGTAAAATTGAAAATTAATTTTATTTTATTATATTGCTCATATTATGTATATGTATTATAGCTAAAGGGAGAGACATATGGATAGGTGATTGTTAAATATAAACTGGTTAACTGATGGATAGACATGGGGCTGCGAAAGATGGATATACAAATATTGTTTTCATCGAAGCCAGAAGGTGGCCACGTTTCAGTTTCCAACGTGAATATAAATTCCGTAAGACAAACACGTATCCATTTTATATTGCTCATATTGATCAATTTTATTTTAAAACACGTTTCAATTTTATTTAATTATATTGCTCATATTATGTATATGTATTATAGCTAACGGGAAAGACATATGGATAGGTGATTGTTGAATATAAACTGGTTAACTGATGGATACTTAGGAGAATACCATGTCTTATTGTTGGAAGTTTCGGTTGATCCTGATTCAATTCTCATATTGATATCAACCTAAACATGCATTAGATCTAGGTGTTCTTGTTTAGAAACATTAGATCTCACCTTTTACCTGTTTGTTTGCAGCGGAATTGAGAACAGGTCAATGATCAGGGAGATACACCGAGAGATGGATCCTCCAAAGGCTCACACACGCAATCACAGGAAACTGGCTGCTAGACCACGAGGAAGAGAGGCGCAGAACAGAGAGAGAGAGGCGCGGCTGAGTGGCTTAGGTTTGGGGAGAAGAGACTTGGCTTTAGACATTAAAAGCCTTCTCTTTCCCTTTTGGGCTTTTGGGCCCAATCTGATTAAATCCCATTTAATCAGACCCATTATTCATTCTCTCTTAGTACGACAAATGCCTAGCACTTTTGTCGTACTTCTGCTATGCCTTTCAACACTATTTCCTGCTAGCTTAAGCGTGTGACCCATATGGGATCATACAATAAAGGCAATAAGTCCAAGACTTATAGATCATGAGCGGACTCTAGCAAGCCATCATGACCCCCAGTATTGTATGACTTATGTCTGATCACTGACATACTCTTACGTTATAGAGACAGTACAGAGATTGCTGGACACAATTCCAACAATCTCCCACTTGAACTGGAATCTCTGTATTCATAATCCCTTTCGTCTCAATATCTCGATTAGTCATAAGGCAAGATTAGTGTCATCCTTATAAAGCCTAATCTTGTTCATCGGACTCTGATTTGATACTGACAATACAAACGACTCGGGAAAGTCCGTTTGAGCATGGCCATGCGTTTTCCAGTATTCAAATCTCCGATTGGCCTAGAGATATTCACTCCATTTATATTGGAGGGACAAATCCCATCTTGTTCCATCACTGTAAACTACTCATTTCATGATGTACCCAAACAAGGTCCTTATAGCTATCGCATAACGATAGCGTTAGACAATGATCAAAGTGCATCAGTCCATATGCAGCCACATGCATGCGAACTCAGGTCTAAGGACTATACTCTATAGTCGTAGTAAGAATCTCTTATGACACAGATATAAATATCCTGAAGAGTTCTTATTAGCGGGTCTTGTCCGGTCGTATGTTCCCAACATACACCTATGTACTGACTTTGATGCCGAGCATCTATGACACACTGAGACTTTGTCATAAGTCACGTACCAATCCAGTCTTACACGGTTGTTGGTGTTCCAATTTCAACAACCTTCGACTAGGGACAGGATGATATAAAACATTTATCAAATATAGGATCTCATGATCAAGCTAAATGACTTCGATGACTCAAGATCAAATCATTTACTTCGATGACCTATAAAATGGTTCATATCATTTTGGAACGATTATTTCATCACAGTTAAAATAATCTTGAAATAATAATTTCATTAAAACATAAATAATGTTTTACAAGAACATATCAAATAACTAAAATAAAGCTCACAAAACTCCCACTCAAATTTAGATTACATTTCAATGTTTCTAATGCCTACAGCTTCAGTCAGGAACTCGAGCTTAGGCCTTGGGAGTGGCTTTGTCAACGGATCAGCGACATTATCATCTGTCGGAACTCGGCTGATTTTGACTTCCTTTCTATTAATGATGTCACGTATCAAGTGATATCTTCTTTGAACATGCTTGGATTTCTGGTGTGATCTTGGTTCTTTTGCCTGAGCTATAGCACCATTGTTGTCACAAAACAGTGCCAGAGGCTCAGCCGCATCTGGTATCACACCTAGTTCCATAATGAACTTTCGTATCCAAACAGCTTCCTTCGCTGCTTCTGAGGCGGCGATATATTCAGCTTCCGTAGTGGAATCAGCAACGGTGTCCTGCTTGGAGCTTCTCCAACTTACTGCACCGCCATTCAGACAAAAGACATAACCGGACTGTGACCGGAAATCATCTGTGTCTGTCTGGAAACTTGCGTCCGTGAATCCACTGACTTTAAGCACATCACTTCCACCGTACACTAAGAACTTATCCTTAGTATGTCTTAGATACTTCAAGATATTCTTTACGGCAATCCAATGGTTTTCACCTGGATTTGACTGGTATCTACTCGTCATGCTCAATGCATAAGCAACATCAGGACGAGTACAGATCATGGCATACATGACAGATCCTATTGCAGATGCATAAGGAATATTCTTCATGCGCTCAAGCTCAGCAGCCGACGTAGGGCTCTGCTTCTTGCTTAGCGTTGTGCCATGTACCATTGGCGTGAAGCCCTTCTTGGAATCTTTCATGCTGAATCTTTGTAGGACTTTGTCAATGTATGAGTCTTGACACAAGCCTATCAGCCTTTTAGGTCTATCCCGATAGATCCTAATTCCAAGAACGTATGCGGCTTCACCCATGTCTTTCATGGAAAAACAACTTCCAAGCCAGTCTTTTACAGACTTCAACATTGGAACGTCGTTTCCGAGAAGTAGTATGTCATCAACATACAGAATAAGAAAAACGATTTTGCTCCCACTAGTTTTCTTATACACGCATTGTTCTTCTTCGTTTCTGATAAAGTCAAATTGCTTGATCGCTTCATCAAAACGAAGATTCCAGCTCCTCGATGCTTGCTTCAATCCATAAATGGATTTATGAAGCTTGCATACTTTCCCAGCATTCTTTGGATCTATGTAACCGTCAGGTTGCGTCATATACACATCCTCTTCCAGAATGCCATTCAGGAAGGCGGTTTTCACGTCCATCTGCCAAATTTCATAATCATGAAAAGCTGCAGTTGCTAGTAGAATCCGAATAGATTTCATCATAGCCACCGGTGAATAGGTTTCATCGTAGTCCACACCGTGAACTTGTCTGAAACCTTTTGCCACCAACCTGGCTTTATAAATCTGGACATTTCCATCCACGTCAATCTTCTTCTTGAAGATCCATTTGCACTCGATGGCTTTTACACCAACGGGTAAGTCAACCAACGAAAATACTTGGTTGACCGACATGGAGTCCATTTCGGAATCAGTGGCCTTGCGCCACTTAGAGGAATCTGGGCCCATCATGGCTTGATTGAAGTTCGATGGTTCATCACCATCAATGATCAAAAGATCATGACAGTCAGTCACGAGGAATCCCTGATATCTCTCGGGTTCGTGACGGATCCTCCCGGATCTTCGAACTTCAGGTACTACAGGTTCAGGCTCTACAATTTCTTGTAGATCCTCCTGCTGCTCTTCCTCATTAGGTTGAGCAGTATCCTGTTCATCTTGAATTTCTTCAAGCAGTACCTTACTCCCACTGTCTTTCTTAGAGAGAAACTCTCTCTCAAGAAAGTTACAATCCCGGGCAACAAAGATCTTGTTCTCGGAACGTAGATAGAAGTAATAAGCCTTGGTTTCCCGTGGATAACCAATGAAGTAGCATTTATCAGATTTTGGTGTAAGCTTATCTGAGATTAATCTCTTAACATAGGCTTCACAACCCCAAATTCTGAGATAAGACAGCACTGGAGCTTCTCCAGTCCATAATTCATATGGTGTCTTTGCTACTGCTTTTGATGGCGCTCTATTTAGAGTGAACACTGTTGTTAGCAGAGCATATCCCCAAAGGGATATTGGAAGGTCTGTGTGACTCATCATAGATCGAACCATATCTAATAAGGTCCGATTTCTCCTCTCAGACACACCATTCCATTGAGGTGTTCCAGGAGGAGTGAGTTGGGATACGATCCCACACTCTCTCAGATGATCACTGAATTCTTGGCTTAAGTATTCTCCTCCTCGGTCGGACCGAAGAGCCTTAATGCTTTTGCCAAGTTGGTTCTGTACTTCATTTTGGAATTCTCTGAACTTTTCAAAAGATTCAGACTTATGTTTCATCAAAGAAACATATCCATACCTACTGAAATCATCAGTGAAGGTAATGAAGTACTGATAGTTTCCTCTTGCATTAGTGGACATTGGGCCACACACATCAGTGTGTATCAGGCCCAATAAGTCACTGGCCCTCTCGTTAGGTTTATTAAAGGGGGCCCGTGTCATTTTGCCCATCATGCATGATTCGCATTTCTCACATGACTCAAAGTCAAATGAGCCAAGAAGTCCATTCGAATGGAGCCTCTTGATGCGTTTCTCGCTGATGTGCCCTAAACGACAATGCCATAGAAACGTTCGGTTTTCCTCATTAGGTTTAAACCGTTTTGTATTAATGTTATAAATTGGCGCGGATTGATCGAGTATGTAAAGCCCATTCGTAAGAGGGGCAGAACCATAGAACAAATTGTTGCGATTGAAGGAACATAATTTATTCTTAACTGAAAAATCATAACCTTCCAAATCCAACAACGAAATTGAAATAATATTTCTGCTTATAGCAGGTACAAAATAACAATTATTAAGTTCTAAAATCAATCCCGAAGGTAAAGACAACAAGTAAGTTCCTACAGCTAGTGCTGAAACTTTCGCTCCATTCCCAACTCGTAGTTCCACTTGTCCTTGCTTCAGCCTTCTACTGTTGCTGAGTGCCTGCATATTAGTACAAATATGAGCCCCACAACCAGTATCCATGACCCATGAGGTATTATCAGAAGTAGTTGTATTAACTTCTATAACAAAAATACCTGATGAAGAAGTCTCGAAAGTCTTCTTCTTCAATTCCTTTAGACCTTCCTGGAATTTCTTGCAATCTCTTCTCCAATGCCCCAGTTCTTTGCAGAACCTGCACATGTCAGTAGGCCCAGCCTTGGACTTGGGCTTGGGCTTTGGCGTGTCCTTGTCCTCGACTTGGACACCCTTGGCCTTTCCTTTATCCTTAGCAGAAGACTTCTTAAACCCCTTGCCCTTTTGTACCATAAGTACATTGGGGTCCTTGGCGGTTTTCTTCAAGTTGGGCTCTGCAGTCTTGAGCATTCCGTGAAGCTCAGGCAGTGTCTTACTCAAGCCATGCATGTTAAAGTTCAGAATGAACTGATCATAGCTTGCAGGTAAAGACTGCAGAATGATGTCGCAGGCAAGTTCCTGGCTGATTGGGCAGTCGAGTTTGTGAAGATGATCGAGATAACCCATCATCTTCAACACATGAGGACTCACTGCCGCATTCGCAGCCAACTTACAGTCCAAGAGGTTCTTAACTGTCTGGAACCTCTCGGTCCTAGCCTGCTCCTGAAAAAGCGATTTCAGGCTTGCCATGATCTCGATTGGAGACAATACACTTTCGAACTGCTTTTGCAGCTCTGGAGTCATTGTCACCAACATCAGGCAATAAACATCATTTTCATCTGACGAATGCTTTTCCCAAGCATTGTGCAGAGTCCTGGCAGCATTGGCAAGAGGCCTCTCGGGGAGGGGATCTCGAAGGACGTAATCCTTCTTCTCCTGCTTGAGGACCAGCCTCAAGTTCCTTGACCATGTCAGGAAGTTCGTTCCAGTCAGCTTCTCCTTCTCGAGAACAGACCGGATCGAGAATGTGTTTTGAGTGCTTGTAGTAGTCATATCTGAAATATATAAATAAAAAGGTTATTAGTTATATGTTCAAAATGATTAATCTCGTATTAAATTATAATATGATTAATCATGCATTATATTCAATAACATAAGTTACCCTCAATAGAATATAATGATTCCAAGATCCACATATAACTAAGATTAAAGTGGGCCACTGGCCGTCACCCAACCTTAGCTTATATCGGTAAGCCCTATATCGGCTAATTATATCCGTGATATAACTCTTGGTTGTGAATCTGGGCCCGAGGCCCAATCCACTCTGATGTCTCAAGGCCCGGGACTCCCGATGGCCTAGTCAAGAAAACCGGACTATACAGTCATGTAATCATTAATGTCTGGGACTCCCAATGACATTTATGAATCACAAACCGTCTTACCCACGCAAAAAGCAGACATCCTCACACTGTAAGGCCATGAATGCAATTGAATGGGCTTTGACAGCTGACATAGCCTGGACAAGACATCCAACGCTTGATATTACTTGAGGTTCGTAGGTTTATTAAATCATTCCCAAAATAGAAGATTACTATTTCGGGAAACTTTCTATTTATGGAAACCTACTATTTTTAGAAACTTTCTAAAATTGGAAACTTTCTAAAACCGGAAACTTTCTAACTTTAGAAACTCCTTTAAAATCCAAAACCCGCAAATTCAGAAAATTCTATTTTAAGAAACTTTCTAATTATAAAATTTCGGAAACATTAATTTAAAAACGACTTTATAATTTTATAAAATAGATTTTTAAATTAATCTGAAGAAAGACTCAATTAACTGGCCCAATTGTTTTAACTTCTTGGCCCGAGGCCCAAGAATTGGTCCATGTCCAAGACATGACCCAATTGTCCAATTAATTGACATAACCGGTCTGGTTCATTAAAACTGGTCTAACCAAGTTTTAATTACTACGATGACCACAATTGTCAACCGGTTATTTACTAAACCGGAATTTCTCAATTTATTTGGTCCAACCAAATCAAATTAGAAATTCCTGGTTTAGGCACTAAATCCAATATTTCTTTCGACATTGGATTTCTAATCCTGGTTTAACCAGACTTAATAAACTTATTAATCTGTTTATTAAACCAGAACGAAGATTTTTAATCAAGTTTTGAACCGAACCAGCTAACCGAAATCGAACCGGTTGAACCGTGAAACCCTAGCTTTCGGATCAAGCAATGATCGTCCAGCCGCAAGCCGTCAACGATCCGAGATCGAGACGATGCGCAGGACAGCCGGGACAGCTCGGGACAGGACGGGACGGGACGGTGCACGGGACGCGCGATCGGACGATCGATCGGGACGAGCGATCGGACGCGTCGCGATGATCGATTGCGATCGATCGAATGATCCGATCCAATCCGACCATCCCGACTGCCCGACCCGCGATCCCGTCCGTCCGACCGGCCATTCCTCTCGGCCATAACAACCAACCGGCCAAGCCGGTCGATCACACCTTGGCCAATCAACAAAACCCGAGTCATATAGCTCGGTTTTGTGATTCAAGTGTTTGTTCAGGATTTCATTCAGTTTCTTATGTGTTTTTCTTATCAGTAATGGATTCAAAACACATCTAAACAGATTAAACAACCTAAACAATGAATCTAAAACAAGAAACCTAAGAACCAATGGCTCTGATACCACTGTTGGAAGTTTCGGTTGATCCTGATTCAATTCTCATATTGATATCAACCTAAACATGCATTAGATCTAGGTGTTCTTGTTTAGAAACATTAGATCTCACCTTTTACCTGTTTGTTTGCAGCGGAATTGAGAACAGGTCAATGATCAGGGAGATACACCGAGAGATGGATCCTCCAAAGGCTCACACACGCAATCACAGGAAACTGGCTGCTAGACCACGAGGAAGAGAGGCGCAGAACAGAGAGAGAGAGGCGCGGCTGAGTGGCTTAGGTTTGGGGAGAAGAGACTTGGCTTTAGACATTAAAAGCCTTCTCTTTCCCTTTTGGGCTTTTGGGCCCAATCTGATTAAATCCCATTTAATCAGACCCATTATTCATTCTCTCTTAGTACGACAAATGCCTAGCACTTTTGTCGTACTTCTGCTATGCCTTTCAACACTATTTCCTGCTAGCTTAAGCGTGTGACCCATATGGGATCATACAATAAAGGCAATAAGTCCAAGACTTATAGATCATGAGCGGACTCTAGCAAGCCATCATGACCCCCAGTATTGTATGACTTATGTCTGATCACTGACATACTCTTACGTTATAGAGACAGTACAGAGATTGCTGGACACAATTCCAACACTTATATCGAGTAACATCTATGAATGGAAGAGAATAAGTGAGAATGGATGGTAATTGAGATTGCCAATAAACATTAAGCGATAAAAAATAATTCGTGAATTTGAGGCCGCATTATGATATTCATTTACTAATAGATAAGATTAGATTGAAATAAAATCTGCAGTTTGTTATATTATACATGGATACAGAAGCAGATTCTAAAGCATAGATAGACACAACAATATATGTGGAATCGGAAATCGAAGAAGTAGATAACTTTAAAAGTCAGTAGAGTAAATGACTCATATCTGTTAGTTTGGTTTAAAGGTCTTCAATCTTTGAAAGGAGAAAGTCGACCCTATCAATTAAACCTGCCATTT
Source organism: Orychophragmus violaceus (assembly GCA_030180135.1). Classification (NCBI taxonomy): domain Eukaryota; kingdom Viridiplantae; phylum Streptophyta; class Magnoliopsida; order Brassicales; family Brassicaceae; genus Orychophragmus; species Orychophragmus violaceus. Next base: position 99,789,654 of record CM058239.1, read on the forward strand.
GAGACTTGTTTGATTCTGCTTTCAGGAGAGCCTCAACTTTAAGCTTTTCAATTTCTTCAGTAACTGCGTCGTCCCACCACTTTTTGAATGCACATCCATGACCTGGACCCTACGAATGAGAAGGTAGACGGTTGCCGGTGGATAATGGGTAAAAAGAAAATATAGAAATGCATTAGCACTATGGAATATAGTAAAAAGTTATACATCCGATAGATCGTAAAGACATGTATAGAGGCGCCTTCCTTTACTCTCAGGTAATGTAGAGGTCGTTAGGAACAAGGAAGCCTTGCAATCGCAGCTCGTAGGAATACCTAATTGACGAGTGGTTTGAATAACTGGCCTTATATCGGAGACAGGCTGTCCCCATTTGTAGCTAATTTGGTTAGCTGTATCACTCATACTGTAAGAAGGAAACCAAAAGATGGGGAAACGGAGTAGGTTGAGTGGTGATTTTGTTCTTTGGGTAGACTACTTATAGCAAGAATAGAAATGTTGGAATGTGAAAACAAAAATAAAGAGTTAAAGTGAACATTAAAAAGATTGGGTACAGTGTTTCTATTTAACAAGTACTAATTGGATGGATAGATGGGTAAAAAAGATGTTAGTTGTGTTATACACGAATAGTGAAATAGAGAATACGTCTATCCATGTAGATAGTTCAAACTTAATGACGAAACTGGTCAAAGCGAAAGAAATCGGATTTGACTAAAGGAAAGAGACATTAACTTAAAAGAGAAGGAGAGAAGATAGAGTTGTAGTTAAAAAACAAAAACAAAGAAGGTCCAAAAGTAGGCATTAGCCGAGAGTAAAAACAAGCAATGTGGTTACCAAGTTCGCTACTAGCAGAAATCGCAGCTAGGGTCACAGAAGATGGCGTTGATGCTTGTGCGAATCTACTTAAGGCAGGCCCTGAGGGCTTGAATGCGGTTTGTTCACCGGAGGTGTATTCAAGAGTCCGACTGGACAAGCGGCATGACTTCACTTGGTTTGCAGACGAATATTTATCGTGGTATTACAAATTCTACAGGAAGTGCGTAGAGCACAAAAATCCGTTTGCGATGTACACCGAAAGTCTGCGAACTGCATTCAATTTGGGCGATCTAGAGAAAGCTATAGCAATTTTACATGGGGTGAGGGAAGCGTATCCCCATGCGGAGCTAATGTATATTATTCTTTACTGGTGCGCAGGTAGAAGCTGTAACACTGAGTATAAGGTTTTCAGATCTAAACGATCATATGATGAGGCAATGGCTATTGGTGAGATGCTGGTGTACCACGTGCGTGTGGTTATGCCAAAAGAAGTTGACAGTTGGCATGATTCTTGGAGCTGCAGCGATTTGGATGATTGTTGGTGGGTTCACACGATGATGGGTGAGAATTGTGGGGATAGGTGCGAGAACTGTTTCTTCTATTTCCTATCCATTAAAATTAGGAAGATGTCGTAAGTATTATCCATGTAATATATTTTGATGTGTATCCATGATAATGGATATAAAAGTCGAGAAGAGAAAGGCATAACATTAGTTTTGGGGTAATACCTTGTTGTAAATGGACGTAAAATGGATTGTGTAACAATAACCAATATAGTCAGTCCTTGATATAAACTAACTGTAGACAAATTGGCGTGTAACTAGAAAGGTGGAGACTATTTAACTAATTACTATCCTTCGTTGGTATTGGGTTGAGTACAAAAGCTATGATTAGACAAGTTAAGTGGCTGAAAAGAAATGACGCAGACATGCTGACACATAAAGTAGACATTAATTAATGAAGAGTGTTAAGTCCCCGATTTCCCAAGTAAACACCAGAATGACAATCATAATGAAAAAGTTGTGAGGTTGACCAACGTTATTAAATATATGGGGGAGGTAGTGGCTAGTCTGTTTCAATGGATGGATAAATAGGAAAGATAAGTTTTAAAATGGATAGTAAAGTACAAATTTTATTATTAAAATGCCAAAACAACCTAAAGTAATGACAGATTGAGAAGCATAACGTTTTTTGTGGTACAATTGATACTAAACTGATGATATAATTGATAGGACAAGAAGAAGAAGGGTTTACATATCCACCATAGATGAATGGATAGAATAACAAAAAGTTACAATACTAAAGGGTCTACATATCCACCATAGATGAATGGATAGAATAACAAAAAGTGACAATACTGTTCGCGAATAACTAAGAAAGCGTAAAAAAACGGTTATATCTAAACGCCCTGAACCACAGGAATGGTGATTTGCCCATTAAAGCCGACCAACACGGCAGCGCCTTGTTCATGATCAACAACACCATCAACAAAAGCGGCCCAAACAACAGCGTCGTTTAGGGCGGGTGCTTCATATAGTTCGGCATTTGCTTCCCAGTCAATGAGGTCCACCCATTTGAAAAAAGTACCCGGGATTACACGGAAGAAAACAGAAGTTTCAATAGACCAAAAGCAGAGGTCGCACATACCGAGACCTTTAACTTTTTCGTCTAGAAAGTCAAGCCAATAGCGATGGACAGAGCACGGGCATGATGCAATTATACCATGGTTAGTAGAGTCAGATATCGCGGTTAGATGCGCGGAGATGTTCATGGGCCAAGTTATGCGCTGAAATTTGCGGACATGCTTTCTAAGGTTACGAATAGCAAAACGAGAAAGAAAAGGAATCGTTGAACCTGAATCCAGCTCAGGAAAGATGGAACGGCGTATGACTTCGTAACAATATAAGGCGGGCTTGATTCCCAGGACCGCGCATTGCTTAAGGCGTGCAAAGGCATTAGCTCTTCCATCTGTGTATAAAAAATCCGATATCGCCTTCAAAAAAATTGCGGTTGGATTCTTCGCATCTAGAAATGCGCGTTCAAGATGGAGTATCCCTTGATAATCGTGGTGCGTCTTGATAAGGTCAACCTCAAACAAGGTATCCATGTGATCAGCATCGTCGCGAAGTGTCTTGCAGACAGCTCGGATTTTGAAATGCTCGAGTATGTTCTCACTAGCATTTATTGCAAGTATAGACCTCCTTAATGCAGCTGGCAAGTCGAGTAGAGTCGGAGAGGGAACGATGAAAGGGGAGGGGTTCATTGAGCTCATCTTGGGTAATGCGAAGGGCAAGTGTGGACAGATGGGTATGTGAGCAGACATAACATATTTATATATTGCTTTAGACCTTAAAATAATACTAAAACAACTCATTAAATCATTATGACAAGCAAAACAGTGTAGGAGTACATAAACGAAATATAAATAAATAGGGAAAATGACAATTTAAACAACTTAATGGGTATAAAATATGAGCCCTATTTGATAATACAGTGAGTGAGTATCCATGGCCATATATAGAAGTGTTGGAATTGTGTCCAGCAATCTCTGTACTGTCTCTATAACGTAAGAGTATGTCAGTGATCAGACATAAGTCATACAATGCTGGGGGTCATGATGGCTTGCTAGAGTCCGCTCATGATCTATAAGTCTTGGACTTATTGCCTTTATTGTATGATCCCATATGGGTCACACGCTTAAGCTAGCAGGAAATAATGTTGAAAGGCATAGCAGAAGTACGACAAAAGTGCTAGGCATTTGTCGTACTAAGAGAGAATGAATAATGGGTCTGATTAAATAAGATTTAATCAGATTGGGCCCAAAAGCCCAAAAGGGAAAGAGAAGGCTTTTAATGTCTAAAAGCCAAGTCTCTTCTTCCCAACCCTAAGCCTCTAGCCGCGATTCCTCTCTCTCTCTGGCGCCTCCCTCAGCTTGGTCTAGCAGCCAGTTTCCTGTGATTGCGTGTGTGAGCCTTTGGAGGATCCATCTCTCGATGTATCTCCCTGATCATTGACCTGTTCTCAATTCCGCTGCAAACAAACAGGTAAAAGGTGAGATCTAATGTTTCTAAATAAGAACACCTAGATCTGATGCATGTTTAGGTTGATATCAATATGAGAATTGAATCAGGATCAACCGAAACTTCCAACAGTGGTATCAGAGCCATTGGTTCTTAGGATTTCTTGTTTAGATCCATTGTTTAGGTTGTTTAATCTGTTTAGATGTGTTTTGAATCCATTACTGATAAGAAAAACACATAAGAAACTGAATTAAATCCTGAACAAACACTTGGATCACAAAACCGAGCTATATGACTCGGGTTTTGTTGATCGGCCAAGGTGTGATCGACCGGCTTGGCCGGTTTGATGATTGGCCTCGGGAACGGACGGTCGGACGCGGTTGGATCGGACGGTCGGGATCGACCGGTCAGACGATCGGACGATCGATCGCAGTCGATCGTTGCGTCGCGTCCCGGCTGTCGCGAGCATCGCGTCCCGATCGCTCGGCGATCATGGAGCGTGCGTCTGTCCCGTCCGCGTCCCAGCACCGTCCCGAACGTCCCGGTGAACCGTCCCGAGCATGCCGAGCGTGTCGATCTCGGATCATGGCGCACGGCTTGCGGCTGGACGATCATTGCTTGATCCGAAAGCTAGGGTTGAGAGTGTTCACGGTTCAACCGGTTCGATTTCGGTTAGCTGGTTCGGTTTAAAACTTGATTAAAATCTTCGTTCTGGTTTAATAAACAGATTTTAATAATTTTATTAAATCTGGTTAAACCGGAATAAGAAATCCAATGTCGAAAGAAATATTGGATTTAGTGCCTAAACCAGGAATTTCTAATTTGATTTGGTTGGACCAAATAAATTGAGAAATTCCGGTTTAGTAAATAACCGGTTGACAATTGTGGTCATCGTAGTAATTAAAACTTGGTTAGACCAGTTTTAATGAACCAGACCGGTTATGTCAATTAATTGGACAATTGGGTCATGTCTTGGACATGGACCAATTCTTGGGCCTCGGGCCAAGAAGTTAAAACAATTGGGCCAGTTAATTGAGTCTTTCTTCAGATCAATTCAAAATCTATTTTATAAAAATTATAAAGTCGGTTTTAAATTAAAGTTTCCGAAATTTTATAATTAGAAAGTTTCTTAAAATAGAATTTTCTGAATTTGCGGGTTTTGGATTTTAAAGAAGTTTCTAAAGTTAGAAAGTTTCCGGTTTTAGAAAGTTTCCAATTTTAGAAAGTTTCTAAAAATAGTAGGTTTCCATAAATAGAAAGTTTCCCGAAATAGTAATCTTCTATTTTGGGAATGATTTTAATAAACCTACGAACCTCAAACAATATCAAGCGTTGGATGTCTTGTCCAGGCTATGTCAGCTGTCAAAGCCCATTCAATTGCATTCATGGCCTTACAGTGTGAGGATGTCTGCTTTTGCGTGGGTAAGGCGGTTTGTGATTCATAAATGTCATTGGGAGTCCCAGACATCAATGATTACATGACTGTATAGTCCGGTTTTCTTGACTAGGCCATCGGGAGTCCCGGGCCTTGAGACATCAGGGTGGATTGGGCCTCGGGCCCAGATTCACAACCAAGAGTTATATCACGGATATAATTAGCCGATATAGGGCTTACCGATATAAGCTAAGGTTGGGTGACGGCCAGTGGCCCACTTTGATCTTAGTTATATGTGGATCTTGGAATCATTATATTCTATTGAGGGTAACTTATGTTATTGAATATAATGCATGATTAATCATATTATACTTTAATGCGAGATTAATCATTTTGAACATATAACTAATAACCTTTTTATTTATATATTTCAGATATGACTACTACAAGCACTCAAAACACATTCTCGATCCGGTCTGTTCTCGAGAAGGAGAAGCTGACTGGAACGAACTTCCTGACATGGTCAAGGAACTTGAGGCTGGTCCTCAAGCAGGAGAAGAAGGATTATGTCCTTCGAGATCCCCTCCCCGAGAGGCCTCTTGCCAATGCTGCCAGGACTCTGCACAATGCTTGGGAAAAGCATTCGTCAGATGAAAATGATGTTTATTGCCTGATGTTGGTGACAATGACTCCAGAGCTGCAAAAGCAGTTCGAAAGTGTATTGTCTCCAATCGAGATCATGGCAAGCCTGAAATCGCTTTTTCAGGAGCAGGCTAGGACCGAGAGGTTCCAGACAGTTAAGAACCTCTTGGACTGTAAGTTGGCTGCGAATGCGGCAGTGAGTCCTCATGTGTTGAAGATGATGGGTTATCTCGATCATCTTCACAAACTCGACTGCCCAATCAGCCAGGAACTTGCCTGCGACATCATTCTGCAGTCTTTACCTGCAAGCTATGATCAGTTCATTCTGAACTTTAACATGCATGGCTTGAGTAAGACACTGCCTGAGCTTCACGGAATGCTCAAGACTGCAGAGCCCAACTTGAAGAAAACCGCCAAGGACCCCAATGTACTTATGGTACAAAAGGGCAAGGGGTTTAAGAAGTCTTCTGCTAAGGATAAGGGAAAGGCCAAGGGTGTCCAAGTCGAGGACAAGGACACGCCAAAGCCCAAGCCCAAGTCCAAGGCTGGGCCTACTGACATGTGCAGGTTCTGCAAAGAACTGGGGCATTGGAGAAGAGATTGTAAGAAATTCCAGGAAGGTCTAAAGGAATTAAAGAAGAAGACTTTCGAGACTTCTTCATCAGGTATTTTTGTTATAGAAGTTAATACAACTACTTCTGATAATACCTCATGGGTCATGGATACTGGTTGTGGGGCTCATATTTGTACTAATATGCAGGCACTCAGCAACAGTAGAAGGCTGAAGCAAGGACAAGTGGAACTACGAGTTGGGAATGGAGCGAAAGTTTCAGCACTAGCTGTAGGAACTTACTTGTTGTCTTTACCTTCGGGATTGATTTTAGAACTTAATAATTGTTATTTTGTACCTGCTATAAGCAGAAATATTATTTCAATTTCTTTGTTGGATTTGGAAGGTTATGATTTTTCAGTTAAGAATAAATTATGTTCCTTCAATCGCAACAATTTGTTCTATGGTTCTGCCCCTCTTACGAATGGGCTTTACATACTCGATCAATCTGCGCCAATTTATAACATTAATACAAAACGGTTTAAACCTAATGAGGAAAACCGAACGTTTCTATGGCATTGTCGTTTAGGGCACATCAGCGAGAAACGCATCAAGAGGCTCCATTCGAATGGACTTCTTGGCTCATTTGACTTTGAGTCATGTGAGAAATGCGAATCATGCATGATGGGCAAAATGACACGGGCCCCCTTTAATAAACCTAACGAGAGGGCCAGTGACTTATTGGGCCTGATACACACTGATGTGTGTGGCCCAATGTCCACTAATGCAAGAGGAAACTATCAGTACTTCATTACCTTTACTGATGATTTCAGTAGGTATGGATATGTTTATTTGATGAAACATAAGTCTGAATCTTTTGAGAAGTTCAGAGAATTCCAAAATGAAGTACAGAACCAACTTGGCAAAAGCATTAAGGCTCTTCGGTCCGACCGAGGAGGAGAATACTTAAGCCAAGAATTCAGTGATCATCTGAGAGAGTGTGGGATCGTATCCCAACTCACTCCTCCTGGAACACCTCAATGGAATGGTGTGTCTGAAAGGAGAAATCGGACCTTATTGGATATGGTTCGATCTATGATGAGTCACACAGACCTTCCAATATCCCTTTGGGGATATGCTCTGCTAACAGCAGTGTTCACTCTAAATAGAGCGCCATCAAAAGCAGTAGCAAAGACACCATATGAATTATGGACTGGAGAAACTCCAGTGCTGTCTTATCTAAGAATTTGGGGTTGTGAAGCCTATGTTAAGAGATTAATCTCAGATAAGCTTACACCAAAATCTGATAAATGCTACTTCATTGGTTATCCACGGGAAACCAAGGCTTATTACTTCTATCTACGTTCCGAGAACAAGATCTTTGTTGCCCGGGATTGTAACTTTCTTGAGAGAGAGTTTCTCTCTAAGAAAGACAGTGGGAGTAAGGTACTGCTTGAAGAAATTCAAGATGAACAGGATACTGCTCAACCTAATGAAGAAGAGCAGCAGGAGGATCTACAAGAAATTGTAGAGCCTGAACCTGTAGTACCTGAAGTTCGAAGATCCGGGAGGATCCGTCACGAACCCGAGAGATATCAAGGATTCCTCGTGACTGACTGTCATGATCTTCTGATCATTGATGGTGATGAACCATCGAACTTCAATCAAGCCATGATGGGCCCAGATTCCTCTAGGTGGCGCAAGGCCACTGATTCCGAAATGGACTCCATGTCGGTCAACCAAGTCTTTTCGTTGGTTGACTTACCCGCTGGTGTAAAAGCCATCGAGTGCAAATGGATCTTCAAGAAGAAGATTGACGTGGATGGAAATGTCCAGATTTATAAAGCCAGGTTGGTGGCAAAAGGTTTCAGACAAGTTCACGGTGTGGACTACGATGAAACCTATTCACCGGTGGCTATGATGAAATCTATTCGGATTCTACTAGCAACTGCAGCTTTTCATGATTATGAAATTTGGCAGATGGACGTGAAAACCGCCTTCCTGAATGGCATTCTGGAAGAGGATGTGTATATGACGCAACCTGACGGTTACATAGATCCAAAGAATGCTGGGAAAGTATGCAAGCTTCATAAATCCATTTATGGATTGAAGCAAGCATCGAGGAGCTGGAATCTTCGTTTTGATGAAGCGATCAAGCAATTTGACTTTATCAGAAACGAAGAAGAACAATGCGTGTATAAGAAAACTAGTGGGAGCAAAATCGTTTTTCTTATTCTGTATGTTGATGACATACTGCTTCTCGGAAACGACGTTCCAATGTTGAAGTCTGTAAAAGACTGGCTTGGAAGTTGTTTTTCCATGAAAGACATGGGTGAAGCCGCATACGTTCTTGGAATTAGGATCTATCGAGATAGACCTAAGAGGCTGATAGGCTTGTGTCAAGACTCATACATTGACAAAGTCCTACAAAGATTCAGCATGAAAGATTCCAAGAAGGGCTTCACGCCAATGGTACATGGCACAACGCTAAGCAAGAAGCAGAGCCCTACGTCGGCTGCTGAGCTTGAGCGCATGAAGAATATTCCTTATGCATCTGCAATAGGATCTGTCATGTATGCCATGATCTGTACTCGTCCTGATGTTGCTTATGCATTGAGCATGACGAGTAGATACCAGTCAAATCCAGGTGAAAACCATTGGATTGCCGTAAAGAACATCTTGAAGTATCTAAGACATACTAAGGATAAGTTCTTGGTGTACGGTGGAAGTGATGTGCTTAAAGTCAGTGGATTCACGGACGCAAGTTTCCAGACAGACACAGATGATTTCCGGTCACAGTCCGGTTATGTCTTTTGTCTGAATGGCGGTGCAGTAAGTTGGAGAAGCTCCAAGCAGGACACCGTTGCTGATTCCACTACAGAAGCTGAATATATCGCCGCCTCAGAAGCAGCGAAGGAAGCTGTTTGGATACGAAAGTTCATTATGGAACTAGGTGTGATACCAGATGCGGCTGAGCCTCTGGCACTGTTTTGTGACAACAATGGTGCTATAGCTCAGGCAAAGGAACCAAGATCACACCAGAAATCCAAGCATGTTCAAAGAAGATATCACTTGATACGTGACATCATTAATAGAAAGGAAGTCAAGATCAGCCGAGTTCCGACAGATGATAATGTCGCTGATCCGTTGACAAAGCCACTCCCAAGGCCTAAGCTCGAGTTCCTGACTGAAGCTGTAGGCATTAGAAACATTGAAATGTAATCTAAATTTGAGTGGGAGTTTTGTGAGCTTTATTTTAGTTATTTGATATGTTCTTGTAAAACATTATTATTCATGTTTTAATGAAATTATTATTTCAAGATTATTTTAACTGTGATGAAATAATCGTTCCAAAATGATATGAACCATTTTATAGGTCATCGAAGTAAATGATTTGATCTTGAGTCATCGAAGTCATTTAGCTTGATCATGAGATCCTATATTTGATAAATGTTTTATATCATCCTGTCCCTAGTCGAAGGTTGTTGAAATTGGAACACCAACAACCGTGTAAGACTGGATTGGTACGTGACTTATGACAAAGTCTCAGTGTGTCATAGATGCTCGGCATCAAAGTCAGTACATAGGTGTATGTTGGGAACATACGACCGGACAAGACCCGCTAATAAGAACTCTTCAGGATATTTATATCTGTGTCATAAGAGATTCTTACTACGACTATAGAGTATAGTCCTTAGACCTGAGTTCGCATGCATGTGACTGCATATGGACTGATGCACTTTGATCATTGTCTAACGCTATCATTCTGTGATAGCTATAAGGACCTTGTTTGGGTACATCATGAAATGAGTAGTTTACAGTGATGGAACAAGATGGGATTTGTCCCTCCAATATAAATGGAGTGAATATCTCTAGGCCAATCGGAGATTTGAATACTGGAAAACGCATGGCCATGCTCAAACGGACTTTCCCGAGTCGTTTGTATTGTCAGTATCAAATCAGAGTCCGATGAACAAGATTAGGCTTTATAAGGATGACACTAATCTTGCCTTATGACTAATCGAGATATTGAGACGAAAGGGATTATGAATACAGAGATTCCAGTTCAAGTGGGAGATTGTTGGAATTGTGTCCAGCAATCTCTGTACTGTCTCTATAACGTAAGAGTATGTCAGTGATCAGACATAAGTCATACAATGCTGGGGGTCATGATGGCTTGCTAGAGTCCGCTCATGATCTATAAGTCTTGGACTTATTGCCTTTATTGTATGATCCCATATGGGTCACACGCTTAAGCTAGCAGGAAATAATGTTGAAAGGCATAGCAGAAGTACGACAAAAGTGCTAGGCATTTGTCGTACTAAGAGAGAATGAATAATGGGTCTGATTAAATAAGATTTAATCAGATTGGGCCCAAAAGCCCAAAAGGGAAAGAGAAGGCTTTTAATGTCTAAAAGCCAAGTCTCTTCTTCCCAACCCTAAGCCTCTAGCCGCGATTCCTCTCTCTCTCTGGCGCCTCCCTCAGCTTGGTCTAGCAGCCAGTTTCCTGTGATTGCGTGTGTGAGCCTTTGGAGGATCCATCTCTCGGTGTATCTCCCTGATCATTGACCTGTTCTCAATTCCGCTGCAAACAAACAGGTAAAAGGTGAGATCTAATGTTTCTAAATAAGAACACCTAGATCTGATGCATGTTTAGGTTGATATCAATATGAGAATTGAATCAGGATCAACCGAAACTTCCAACAAGAAGGTCAAATATAACTTGACTATCCATGGACATAGAAAAAAGTTGAAATAGAACTTGAGTATCAATATATGTAGTTGTAGTTTTTAACAACTAGTTCAGATTTGTATCCATTTTTGTGCGTTAAATATGATAAAGAGTGTATCCAGCTCAATTACATAACGAGAAGTGGCAAAAGAAAGACAAAACAAAGAAATGAGTTTAAGTTGATTGAATAAGGTAGGCGGTATAGAAGATGGCAAAGTGTACAACAAAAAGCTACTGGCGTCGAATCCTCGCTTATTATAAAATCACTACAATCAGCCGGGATATAGGTGCTCCTTCAACTGGGCAAAAGCCCAAACAACTGCACAAGAAGACACTGTGGTAACCCATATAAAACACAACCTGGTCATTTTTTCCTCCACATGCTTCTTTGTAGGAAAATAGTTGTTGTTCTTTGCGACCTCGACGGAGATATTTCTAGCAATTTTGAACGCTAATTCGTCTCGAACTTCGTTTGACCAATTTTGTAAAAGACTAACGTCCTGTTGTATTTTCTTGAAATCCTTTGAAACCCTGTCTACCTCTTTCATAATCGCGTCGTCAACCCAATCGCGAACATGACCTTCCATTGGGAACTGTTCAGAAAAATGAAAGTGGATTTCTAAAGAAAGGATGGGAAAATAATTAAGTAGAATAGAAGAGAAATCTTATATCTTTTTCTAACCCGGCTAGCTTGTGGGCATTTGAACCACCTTCGATGAAGGTTAGCACGATTTCTAGCATATCGTACTTCAATGCGTTCCCCACACCAACACATGGTTGGGGCTGCGATGCCTACCGATCTGCAGGGTAATGGTTCATCAGAAGTGGGAACAGTAGAAACAGAAGCGAAACTCATTTTGTGAAAAGTTGTTAATACGTAACAGGGGGTCTCACTGGTATAACTCGGGTGGTAGGAGGTCCAAAGTATTCTGAAACATGTTCAATATAGAAGGAAAGTGATGTAGCTATGAAAATTAAATAAAAAGAACCATCCACGACAGGTATGTAAAATGGATAATTTGAAGGGAACCGAAAGAAGTAAGTAAGTATGGGTAAATCAAGTATAGTTGAAGCTAAGTTTAATATACTTAGATTTCGGTCAAAAGAAAAAGTTTTGGCCGCCTGCTTAGTAAATCGTAGTAGTAGCTTTATGAGGGAAAACAAAACCCACATCAATAGTTTCAAAAATAGTCAACATCAAGTCAAATCAAAACGAAGTAATGCAACAGGTATCCATCGAAAATGATGGACAGCTAAACAATAAAAGGTGCCATCCAAGATGAAGAGCGTTTTAAGTAGCCATTCTTAATCAAACAAAATACATGGCTCGTTATAAAGAGCTTGTTATTAGGTTTTGCAAGTAGCACGGTTATGATTAACTCCTCCGCATTTGGAACATCGGTTTGGGGTTGATAGAGGGGTTTTCTCCTTCTGAATACAATATTGCAGAGATAAAAATGAGAAAATTATAAAGAGTAAATGTATATAAACATCAAAGGGTAAGGGTATTGCATGGGATTCGCCGATGGATGGATACCTTCCTTCCTTAGGTCTACCAGAGGGTCTGTTAACGTCTGGTGGATAAAGGTACCGGTTGCGAACATCAGCCGGTATATCGATGTCGTTAGGATTCCCAACTGGGTTGACCACTCCTTCATAAGTCGCCCTCCAATTGGATGTCTTATAATGAGAATCGCATAGAGACGCGTAGGATACGTCATGACTGTCCGTGGCTATTAAGGCGTGGCCGCATGGGATTTTAAGCTTGTCAAATAACCTGCATGTGCATCGCTTGTCCTCCAGAAGAACATGAAACGATTCCCCCCCAAACTGGCCGACAATTTCGAAATTCCAGTTCGTAACACTAGCTATCTTAGAACCGTGGACAGACTGCATATGTTCATCCATTAGCTTATCAACCTCGATGGAAACTTCAGCTTTGTGTGCCGCTGATTTCTTTCGTCTACAACTGAACCACCTAGTCAACATAGACCGTATACACTTGAGAAGATCTACAATAGGTTCGCTCCTACCATAAAGTAGAGCTTTGTTCAATGTCTCGGCTATATTGCTTGTCATAAGATTGTAACGTTCACCTTTGAAATAGGCTCTGGTCCAGTGTCCAACGCCTATATTGTCAAGATACTTTGCGCATTCTGCATTGTTGTTGCGTATACGATTGTATGTTTCACGGTAGGTACCAATTCTGTATGAATTCCCAGCCAAATTGACCAGTTGCGTGAGACCTCCAGATTTAAACCTTGCTTTAACATTCCTTTTGACGTGCTCAAGACATGCTCCACGGTGAGATCGCGGGAAAATCCTACCTTTTGCTTTGTATATTGACTGGCATCTGTCAGAGATAAAGGTTAATGTGGGGCTGTCAGCAATAATCTTTTCAATCTTGAAAAAGAAATACGTCCAGGACTCCTCATTCTCTTTGTCCACGATACAGAACGCCAGTGGAAAGACTTGGAAATTTGCATCCTGTCCACTTGTAGTAAGCAGAACCCCCCCCCCCCCCCCCCCCCGGTATCTACCACTCAAATGTGTACCATCCACTATAATCATTCTGCGAACCTTCGCAAAACCTTTAATGGATGCGCCAAATGCTAAGAACAGATAAAGGAACCGCTCGCAGCCTAATGCGTCTACCTCGGTTTCGAGATCAGCAATCGTGCCAGGGTTAGCGAGTTTTAGCATATGTAAAAACTCTGGCAACTTCCTATACGATCCATCATCTGTACCTTGTAGCATCGTGATTGCCTTCGACCGTGCGCGCCAACACTTGTTATAAGATGTATCGATACGCAGTTCCTTCATCAATAAGGCTTTGAGTCCAGTTGGTTTCGGACCAGATGCGGGATCTGAATATTTATCTTTGAAAACAGTGGCAATGACCTTTGTGGTCCCAAGTTTCTGGTACTTATTCCTAGTATCAGTACAGCAAGAGTGATGTAACTCTGCCTTGCGTACCTCCCAAAAGCCTGTGTCCTTCGAGCAATGAACCATAACACGCCAGTTGCAACTATTATCCGGGCAATGGATAACAACCTTGTGAAGAGTGGACACAGGTTTTATGTAATGAAACTTGTTCCTTATGGCATGGATTGCTAACCATACCAAACAATCGTCTTTGCTCTTGAATAGTTTACCCTTGTAAAGATCATCACCCATTGAGTCTAAATCTAAGTCAGGGACGGGATCTCGTTGATAACTGTTGTCATCCACCAATGGCGGGATATCAGCTGGTTCTTCGTCGGTAGGGTATGAAGTGCCACCAGATTCAGTACCGGGCCACCTAAACACGTATTCTTGCTGTACAGGACGGGATTCAACAGCCTTACGTTTCGATGTATTACCTATTCCAACGGGGATTTCAGACATCACATCCAGGGCGTTGGAGCCTCCATACTCATCATCGATGAGGTTGGACCAAAACTCACGATCCACATTGCCAACATCCACTGGTACCCTCGTCTGACGATCCATTCTCATCACTATCAGGCGTACAGTTATCTTCTTCACCTCCTGCTGCCATATCAGAATGGTCAGGCACCGGGTGATTAACAGTTGCGATATCGGTGGATACATCTTCTTGGCTATCTAACAAATTGAAACTGAATGGGGCCCTCTTGTCTAGAGCATGCTCAATAGAACTATCCACTAATGCAGTGGGATTTGGGGGGTTGGGGAGCGTTATTTTATTTCTCCCGCAGTCATTGGAGACATTCTCTTTCATACCCGAAACGTAATTAACTTCTATATCCACTAAATCGTCGCTAGGTGGAATGTTTGGTAGCGCTTTTGTTATTATATTCTGGTTGAGGAGGCCATCTTCTTGACTATCGCTGTCCAATAATTCAAAGCTGAATGGTGGCTTGTTGTTTCCCAAACGTTTCTCACTTCTGTCCGTTAAATCAACGTTGGATGGATACTCTGAAACCGAAGACAAATAAAGTTGTTAAAGTGGGAATTTTATCGGGATCGAAGTTCATCAGAAAACAAGGAATGACCTTACCACATTGAACCGGTGAATCGTTTCGAGAATTTGAAACCTTATCAACAAATTCTTGTTTAACGAATGAGCTTACAGATGGAACTATTAATCCATCAGAACGTTTGACTGGAGGTGAACATGAACGAAACATCAAGTCAAGCGCTTCAACAATGTCATCGTCGAGCATGACAGGAGAGTGTCTGCTTCGAGAGGGAGTTGCATCACCAAATAGATTCCTAGGAGTTATGCACCCAACTCGGTGAACTAACTTGGAAGCCTTTTTCTTTACAGAGTCGCCTTCTTTCCTAACTATTTTACCCAGTGACAAAAATAGCTTCGTTGACCGGTCAGATGACAGTATATCTAGAAAACAGGAAAGCCCGAAATCTGTTGTGACGATGATAGGCGGCGAGCTGTCATTGCAAATGATATATCATGGTTTTTACCCAGTTTAGACCATGATATAGTTGTGTTTTTAGTGTCTTTTGTCTTTTTTTAGAGTCTTTTACAGGTTTAATCAAGTTTGGAGCTAATTGGAGATATTTGGAGCATTTTGGGACTTTTGGGACTTTTGGGACGTTTTGGCCGAGAGATTAACTCACTGTCCGATTTATTGATCATGCATCGACCGGCACACCTTGTGCATCGGTCGACACACTAGCGAGATGGGCCGTACGCGTCGGTTTAACAAGTTATGAAGATTTGCAAAGAGGCCCAGAATAGTTCCAGTATTTACACAGAAGCCCCATCCGAGATTGTGCCTATATATACTAGTTTTTGGTGTTTATTTTACCTACGCTTTACATTAGGCTTTGATACTATTAGCTAAGAGATTTCTAGAGCTTTTGGGGCTGATCTATTTCCTGTATTCACTTATTTTGGAGAAGATTTCGAACCCCTTTATCTATTTAATTTCTTATATGCAATCTATTATTTCTTTGATTATGTTTTCATTATCTATGTCTGAGTAGATCCATAGTTTAGTTTAGGGTTTCTCACATAGGATTTCATGACTTGCTAGACTTGTTCAAATTCAGTTAAGGATTCATAACTATATCTGTTCTTCAATTTAATTGTGCTTAAAGCTAGTTCTAACCTGATCAATTAGAATCTAGATCTTAGGTTGCTAAATACGTCACGGAAGTGGGGTTTAGGAATCTGAACTAATTAAATTGGGCAATTAAACTTTGCGCAAACGGAAGTTTGGTTTAGGATAATTGTGAACATATCAAACTTGGGATTAATGCTAGTTTAATCTGTTAGTTCTCGCAAACGAAAGTTTGGTTTGCTGCACTTAGGCTTAGAGAATTATCGCAAAGGAATTTGGTTAATTCTATATCTGTGTTTTGAGTTCTAGAACTGTGCTTAATTAGATCCTTGCTGAATGAACTGTCTGCTTGTCTGATTTCCTGAGAATACCCTAGGCTTGACGCTTTTAGTTTATTGCTTCTCAACCGTTAATCTCTGCTACTGTTTACTTTCTTGCTTCGCAATTTATTTACTTCACCATCTGCTTATTTCTAGTATTAATCTCTACGTTTCTGTTTCTATTGAGACCAAGTGTCCCTGTGGATTCGATAGCCCTATATACTACTTTGACATTGCTGTTCACTTGCAGTTTAGAATAGGGTAAAACTTAGAAACCTATCAAGTTTTTGGCGCCGTTGCCGGGGACTCTTAGAGTCTTCGATAGGACCGAACTTAGGGTTTCTACTAGAAATTTTTCTTTTTGTTTTTGCTTTTTTCGTTTTGTTTTGATTTTGCTAACTTTTTCTCTGATTTCTCTCTGTCGCAGGTACGAATTTCGCCTTGCGTCGATCGTTGCATCCCTTGCGTCGATCGTCACTAGGCGATTCTGAGATTGAATCGATCGTTGCACTGATAGCATCGATCGTTGCTGGACGATTACAGACAGTTTATGCCAACGCAGAAAACTCGAAGTAATCCGAACTCGAGCTTGCTTAATCTCGGACTAGAGGAACTTGGACGTCTAGAAAGGACTAAGAGAAGAGAAAAGAGAGAGAAAATGGTACGAGAACGTCTGATCTTGATACCAGATGCTGAAGGTACCCTGAGGGACCAAGATGACAACCCGTACAATGCTGCTGGGCATCGGGTTGATGCTGAAGGGAATGTCATCCCTGATCCTCCTGAGCAACAGCAACAGGAGCTGAACCAAAACCAGGGTCAAGGATAGGCCCAAGGTAGAGAGATGGTGGTTCATGAGAGGACACTAGCTGATTACAACAGACCTGATGAGTTTCATGCAAACCGAGCAGCTCTAGTGCTTCCTGCCTTTGAGAGGAATGATTTTGAGGTAAAGACCATCTACTACCAGCTGATGAGACAGATGGCTTTTCATGGTCTTCAAGCAGAGCAGCCTATGGATCACATTGACAAGTTTGAAGACATAGTCACTGGCATGAAGTATGAAGGAGTATGCCCGGACTATCTGTTCCTTAAGCTATTTCCGCACAGTCTTGCTGGAGACGCTAGTGCATGGCTGAGACAACTGGCACCTGGTCAGTATACTACTTGGGCAGCCTTAAAGAGTGAGTTCTTGTGTCACTTTTATGATGATGCGCGCTCGGATCAGTCCAGACAGGACATACTCACTTTCTCCCAAGGAGCTGTGGAGCCCTTGAAGACTGCCTGGATGAGATTTAAGCAGTATCAGCGTGACTGTCCATACCATGGATTCACAGAAGTACAGCTGATTGGTATCTTCTTCAGAGGCATAGATCTCCCTTATCAGACTGCGCTGGATAATTCCAGTAATGCTAATTTCAACACCAGGACTCCTACACAAGCTAAGCAGTTGATTGAGAACCTGATTGGCAGCAATAGTTGCAAGACAATGGATGAAAGGAGGAAGAAATCTGGTGGAACTGTAGAGAATTCTGATATAGCTAATATAAGATCCAGATTGGACACAGTCTACAATCTCCTGACTAGTAAGAAATCTGTCCACTTTGCCCAAGATGTAGAGGTGATTCAGGCTGAGGAGGAAACTCAGGAAGAAGATGTGAATTTCATAGGAGGTTCTGGTTTCCAAGGTAATAGATTTGGTAATCAACAGGGGAACAGATTCTCCAATGGTGGACAGACTGGTGGTTTTCAGAAGACCTATGGACAATGTACTCAGAGAACCTATGGATCTACATCCTATCAGACTCCTCCTGCACCTACAGCCCATGAGAGCAAAATGGAGGCTATGATGGAACAACTGATTGAGAGTCAGACCAAGATTTCTGTGGACTGCAACAAGAAGTTGGACGCTGTCTATGAAGACCTCAATGGGAAATTTGAGTCTCTGAGCACTCACATGAAGCAGTTGGACACTCAGGTAAACCAGATGTCCAGCTCACTGAAGGGAAAAGGAGTGGCAGACACTCATGTTAAGGCCTGGTCTGTGTGCATTAATGATGGATCTCACCTAGGTGAAAGATTTGAGCTAAGTACAGCTGAGTTAGTGACAGAACAGGAATTTTCAGATATTTGTGAAAAACTCTCGGGTGAAATCTGCTGCAGTGCGTCGATCGATGCAACATCTGTGCCGATCGATACACCCGTCGGGATGGCAACGATCGACACACCCTTAGTGTCGGTCGTTGCAGGGCGTGAATGGACAGAACTGTCGGATGATAATGACATAAATGCTGACTTGGAGCTTGATCACCTATTCAATGGAGCCTCTGAGATTACTCAACAGGAGATCTACGAGCAGATCTTTAGACAACACTCCTCAGTGTCTGAAGTGATTAGGCAAGAGATTGAAGAGCTGAAGAAATTAGAAGGGATTGGTGAAGAATTGGAAGAAATTCCAACTTCTGATGATCCACCTTATCATCCATGTGTGCAAAGGTACCTGAACAAGATGTTGCCCCTGGATGATGATCTGAAAGACTGGGTGATAATAGTTCCTCAGCATATCAGTGATGTTCTGCTAACTAAGGTCCCGAAGAAGCTATCTGATCCTGGAGTCTTTGTGCTGGATTGTTCTATCTTTGAGGATAGTTTTAGACGCTCTCTGTGTGATTTAGGAGCTGCTGGAAGTTTGATGCCTTATTCTGTGGCAGAGAAGCTGGGTATGCTGGATTTTACTCCCACTAGGACTTCTCTTGTTCTAGCTGATCAGTCCATACGAGTTCCTGAAGGACTCCTTATGGACATTCCGGTGAGAGTTGGAAACTACTTAGTTCCAACGGACTTCCTTGTTCTGAAATATGACTGTGATCCGGATGAAGCATTATTTCTTGGGAGACCCTTTTTGGCTACAGCAGGAGCGTTGATTGATGTTAGGAACAACTTGATAGACCTCCATCTGGGAGATGAACCACTGCACTATGAGATGGATAAGCTGCGAAAACCACTGATAGATGGGCAGACATTCACCATAAGGGACGCAGATTTTGAGCAGCCTGATCATACCATGGTTATAGATCCTGGAGCACATTTCACTCCATCTTTTCTTGGACATGAGCATTCCGCAACAGCCTACTCACCACCTTGGATGAGGAGACTTGAACAGAGACAGAAAAAGTCTCTGTCAAGACCTCCTGGTACTTGAAAATTCCCATCCGTCCGGTCAAGCTATTGACCTTAAACAAGCGCTGGGTGGGAGGCAACCCACCATTAGGTACTGGTGTTTTTCTACTTAATTTTTGGTGTTTTTGTTAGGATTTTACGTTTGTTTTTGTTTCTGGTGAGTTTATGTTTGCAAGTCTCGGATAAATCGCAGTGCAACGATCGACGCACTTCTGTGTCGATCGTTACAACACGAAAGGAATCGCATTGCAGCGATCGTTGCGGTCCTGAGCAACGATCGACTATACACGAAAATCGCCAAGTAACGGTCGATGCACTTAGTGCAACGATCGATGCTCAGCGACAGAGGTAACCCGACATACATAATTTCACCTTTTCAATTTTTATTTTCTTTTTACCGATCCTTCGCTGGACACTACTGGGGACAGTGTGTCTTAAGTGTGGGGGAGGTGCTACTGACTTTTGTTTTCTGTTTTCTTAAGAGTCAGTCCGTTTTTCAAAAAAAAAATTGTTTTATTGAGTCAAAATTGTTTAAGTAAGAAACTATGATTTTCTGAGAAGATTTACAAGACTTGCAGGAACTTAAGTAACCATTGGGATGAAGTTGCAGGATCTATCTATGACTATTAGAAAACCCCATCACAGATCAACCTACTGGGAACACCCACATCACTTCAGGTATCAGAGGATCCTTTTACTGACTTCAACCTTAATACTGACTTAGATTTCTCACCTAAGGGCTTGGTATACTTTGTGTCGGATTCCCTTGTTAGTTCTGACACGGCCTGTCAACCTATCCTATTTAGTTCCCTTCTCCCCTTCTGTAAAGTAAAAAAAAAATAATAATAAACTGAGGATGAGTTAGTAACTCCGAAGTGGTCATGGGAATAGTAGCAAACACTATTATCTCTCATGTGATTCATGGAATGTGTCCAAAGTACACCCCATAACGGGAAGAACACTGATAAAAAAAAAAAAATGATACCCAATGGGGAAAAATCAGTTGTTAAAGAAGGGAAAGAGAAGAAAGGGACTAGAGAAAGATAGTATGGTGGTCTATAGCTGATAAGGTAAGAATCTATGTGCCCTTTGATCGATACTCCTTAGGTGAGACCGCACTTAAATACTTGCAGAAGTCAGTAGGGAGAATTTGAATGCTTGAATGAGATTGTGGAGTTTACCTAGGACAGTTGCTAAGTGTGGGGGAAGTATATTGTGGTCTTGATATCCTGTGATTGATTTTTGCAGTGGTTTACTAAGGGGAATCTGAGTATTGTAGCTTCTAGGATGAAATGAGTTTCTGAAGAGTTTTCAAACCTCTTCACCATGTTTTAGTTCTATGTTTTGCTTGAGGGCAAGCAAAGGCTAAGTGTGGGGGAGTTGATATATCATGGTTTTTACCCAGTTTAGACCATGATATAGTTGTGTTTTTAGTGTCTTTTGTCTTTGTTTAGAGTCTTTTACAGGTTTAATCAAGTTTGGAGCTAATTGGAGATATTTGGAGCATTTTGGGACTTTTGGGACGTTTTGGCCGAGAGATTAACTCACTGTCCGATTTATTGATCATGCATCGACCGACACACCTTGTGCATCGGTCGACACACTAGCGAGATGGGCTGTACGCGTCGGTTTAACAAGTTATGAAGATTTGCAAAGAGGCCCAGAATAGTTCCAGTATTTACACAGAAGCCCCATCCGAGATTGTGCCTATATATACTAGTTTTTGGTGTTTATTTTACCTACGCTTTACATTAGGCTTTGATACTATTAGCTAAGAGATTTCTAGAGCTTTTGGGGCTGATCTATTTCCTGTATTCACTTATTTTGGAGAAGATTTCGAACCCCTTTATCTATTTAATTTCTTATATGCAATCTATTATTTCTTTGATTATGTTTTCATTATCTATGTCTGAGTAGATCCATAGTTGAGTTTAGGGTTTCTCACATAGGATTTCATGACTTGCTAGACTTGTTCAAATTCAGTTAAGGATTCATAACTATATCTGTTCTTCAATTTAATTGTGCTTAAAGCTAGTTCTAACCTGATCAATTAGAATCTAGATCTTAGGTTGCTAAATACGTCACGGAAGTGGGGTTTAGGAATCTGAACTAATTAAATTGGGCAATTAAACTTTGCGCAAACGGAAGTTTGGTTTAGGATAATTGTGAACATATCAAACTTGGGATTAATGCTAGTTTAATCTGTTAGTTCTCGCAAACGAAAGTTTGGTTTGCTGCACTTAGGCTTAGAGAATTATCGCAAAGGAATTTGGTTAATTCTATATCTGTGTTTTGAGTTCTAGAACTGTGCTTAATTAGATCCTTGCTGAATGAACTGTCTGCTTGTCTGATTTCCTGAGAATACCCTAGGCTTGACGCTTTTAGTTTATTGCTTCTCAACCGTTAATCTCTGCTACTGTTTACTTTCTTGCTTCGCAATTTATTTACTTCACCATCTGCTTATTTCTAGTATTAATCTCTACGTTTCTGTTTCTATTGAGACCAAGTGTCCCTGTGGATTCGATAGCCCTATATACTACTTTGACATTGCTGTTCACTTGCAGTTTAGAATAGGGTAAAACTTAGAAACCTATCAGCAAACAGAGGACAAAGTAAGAGAAGGCGTGTAACTGAGCTTTAACTTCGAAGTACATTCCAAACCAAACTCGGCCATAACAGCAGCGACGACCTCTTTCATCTTCATGCTCATGTTCATTGGGACGACCCGAGAGACCCTTTCCATGTCCACGATGAATTTCCATTCTCCATCGCCGGTGACGAGCCAAGAGCCACAAACCACAACACATTTCATATTTTCGTCTGGATAAGCTTCGGTATCCATGAGTTGGGAGCAAATATATCAAAAATTCTAAACAGGTCCAACATATATTCATATTGTACAATGTGTATGAATTACTTAGTTAAGTTAAAACTAGTTCACAACAAACTAAATTAGAAGCAAATGTATAACTAAAAAGAGTAAATAGTTAGATGAACTAAGTAATTAGATTGGTAAATTGACTGTAAAAGGGAGGGTAAAATAGACATTTTAACTTACTAAAAGACAAAAAAAGATACAAAATTGAAACAAGCTTTTGAAAGATACATCTTTGCTATTACTTTCTGAAAAAGATACACTGGGTGCAATTAATCCATACTACAACCTTTAGTGTTTGGAACAACTTTTTGTTTTTGTTGTTGTTGTTTATGGTTTAACAGGCTTGATTGGTAACCGTTTACCTTTCTTATTTTTTTGCTAAATTAATGATAAATATGATTTGAAGAAAGTTTATTTGTTACAAATTGTGAAAACAGAATGATTAACCTAATAAATGGTGTATTGGCAACTAACCCTTTATTTATCTTTATTTTATTTTGAACATGGTGGAAGTTTTGGCATACAATCTCCCACAAACCCGGAGTAAAAATTTCAATTTAACGAATAACATTCACCTAAAAAGATTTAAACGTGAAGTATAAGGAAAGCAATGTGTAACACCCTGATTCAGAATTATTTATTTTTGTAAATAATTAATTCGGAATTTAATTGATTTAGATGAATTCAATTTCTCTTGGTGCCAGATCGAAAAATGTCATAAAGACTATATAAGGGGGTGTGTATCCTTAACTAACTGGACAGCTTGGAAACTAGACTAGGATGGACATTGGCTAGTTAAACCCACCCAGATCATGCATGAAACATGGTCTAGTCGGCTTAGATGGGATCAAGTTGGATCAAAGGTTGGATTAAGGATGTTTGAGCTGATGGAAATCCGAATGTTGAGGAAACTTAACCAAGATTGATGGAAGGTTCGATGGACTAAGTTCTACTCAATTAGATAAGCCATGTAAGATGATTTCCGAGCTAAAAACAGTCAGTCCGGATTTATCGAACAAGCTAGGTGATTGTTCAGTTCAGTCAGCTTATGTATGGATCAGACAAGGTTTGGTCGGGATTCAGACAAGGAAGTTGAGACGGTCGGCTTCAGCTCAGAATCGCAGACAAAAATAAGTGTTTGATGGACTGGTTTTGGTGGAAGGGTTATTGGCCAAAACTTAGCGAATTCGCCCAATGAAAGAAGCGGGAATGGTTATCTGATTAAATCCGTGCGGCTTACTGTTATCAGCGCGGAGAAGTTGTTCTGATTGAATTGGCCAATCAGAAAGAAGCACAGACGGTTTTAGCTGGGAAAACCGCTCATTATGTCGCCCTTAGACGATTTTCTATCATTCTTCACGGATTGGGAAAAGAAAAAACATCTGAGAGAACTTGAAAGAGAGAAACCAAGAGTTAGCTGAAAGTTGTTCGCGTTTGGCTTGCGTGATCGAGCGAGACTGTTGGAACATTGGACTGGATCGTGGTGCTGAAGGATCAAGTGCAAGAGGTGTCAGAAACTAGCTTAACCGAAACCGAAAACTGACTAAGGTGAGTGTTCTAGACCGATCTCTTGTCTGGTTCGATTACTTGCTGCGTTTTCTTAAATTTGATTGCTTGACTCTATTCAATATTCTGCTATTCGGCCTTATGATCGGTCCAAATAACCTGGACGATTAGTTTGGCCGGATTCTGTATTGTAACCGATTTATTGAACTGATTGCTTGTTTACGGATTTAGACTAGCTCGGTGAGCGGCTTAACACACTCACTAATAAGCATCATGTTTTGCTTACGCTTTCTTTGACTTAACACAGGAAAAGAACATGATAAAAGTGGCTAGATCGCGGGACAAAGGCAAGCAGGAAGAAAGAATGGTGAATTTAGTTTCTGTTGGGTTTTCGTTCTAGTTAAACAATTTAATAGCTTATTAGCAAACATTTCATTTTACTAGAACCGAATGTTTTTAAGTAATTCAAATTGTCTGCTTTGCATAATTCA
The DNA here is from genome assembly GCA_030180135.1 of Orychophragmus violaceus. NCBI lineage: Eukaryota > Viridiplantae > Streptophyta > Magnoliopsida > Brassicales > Brassicaceae > Orychophragmus > Orychophragmus violaceus. The sequence goes on from CM058239.1 coordinate 99,814,206, forward strand.
GTCTAGAATTGTGAAACCTCAAGAAAAATGCTAAGTTAAAATGAAACAACCTAAATCCTAAGTAATTCTGTAAATGGAAATTGGGTTAGGGCGTTTCACAATGTCCTTATTGACCAAAATAAAAGGAAAGCAATGCCCTTACATTACCACTATCTTACCAACATCTTGGTAGTAACCCTTCACGGCATATTTATATCCGAACTTTACTCAAATACGACGATTAGTATCTAAATTCAATAAATATGCACACATACATAAAATCATTTAAAATCATAGATAAATGTCACACTATAGGTATGTCAAAAGTGGGTGATGCATTATTTGTGGCTACTGAGAGGATATGTGTCATGGATGCGACAGGTAAGATATATATATAGTGTACATATGCATGCATCAATAGATGAGAACAAGGCATGTGCATCAAGTTCCAAAATAAAGTTGAGACAATGTCGACCATGTGCATGAACCCATCTCCCATTTATGGTTAACCAATTTGGTACAAACCTTAAATTTGGCCCCTCCCATGCACCAAACACATTTAACGAGACACACCTTTCCTAAAATGGCAATCTTTCCATTCCCATCCCACTATTTATCCTATTAATTTTCCAGTTTTTCATGACTATATATTCATCAAGACGACCAAATAAAGTGGTTAGATTTGAAAATAAAGTTATGTTACACGTTGATACAATACTAATTTTATATACATATCATACATTATATTATCTCTATAAGTCGCATAATGGTTTTAGTGAAGTAACACGTTTTGTAAAGCCAGGAAATATTAAAAAGAGTAGTAAACTCCGGCCACATTTGATCATATATATATATATATACAAATCAGCATCGGCCAAACATATACATAATTATTTTAATGAAGATGAATTATCGAGTTTGGGATCAGAATCATAACAATGAAAGACGACGTCCAATTTATGCCACAAAATGTGAGCTATCTCATAACACTGACTTAATCTAGTTTACAGGTCGAGGGGTTAACATGATAATACTAATTTCGCTTCCATGTCTAACAAAGTTACAGAGATACGTCGTCTTGAAAGTCTAAAATTCGAGTTGTCATGCAGTACATTTTGAATCTTTGATAATTCTCGAATCCAAAGGATTATTGGTAAATAAACAAAATATGTCACTTTATCGTTGTCCACTAATGAAAATGTTAAAAATTATTTGATGTGTGTGACGACTGACGATGATAAGGTGAAGCTAGTTAAAGAAAAAATGCCGAGTCGATTATCTTGCCAAAGGCAAAGGTGGTGTGATTGAGTAGAAATGAGACCGCACACGTTTTTCCATAAAGAGGGAAGACACGAGACCAAATTATAAAAATATAAGGGTAAGATTCATAGAATTGAGTCCAAAAGCTAGAAAAAGAATAAATACAAACAATGGGGACTTACTATTTTTGAATTCTTTTAGTGCTTGAAATCATGTCAGGTACTACCAAAGTTCCATTAATTTCTACTTGTGTAACTGCAAAATTACCTAACTATAAAGGTATAATTTACCGACCAATGTGATCATTTATGACAATGAATCCAATTTGTTTATTTCTGTATTAGCGAATTTTATTAAACTTAGGTAGGTGTCTATAGTTTTATTTTATTTTTATTATATACTTTCATAAAGAATTTTACTATACATAGAAATAAAAGTATTTTTGCAATCATAATAGGATTTTAATTAATAAATTTTTTTTTTGAATATACATTAATCTAATATACAAAATAGTAGCATATTTAGATCGGTGCATATAGTTTTATTTAGGTAGGTGTCTATAATTTTATTTATTTTATTAAATTTTCCATCAAAAATTTTATATCCTGAAAAATGTTATTGCAACCTACTAATTATACTTTTTTATTAATACTAAGTTATTTTCAATAAAACTAAAATTATTTATAGTTTTAATCTACTATATAAAATAGTAACATATTTTAGATTGGTGCTTATACGTACTCGATTTTTTTACAAAGAAATATAAACATGCAACCAACATGCAATCATGGGACCAAACTGAATAAAGATGGCATTGGAGTCTTAGACCACTTTCAACAAAGATATCTTAACTAGATATTTTACCATTAAAATATAAAAAAGTAAAAAATATGAAAGAGAAAGATAAGTGGTTTTCCATAAAAACAAGTATCTCAAATGAGAATTCAAGTATCTTATTAAGATATCCATAAAACATGTGTTATTTTTAAATTGTTTTTTTTTGTCATCTGGTTGATTATATTTGAATACGAAGACGAAATACAGAGATAGACAAGGATCGTAATCCTTCCAAAGACAAAGCCGGCAAGTTCACAGGTTGAACTTCCAGAGACAAGATGAAATACAGAGCTTACAAAATAGAAGATGAAAGCCGGTGGTTACAAAGACTACCCCGGAGACAATAAACTAGAGCGAAACAATAAGACAAGAAATGGATGAGCAAATGATCGAAAAGATCAAACTGAAACAAAGGAAAGCCGCTCTCTAGCAAGATCTCATAGAAACTGTTTAAGTCGAAATAAGGCTGAGAAACAAGAGCTCGCAATGATTCAATCTAATGAAACAAGCGCCGAGCACCACCAACAAAACTCCGAGGAGAAACAAGCTAGAGCTTGAAAAACCTAAGCAGAAACTCACCTTCACGATCGGACCGAGAATCCAAAGCCGAAACAAGAACAAGCACAAGGCGATAAACCTTGACCTCCAAAGGGGACAAACCCCATTAACCAAGACCTCCAGAACTTGCACGCGGACACTCGTGTACCCGAATCCGGACATCTACTAACCAAGAACGGTCACCTCCTCGCAAGAGAAGTACTGAAGGACGAAGACACTGCAACGCTGAAACACCTAAATCCAAAACCAAAAGGAGCATAGAGAGGGTAGTAAATGCTCCCGCAGCAACAACACGTCAAGTTAATCGATCCCAAAACGAAACCGGCCTAACTTCGAACAGAGAACCTCAGAAGAACAATGCAGAAAAGCCAATCAAACGACCAAAAACAACGGCTTAAACCAAGGGATGAGGCAGAGAAAAACACACAGCCGGAGCTAAAGACACTATCAACACAAGACCGTTGCTAGCGAGTCTACCCAACCACAAAGAACCATGATAGCACCCCATCTGAAACACCCTAAAATGAGACAGCTTAGCAACTAAAGGAAAGGACTAAATCAGAAGTTAGCTAACCTAAACCAGAAGATCTGAACCAAGATCTAGACAAAACGAGAATCTAAACGTGAACCTTAACTAAATCGAATCCTCACAACCCCACACAAACGAATCACGGACCAAAATGACGGAGCAAAACCAAAACCGGCGAGGACAAAGACACCTCCCAAATAATCCGACCGCCAACATCGAGACAAAACAGAGGCAAAGCAGAGTCGGAGCAAGGGGTGAGAAGAGGCAGGGAATAGGTGGAGCAAAGGCGGAGCAGGGCCGAGGCAGGGCAGAGACAACCCCCAAACCGAAGCCCACAGACGCACAACACCACCAACCAGAAACCACAGGCAAATCGCACTCAACGCTATCAGCAACACCAAGAAGGAAAACCACCATCCGGCTTGTCTGAGAAAGAGAGAAGTTCCGTACACCGCGACACGAACAGGGGGAGAGAGAAGCAGATCTGTTCACCGCAAAGAGAAGGACAACACTGAAAGACCCCTCCCCAGCACCGGCGAGAGAAGCCCGACACCGGAGAGGCCACGACAGCAATTAATTAGAGCCGTCGGCGGACTTCGAAGTCTAAACAAGAGAGAAAATTAGGGCGACCAAAACAATCCCCGGAATTTAACGGGGAAAAATATCGCTTAGCACAAAGAAAAATATGTTTAATTTTTTTTTTTAAAGTAAATATTAAAACTGGTAAGAACCCAAACGGAAGTTCTTACGAATGAAAATGCTCTTAAACGTCTTTCGTTAGAGTTTCATTTTTTTCTTTCTCTTTTTTGTTAATATGATAAATTGCCGTAGTTGCAAAGTTATAAAGTGATCGACAGTTTCACATTTTGTCTTTGTCATCATTTAACTCAAGCATGCGTTGGTCTTTCATTTTCCAATTATATAAGACTCGATCACTATCAGACAAATAATGCAAAAAATTTAGATAGACCATGTGTATTAGTGACCTTGGTGTTATCCCCAGATAATCCCACTCTCCTTTTGATTCTGTACTAATCGTTTGTCCTTTGGTTCATTATACAATCTTTGCTCTGTACTAGACAAGTGTTAACTATTAAGTTCTATGAGTTTGCATTTCAAAATCAATTGGTAATAAATAAATTTATATTACTTAAGTTTCATTCCAATCTATAATATAGTACATTATATTATAATATTAAGACCATGTACAATGGTTGTTGAATTTTTTTTTATCAACCGTTGAATAAAAAATTAATGATGCAATGATTGTTATTTATCAACACCTCGGTGAGGTGGGGAGAGATGTGTGCCATGTATCTGTTTTTTTATTAGATCTTCTGATTTCTGTTTTTTTTTCTATCTCAATTATTCAAACTCAATTATTTAACAAATTATATATATTTATATATATATTTATATTAAAATTCGTCATTTTTTAAACTCTATAAATATACACTTGTTTCATTTGATTTGGACACACAAAAAAAATCATCTTTTTTACTATAATTTTTGTTTGAGCTTGAAATCGATCCCAACAAAACCCTTTCAACACCCAGAATTCTTCTAATTATCATTTTAACTACCCAAATCCCAACAATTATCAGTTTCAAAATCAATCTTCCAACCGACCCCAACATAGACCAAATTATGGTTATCCACCAAACTTCTACATGCCGTCAGCTGTTCCAAATATCCTTCATATTATGGATCAATGATGTCGTACTCATCTCAAGCACCCATTTATTCTTCAACACCAACGGGTAATGAATTTGTTCCGAATGTTGGAACAACGAAATTTCCCGAATTTTCTACACAAATTGATCATGGTGATATTAGCGGTGTTCATGAAGCTACTCAAAATGCAGATGATGCTACTCCTTCTCGCCGGAGAAGCCCCAAATGGACCATTGAACAAAATTTGGTGCTACTGAATTGGTGGATCAAGTATGGAACAGACAACGCTGTTGGCAGAAACCAACAAGGTGAATCATTTTGGGGTAAAATTGCTGAGTATTGTAATGAGCATTGCTCATTTGATCCACCGCGTGATGGAAACTCATGCAGAAATCATTACAACTACATAAACAAAATATTGGGCAAATGGGTTAGCGCTTACGATAACGCTAAGCGTATGCAACAAAGCGGGTGAGCAGAGCATGATGTACTGGCAAAAGCACATGAACTATATTCAAGTGATGGTAAGGGAAATTTCAATTTAATGAAGGAATGGCTCGATGTCCGTGATCAACCACGTTATGGTAGTCCGGTAAGAGGAAATACTGGTTCTGGAAGCAGTGGATCTAAGAGATCCCACGAGAGTGATGCTTGTGAATCCAATTATGTAGGATCTAGCGCTCGTCCAATGGGGAGGGATGCATCTAAGAAAAAGGCTAAAAAGAAAGGTAAGAGCGCAGCCTTGGAAGTGGTCAACGAAGATTTTAATGAATTCAAACAAATCAAGGCGCAAGAGTTGGAACACTTGAAAAATTTAGCCATGTTGCAAGAGGAGGCAAACCAAAGGCAAAAGGAAGCAACCCAAAGGCAAGAGGAGACAAACCAATTGATGAAAGAAAAGACTCGAGCTAAGAAGATGAAGATGTGGCTAAAGCTAAGTGAAAAGGACCATCTCAATGACCAGATCAGAGAGCTGTTGCAGCAGTTGAGCCACGACTTATTTGGAAATTAATTGTAGTCACAAGTGTCTATCTGCATCATGTCACTCCATGCTTGTCTGTTGTTTGTCACTTTCTCCTTTAATAATTTTTGTTTGTCACTTTCTTCTTTAATAATGTTTGTTTGTCACTTTCTCCTTTAATAATGTTTGTTGTCAAATTCGTCTTTAATAATGTTTGTTGTCACTTGCTGCTTCAGTAATGTTAGATTGTCACGTTATGCTTTAATAATAGAGAATCTTATCCTCAAACCACTCAACGTAATCCGTGACTTTCGGCTTATCCTCCAACCAATAAATCATTTGGTTCCATTTTCTTATAAATGTGGACTCATTCTTCCATTGATATACCAATACCACAAATCTCACCTTACTAAAAATATCTCAATGGATCCATCAGAATTTCTTTTTGATATTGAAGCTTACAAAAAGTAGTCTGAAATTCAGGAGAGGTATATCCTCAACTAGTTTATGGAGCGTCGAAAGAAAATAGAGGAAGACTATCCACCTCGTAGCAAGAGAAGATACTTCAAGAGAGATCATGCAGCGGCAAATTAAAGACTGGTTGACGACTACTTTTCCAATCAACCTACATATGACGACTCAAAGTTTCGTCGGCGATTTCGGATGCGAAAACATGTTTTCCTTCGGATCGTTGGGGACCTATCAAGCAGTGACGACTACTTCACCCAACGATTTGACGCAGCCAAGAAAGAAGGTATATCTCCATTGGCAAAATGTACCACGGTCATGCGAATGTTAGTGTATGGTGTGGCGGCCGACGCGGTGTATGAATACATCAAAATTGGAGGTACTACAGCTCTGGAGTGCTTGCGTAGATTCTGTAAGGGAATCATAAAATTGTACGAGCAAGTGTATCTCAGAGCCCCAACTCAAGATGACCTGCAGAGAATTTTGCATGTTAGTGATATGCGAGAGTTCCCGGGGATGATTGGGAGTATTGATTGCATGCCTGGGAATGGAAAAATTGTCCTACAGCGTGGGAAGGACAATTGTCCCACAACTGTTATTCTTGAAGCAGTCGCATCCCATGATCTATGGATCTGGCATGCCTATTTTGGATGTCCAGGCACATTGAACGATATAAACGTTCTAGATCGTTCACCCATCTTCGATGATGTTGAACAGGGAAATACTTCACGAGTGAACTTCGTCGTAAACCAACGTCTGTATAGTATAGCATATTATCTAGCTGACGGTATTTATCCTTCTTATCCGACTTTCGTCAAATCGATTAGGCTTCCTCAAAGTGAGCCGGACAAGTTATTTGCAGAAGTTCAGGAGGGATATCGGAATGACATCGAACGTGCATTTTGAGTGTTGCAGGCCCGATTTCAAATCATTCGCGAACCAGCTCGCATTGTGGACATAGGGGATATAGCTATCATAATGAGATCATGTATCATATTGCATAATATGATTGTTGAGGATGAACGTGATACATATACACAACGATGGACCGATTATGATCAATCTGAGGCAAGTGGGTCTAGTACTCCGCAACCATTCTCGACCGAGGTGCTACCTGCATTTGCAAATCATGTCTGTGCTAGATCCGAGTTGCGTGATTCAAGTGTGCATCATGAATTGCAAGCAGATCTAGTCAAACACATATGGGCAAGATTCAGAATGTCTCGTGAAAGAGATTAGTGTGTGAGTTGAGTTTATGGTACTAATTAAGTTATGTGTGTTTTATTGGTTGTGTTGTGTGCTTATTATTGTGTACTGCATTTTAAGTTTTTGTAATTTTATTTGTTTTAATAATGATTATTTATGTTCTCGTATTTATTACTTGTATTTTTAAATTAAGAATATAAAACAAAAATAAATTGAAAAATTAAAAAATTATTTAGCTCTTATTTTTTTGACAATTATTTAACTAATTACTATAATATACTTTCAAACAATAATTTTTATTAATATATGTAATCACAAAACTAAAACATAATAAAATAAAAATATTGAATAAAAATGGTGGGGTAAAGTGTTGAATTTTATTAAACAAAATCATTGTAGATGATGAAAATTAAGTGAGTGTTGAATAATTAGGTGGAAGAGAAATGAAATGATGTGGAAGAGAGAGGAGGTGATGTGGAGTGTAAAATGAGTGTTGATAAAAAAAATCATTGTACATGGTCTAAGAGCATCTCCATGAAATGGTTTTCATAAAAACCTCACATATACAAAATATAATAAAATTAAAGTATTATTTTATTATATTTTAACAAGGGTCTCCAAAATCTAAGATTCAATTTTATCCTTATTAACTACACTAGGTATATACCCGCACTACGCCGCAGGTTTTTCTTATAAATATTTTCTAATGTAACATGCATCACATAATGAGCTCAAACTCCTCAAACTACATACATTAAAGGACCGGAGTTGCAGAAGGTTTTTAATGTGGTTAGAGACGGGTATTCACCACGGATTCATTATTAGTTTTTTTTTATTTTCTAATCTATTGCAATATGGTAGTATAACGCTTATAAATAAACTTTTAAAATTGTATTTGATTAGTTGAATCTTGAATCGTATTAATCGATATGAATTAGATTTGTTTCTTTCTTTATTCGTTTTTCACTTCTTTATGGTGTCTATTTTGCAATGTGGGACATTTTGCAATATGAATACTTACAATGTTTTAATTTGCAACACAAAGGATTATCGTCTTTATCTAAAGCACACCTTTAAGATAAATATTTATTTAGTTAATAAGTTACTTGACATATATAATGTATTGATGTCTTCATAATAATAATATTTAACTTATTTAAATGTATTTTAGGCAAATGCAATGCTAAATAAAAAGTTGTAGATTAATATGAACACTACTTAAAAAGTTGTGACCGTCGATGGTAGATGTTCTGTGAACTTAGAATTCGCGTTGCAGCTTCAGGAAAGCACAGAGGGGAGCGGGAAAGGAATATGCAATGACATGGACATGGATGAGATCAAGTACGATGATGACAACTGTAAAGGAAAGAACAACGACAATGGTTCTGATATGTATGAAGGGAACATAAATGACTCGCGGAGCAATAGAATAGACATGAGCACCGGTGGTCGGAGTTTGGCCAGTGAAGATCCAGATGGACTCACTCCAAGTGCTGTGTTTTCTCAGATCATGAATCTTAAGGAACGCTAGACAGTCTTGAAAACCGGTACACTACTACCTTTCTAAACCGGCTCAATCTAAAAGATAATGGTTCGACTTTCTTCCTCTTTTTTGTTCCTTCCTAATTATTATTTATTATTATTATTCTCTTTGTTGTTATTTATTTAGAATTGTTGACAAAAACAAAACAAAAAAAAAATTAGAATTTTGGATTGAGAATTTAATACTACCACGATGAAGTGTGTATAAAATAATTTACTTTTTCTGATTTCTTTTTACAAAACATGAAACATGAAACGCTTCAATGTACTACTGTATTTGGTTTGATATGTGGATGCAACCGTTTCTTTTTTTTCAATATGGATGCAACCGTCATAAACCATTGTTTGTCTTAAAAAACAGAGTTTATTGAAGGAAATAATAAGGTTATAGAGTTTCTGGGGTAAAACAATTGGATCTTTTACTTCTTGGTGGCGATGAATAGTCCCCATTTCTGTTCACCAGATGTACTCCTTTCAAGATTTGCTTTCCATCCCCCGACAATGTCATTGTAATCTGCATTACAAAAAAAACATTGTAATCATCCATCAAAGATGTGTTTTATTCAATGAATTGGTAGTGAGAAATGTTTTTACTTCTGAGGATGAATACTTCCTTTTCTTTCTCCACTCTCTCTAATTCTTGCCTCAAGACTTGTACAAACTGCGAAAAGGGTTATTTTAGAATCATTATTATACAAAGAAATGTATGTGTATGTGGGAGTCAATTGGTCAGTACGGTCCTCTGCAATAACATTATCAAAGCCTGCGTCTTTCAGCATCTACGGGAAGAAGGTTTCATGAATCATGATACCCTTGGAAAAAAGCCATTAAAACGATGAAGGTTTTATACCTGTCCATAAGCTTGAACATCATGGAGGTCATATCCTCTTTGTTTGATGTACTCAACCAATATAGGAGACGGAGTTTCAGCACTCTTGCAATAGTCCGTGATGAGAACTTTACCACCTTGTTTAATCCACTTGAAGAATGTCTTGAATAGAGCCGGCTTGTCCTGACAAATGTTGCAAATAATGGTTACGGATGCATCTTCATGAGTGAATATATATATATATATATATATATATATGTTTTTGCATACTTGAATATGAAGAATAGTGGCACGGCTGTAGATGACATCGAGAGAGTTATCCGGATATGTTTTTGTGTTGCAATCCGCCACTTCAAACTCGACTGAGCATTTGAGTCCAATAGCACGCTCCAACGCGAAAGAGATCATGTTGACCGATAGATTGATCCCAACAACATTCACATCAAAATTCTCATCCATGTAGAAGTCACCTCCACCAATACCAAAACCAACATCCAAGACTTTCTGTCCGGGTTTTAGCTTCATCTTCGCCACAAATTCTTTGGTTGTCTAATATACCATGGATTTTAGGGTTTTTAACCATGGTATATGTCTTCTTATCGAGTCTTTTAGAGTCATTTGGAGTCCTATTATCTATGTTTTCAGGTCTAGACACGTTTGGAGCGGATTTGGACATTATGGCGCATTCTAGAGCATTTTGGAGATTTAACCCGAGAGATAGAGTTCACTGCCTATTTCACAGACCTGTGTCGATCGACACAACATGTGCATCGATTGACAGAAGGTCGACACAGACAATACTCGGCATTTTATCAAGAGTTTGGAATTTGCACTTTTGCCCAGAAGTTTCTCATAATTACAAAGAAGTCCCAGCCGTGATTAGATCATTATATTAGGGTTTTTTAAGCCATTGTTTAGGCTACGCTTTCATTCACACGCTTTCATACACATTCTTTTATTCAAAGAGAGATATTTGGAACTCATATTCTTTGTTTCTCTTTTATGATATTTGGTTTTCTATTCATGATGTCTTCTGTTTCGATGATCATGTCTGAGTAGTTTACCTGTTAGGTTTAGGGATTCTCACAGGGGATTTCATGGAATTATAGGTTGATCAATCCGTAGGGATTCATATCTTTCTAGTTCTTCATCAAGGGTTGTTCTTAATGCTTGATCTGAACTGGCCACTTAGATTATTGATGTTAGGTTGATTTCTGCAACGAAAGTTGATTAATTAACTAGAAAGAACCAAGATGAGCAATTTGACTATTCGCAAAGAAATTTGGTTTAGGGGAATTGTGAAAGAAAGAACTTGAGATTAATGCATGTTTAGATCTCTAGGATTCGCAACGAAATTTGGCTTGCTAGGTTGTTAGACATAGATAATATTCGCAACGAAAGTTGGTCTGTTATAATTCTGTGATTCTAGTTCTAGAACAGTTCTTAATTAGATCCCGATTGATTGATTAGCCTGCGTTCCTGATTTCCTGAGAGTTCCCTTGACCTAACGCCTTCGCTTCTTGCTTACAACCGATCTAATTTACTTTTCTGTCTGATTTACTGCTCTCTTCATCATTCACCTAGCTTAACCTGAAATTCTACAATCTATCGCAATATCACGAGTCTCTGTGGATTTCGACACCCTATATACTACTGTCACGTATGTGCACTTGCAGTATTAACTCTAGGGATAAAACTCTGAGCATATCAAGTTTTTGGCGCCGTTGCCGGGGACTCTTTTGAGTCTTCGATAGATTTGAACTTAGGGTTTAGACTAGGTTTTTCGTTTTTGTTTTTTTTTATTACTGATTTTTCTTTTCTTTTTGTGTTTTAGGTACGACCAGAATCGCCCTGCGTCGATCGACACCAACTGGGCATCGATCGACACTTGCTTGCGATTAGCATCGATCGACACTACTTTGCATCGATCGACGCATCACGCAAGATGATGGGGATGATGGAACGGATCTTGGAAAATCAGCAGAATAACTCATTCTGCAGAGACTATGGTTCTTATTCATTCACCAGAGATTATGAATCTTCATCATATCAGCTTGTTCCTCCTCAAAATACGCAGTCTGATAAGCTGATAAGTATGATGAAGCATTTACTGGAAAGACATGAAAAGGATTTGAACTACATCAGTGGCTCTGGATTTCAAGGAAACAGTTTTGGAAATCAGCAAGGTAACAAGTTCTTTAATGGTGGACAGAAGAGTGCTTTCACAAGCAACCAGAACTCTTCTAGATATGGACTGAATGCTGGAAATCAGAAACCTTTTCAGCAAGGTAATTCTTATCAGATGATTTATGGATCATCCTCATATCAGACACCTCCTGCTGCTAGTGCTTATGAGAGCAAGATGGAAGCAATGATAGAGCAGTTGCTAGAGGATCAGACTAAGACTGCTGTAAACTTCAACAAGAAGCTGGATGATGTGTATGAAGATCTGAATGGGAAGTTTGAATCCTTAAGCACACATGTGAAGAAGCTAGATGTCCAAGTTCAACAAACAGCTGGAGCAATACGAAGGCAGAATGGAGCTGGGAAAGCTGAACAGAACAAATTCGTCAATGCTGTGACCACAAGAGATGGGATTGACTTGCTGGAAGAAGAAGAGAGCGTAATCTCGGATTTTCTGGATGAAAACTGTCTGTCTGAGACATGCATCGATCGACACACATTCGATGTCGATAGAGGCATCTCCGATACGTCTGATGGAATTGTGCAAAATCGCCTTGTGTCGATCGACACATCTCGTGCATCGATCGACACATATCCAGCATTGATCGATGCATACTGCAGACGGGAGAAGAAACCTGCAACAGTCCTAGAACGAGTCTACAAGCCCTCTGATCCATATTTTAAGGCTCCTAAACTGTCTAAACAGGAGCTAGACGTGGCTAGTTGCATGCAAGTGATGGAGAAGCAGCTGATTCAGATTACAGAGAAGCTTCCAGATCCAGGAGTCTTTGATCTAGACTGTTATATCTCTAAGGAAAGATTCAAGCATTCTCTGTGTGATTCAGGATCTGGTGTGAATCTTATTCCATACTCTGTGGCTGTGAGATTGGGACTGATGGAATTCCAGCCTACTAGGATCTCTCTTATCCTAGCTGATCGATCAAAGAAGTATCCATAAGGAGTTCTTGAAGACGTTCCTGTCAGAGTTGGAAACTACTTGATTCCAACAGACTTTGTAGTGCTGAAGTATGAGATTGAACCGGATGATCCTCTACTGCTTGGTAGATCTTTCTTAGCTACTGTTGGAGCTGTGATTAATGTGCAACATGGTCTAATTGATCTCCACCTGGGAGATGAAACATTGAGGTTCAAGATGGATAAGCTGCAGAAGACCACCATTGATGGACAGAGCTTCAATGTGGAAGTGGAACCAGAGATTCCTCTTGGAGAAGAGAAGATGACAATTCATTCTGAACTTGCTCTAACATCTTCTGATCCTGCAACTGCGCGTAAGCAGAAAGCTCCAGATCTCTCCCATCCACCAAAGCGCAGGTATGACTCTTCCAAACTCAAACCTCCTAATCCATTAGCTGTGAATGCAGGAAAACGCACTATCCCACCCTCACTTCGTTCCCACCCTAGTTCTCTTCGCCCTTTCCTTGAAAGATCGCATGATCCGAAAGCTTATACGCCACCTTGGCTGAAGAGACATTCACAGAGACATTCAAAGTCTCTGTTGAATCCCCCATAAGTCCGTTCTCCTTACCACAGTCAAGCTATTGACTTTAAACAAGAGCTGAGTGGGAGGCAACCCACTGTTAGGTTCGTTTTTCTTTTCATTTTTCGTTTTGATTTGGTATTTTTGATTTTCTTCTTGTGTGTTCAAAGGCGTGCAAAACAGGCAGAATCGCACTGCATCGGTCGTTGCAGTTGCGATTTACGGTTTGCCGATTCAATTGCAGTTCAGACACCGGTTATTTACATAACCGTGGGCATAATCGCCTTGCATCGATCGACACACCTTGTGCATCGATCGACGCAGGCCGACGACAGGTAAGTGTCCTGACTCTTTTCGGATTCTCTTAATTCCGATTTTTCTCGTCAATCCTGAGCTTGACACTACTGGGAACAATGTGTTTTAAGTGTGGGGGAGGTAGCTACTGACGCACGCTTTTGTTTTCTTAGAGTCAGTCCAAATTTGTTTTATTGAGTCAAAACTGAGTAGGAAACAAGGACTTTTTGAGGAGATTACCACATTTGCACGAACCCTAAGTGACCATTGGATGATTTGCAGATGATCTATGACTATTAGAAAACCCAACACAGACCAGCCTATTGAGGACACCCATATCACTTCAGGTATTTGGAGGATCCATTACTTGACTTCACATTTAACTTGACTTAATTTTCTCTACTATGGGCTTGGTATACTTTGGATCGGATTCCTCTGTTGGTTCTGACACAGCTTGTAAACCTGTCTGATTATGGTTCCCTTCTCTCCATCCTTGAAAGTAAAAAAAAGAAGAAGATAAACTGAGGATAAGCTAGTAGCTTCGAAGTGGTCGCGGGAGTGGTAGAGACCCCTATTACCTCCTGTGCATCCATGGAAACATGTCCAAAGTACACCCCAATAAGGGAAGAGAACTGATAGAAAAAATAAAATGGTACCCAGTGGGGAAAATCAGTGCTAAGGAAGGGAAAAAGAGAAGAAAGGGACCAGAAACAACAGTTGAGTGGTCAGATGCTAACAGAGTAAGAATCCACGTGTTCTTTGATCGATACCCCATAGGTGAGACCGCACTTAATTGCTTATAGAAGTCAGTATGGTGAATTTGGATGCTCTGAATGTGATTGTGGAGTTTACTCAGGATAGTTGCTAAGTGTGGGGGAAGTATATGTTGGTCTTGATGTCTGCAGGTTCATTTTCATGTGGCTTACTAAGGGGAATCTGAGTGTGGTGCTCCTACGATGAAACGAGTTTCTGAAGTTTTTAAACTTCTTCTCCTGATCTTGGTCTTATGTTTGCTTGAGGGCAAGCAAAAGCTAAGTGTGGGGGAGTTGATATACCATGGATTTTAGGGTTTTTAACCATGGTATATGTCTTCTTATCGAGTCTTTTAGAGTCCTTTGGAGTCCTATTATCTATGTTTTCAGGTCTAGACACGTTTGGAGCGGATTTGGACATTATGGCGCATTCTGGAGCATTTTGGAGATTTAACCCGAGAGATAGAGTTCACTGCCTATTTCACAGACATGTGTCGATCGACACAACATGTGCATCGATCGACACAAGGTCGACACAGAAGTTTGGAATTTGCACTTTTGCCCAGAAGTTTCTCATAATTACAGAGAAGCCCCAGCCGTGATTAGATCATTATATTAGGGTTTTTTAAGCCATTGTTTAGGCTACGCTTTCATTCACACGCTTTCATACGCATTCTTTTATTCAGAGAGAGAGATTTGGAACTCATATTCTTTGTTTCTCTTTTATGATATTTGGTTTTCTATTCATGATGTCTTCTGTTTCGATGATCATGTCTGAGTAGTTTACCTGTTAGGTTTAGGGATTCTCACAGGGGATTTCATGGAATTATAGGTTGATCAATCCGTAGAGATTCATATCTTTCTAGTTCTTCATCTAGGGTTGTTCTTAATGCTTGATCTGAACTGGCCACTTAGATTATTGATGTTAGGTTGATTTCTGCAATGAAAGATGATTAATTAAATAGAAAGAACCAAAATGAGCAATTTGACTATTCGCAAAGAAATTTGGTTTAGGAGAATTGTGAAAGAAAGAACTTGAGATTAATGCATGTTTAGATCTTTAGGATTCGCAACAAAAGTTGGCTTGCTAGGTTATTAGACATAGATAATATTCGCAACGAAAGTTGGTCTGTTATAATTCTGTGATTCTAGTTCTAGAACAGTTCTTAATTAGATCCCGATTGATTGATTAGCATGCGTTTCTGATTTCCTGAGAACTCCCTTGACCTAACACCTTCGTTTCTTGCTTACAACCAATCTAATTTACTTTTCTGTCTGATTTACTGCTTTCTTCATCATTTACCTAGCTTAACCTGAAATTCTACAATCTATCGCAAGATCACGAGTCTCTGTGGATTTCGACACCCTATATACTACTGTCACGTATGTGCACTTGCAGTATTAACTCTAGGGATAAAACTCTGAGCATATCATTATGTATGCAAATAAAACTACAACTTAGAGACAAACAAGATGCAAGAAGATACTTACACACGCACATGTCCTTATGAAGATAAGAGTTATAAATGGGATATACCAAATCCACCAGTGCTCACATATCCTTGCCCAAAGACACGCTCGTAGCGCAAGATCCCATTGGACTTGTATTGAACATTTTCCAAGAAACGCTGGAAGTACTTGTCATTCTCCATGCTGTCTTTTTGCCAAATCCAGCATATCTGCCAATATTAATTTCCACCAGTGTGGATCCAATTGTTTTACCCCCGGAAAGAACATACCATTTCCACCAGTAGAATGGGCTTGGTCTCCTGAACCTGAGATGAAAACCCCCAAAAAATATTAATTTTTTTTATTATCATTTATGCACGCAGAAGCTACAAATATACAGTCATGACAAAGAATCTTATAAGAACCACATAAAAAAATCTCTTTATTCCTAAAACATCCGATGAACAAACCAGAAAAACCTAAGGATTAATTCGAGAGAACAACCATCCACCTTTACCCACCAAAACTATCAACGAACCATAATTCTGTTTTTATCCTCTATTTCAGCTAGTCTAAGACTCTACTAACTGGTTAACCGACTGAAGTGGCATTAGCCTCTTGGCTGAAGTGAAGTCTCTTCTATCTTCCTCATGACGATTTACTTATCAGAATCAAACCAATAAGAAAGCAAAGTTAAACATGTTGCCTTGCTCTTTGCAGCCCATGTTTAAGTTAAGCATCTTCAATCGGCTGTTCTTCAAATAGTAGTAACATATAAGGAAAAAAAAAAGAGAAAAAAAGATATACCTTCTTCCTCAGTCTGCTTTTCCTTGCTGCCTCTCAATTTTGAGTAAGCCTTTGAAGGGTCTATGGATCAAAATAAAAATAGGAAACAAAACAGATTATGCATATGCACAATATAAACAGATACTTGTTGATATGCAGAGATGAATATATCACCTTCTGATCCAACTTGTCCTTTGATCGATCACTGGAATCAGAAGTACCAGCAAGCATCGTTATACAAGGACAATTTTTTCCCCAAACTCGTATTCTCAGCAGCTAAACAGGTTCCACGTCAGGCTTTCATCTCGTGCTTATCAACGGCAAAGGAGCCCCGAGCGGAAGATGTCGTACCGAGATCAGCTTTAATGATCGGAATAGGAGTCTCTGGATCGATCCGAGGGGAGAAGATGAACTGACGAATCTACAATTTTGTTGATTCAATCGTTAGAGGGTTGATTCCAATGGAGATTACTCTAAATAAATCAAGGAGAAACATAGACACTCACTACGAACCTTCAATTTGTATTTCTCCCAAACCCGTGAGATAGGTGGAGGCAATTTACTTAGGGTTAGGGAGGTCCAAATTTTTTGGATAAAAGATAGCTTTAGGGTTTATGGTGTTGATAGGAAGGGAAATAAACCTAGATAAAGGGAGGAGAATTGGAGGTCTTCATGAGGGATGATCGATTTCTGAGTCGATATATCAAAGGTTATGGAGGAGAGGTTGTTAAGATTGAGTAGGGCAACACGAACGATATATCAAAAAATTGAACCAATAAAATAAAGGGAAGGAAAAAAAACTTGTTTACAGCTGGAGACAAACGTGGACAAACACTTTATTCTAATTGGTTCGGATATGTTTTCATTAATCTTAGGTGTCACACTCTCAAGCATTACAAATGCTGAGGTGTCAACACCAAGAGAGACTCTCCTTCCTATATATATATATATATAATTCTAGATGTTGTTTCAAATCTCTTAATGCATTACGAGATGCCCAGCCCTGAGCCATTTGATGAATAAAATTCCTGTTTTGATCCCTCAAAACGCAATTATTGCATTCATAACTTTTGTTTTATTTTTTTTTTCCTTCTATTGAGGCTAAGTGATGTCAACAATTTTTTTCTTCTTATGTTAAAAAAAATCATAATATTGTTTTGAAAGTAGCTGGTTGGGGATCTGTGGTAACAAAATTCTGACAAAAACAAAGCTCTGATTTCCATAATAACAATCTGTTGTTCTTAACATACAACAAACTAAGTCAAAGTTTTTTGTTAAAAAGATAAAACAACTAAAGTGTACTAGGTAAATACCCGCGCTACGCAGCGGATTTTTTATAAATATTGTTTTAAATGTATTTCGCCTTTTCGTTCAAAGAATAATTACGAATGTTATTATATAGACAAAAAGTCTCATCCAAATAGACATCTCGATTAAATCGTATGTACAATTTTTGTTTATCTTTGTTCTTCTTTTTCTTTCAACTTCATTCAAGGTTGGCCTCCCGGTATAACCTGTTTACGAATGTTTTTCTGGTAAGATTAGTATTAGAATAAAGAATCATGTATTTTAAATGATGCAGTAAACGACAAATACCTGGAACTCGTAGTTGCAGATTGTTAAAAATCTCCTTGTAGACGCCATTCTTAACATGAATAGCTTCCGTAGAAAACAAAGATTGAAAATAACACAAATAGCTCCCATAGCTATTATTTTTGATAATCGCCCCTCTATGGGCTCTGGATCTCCTATGGTTACCTAGTCGAATAAGAAAAAATAATCCGAGAGATGGTTCAGTTTCATTCTTTGATTCTTATAGGAAATAAAGATAGACAACAGTTTGAATAGCTTGAGGTTTGGCATTTCCCCGCCTAAATTCAATCGGGAAAGCAGCTGATGTTGCAATGGACTGGTGAAGAGAATTTTGGGGAAGCAACACCAGCCGCAATGCTTGCAGCGTCCGAGAGCTGTTCATTGTATTTAAGCTCAATGGTGTCGTATGGATTTGATTGAACCACAAATCCATAGTCCAAAAGGAAAAAATCGTTGCTCAGACAACCATAATTGAGTAGCAAAGCATCGTTTTCTTTGACTACAGTCTCTGCAACAACCTGATTCACAAAGAAAGATGTAGTTCATTTGCGTTCGGTCTAACGAAAACCAGTCTCAAAACAGAGATCCAAAAAGGGTGTTTGAGTCAGCTCCATTCCTTTTCTTTTTTTGAAGTGAGTGTAAAATTGTATTCAAACAAAAAAATAATGTTTCTTTACACATTTGATACAGAAAAATTCAGATTATGATTTGGAATCAGAAGGGATTATTCTTCCTCCAGACATGTTCTTGTTCCGAACCAGTGGGCCAAACCTCCTTCGTATATGTAGTCTCCTGCAGCTCTGATTGATAATAATCTGTTTCTCACCATTTTATCAATGATCTTAACCATTTGAGCAGTTTGCATTGGTTTCTCTCCATGTCTACGGTTGTTGCGTTCTCGCCATATGTTATAGGCTGTTGCTTGGAGGCAGTATCTAAACAAAAACTTCTTAACATGTGGATGGTTAGCCGTTGATGCAAGATGCATGAGTTGATCCCAATCTGTTGTGTACACATTCCCAAGCAGACCTCTAGATAGATGACTCCAGATTTCAGAGCTGTACTCACATGAGAAGAAGATGTGATTGCGAGATTCCTCTGCAGTGTTACAGAATGTGCAGATCACAGACTGTCCTCCTGACCAATGCCGCATTTTTTCCGCACTCAGCTCCATTATGTTCTTGAATGATCCGGACATACGGTGTGAAGCTGTGATTGCACCATAACTGAAGCAATCTTCTCGGACATTGTCCACCCGAGGGCGGATGCAATTACATCTTGGCTTCTGAAAGGATGATCACTGGCCCTAACATGTTCAAGAGTACGTCTAATCTCTTGCTCAAACTCGAGAAGAAAACGACATCTTTTATTGACCTGCTCCCAAAGAACACAACAAAATCTTGCATTATCTAACGGAATGGTAAAGAAATGCTAAAGAATGAGACTCATATTGATTATGTCCAACGGACTGGTATCTAACCTGGTAGAGAAGAGGTGCATATTGCAAGTTCTTTATATCTTCTCCGGGAAAGAATATTGGAACAGTGTAAGTTTCCGGGAGATTTCTAATGTATGGCCACCAGAAAGAATCTGCATTGGCTCTTTCTTGCAATAGTCTCAATCCCAATTTCATTGCCCACAATTCTTCTGCCAAATTTATTGATTCAAAATCATCCAAAACTGGAAACTAGATTTTACAAAAACGTATGAAACTGTAAAGTAGGATCCCAAGAGGACTGATCATTTGATTAAGCACAATCTCTAAACTTATCAGTGGTAAAGAAGATTTCGCTGGGAACATTGAACAAGAGAAATAAATTAACACTTACAGGGAACTCGACGGGCTAAAGCGGTGAGGAGAGAAGACGATGGGGCA
Source organism: Orychophragmus violaceus (assembly GCA_030180135.1). NCBI lineage: Eukaryota > Viridiplantae > Streptophyta > Magnoliopsida > Brassicales > Brassicaceae > Orychophragmus > Orychophragmus violaceus. The sequence continues at coordinate 99,834,481 of CM058239.1, forward strand.
TCATCTGATTCGAAGCGTAACGGAACGTGAGGAGGAAGAGCGATTAGGTCGGTGCCTTGAGCGATTAGCTCGGTGGAAATGAGACCAACACCAAATGAAGTCTCCTGAGACAGCTTCACGGCGTGGTGAACAAAGCCGCCTTCTCTCTTTATCCAACGGACGAGGTCCGGCGGATGAGGCGCCAGACGTGACGGCTGAGACGTGGCTAAACATGTGAAGCGATGAATGTGAGCTGCCAGAGAAGCCATCGCCATTTTCGAAGTAGCCATGACTTGCGACGACGCGGACCCGGTCCACTGTTGCTCAGTGCCATTTTCGTCTCTCCGTTGAGCTCGAGATTTACAGATTCGACGAGATCGGAAAAGAGTAATCAGGGAAGAGCTAAGTCAGAGGATGCGGCTAGGTTATGACTTTTCTATAGAAATTGTACAAGACGAAATGAAAAAAAAAAGAAGACAAAACCTAGATGACTTGGAAAAAACGTGGAGAAACCTTTTGATTTGATTGGTTAGAAAGATTTTTTCATTAATTGATGTGTCAATACCAGAGGGCTTAAGGGAGCTGATGTGTCAACACCTTGAGAGACCTTAGCTCTATTAGTGTATTGATTTACTATTAAAACAAAATTAGTCATTGTAGTTTTTCGTATATTATTAAGCATTTGTAAGAAACATTTAAATTAGAATCTGCCATTTGTTGGAATTGTGTCCAGTAATCTCGGTACTGTCTCTAGAAAGTAAGAGTATGTCAATGATCAGACATAAGTCATATAATACTGGGGGTCATTATGGCTTGCTAGAGTCCGCTCATGATCTATAAGTCTTGGACTTATTGCCTTTATTATATGATCCCATATGGGTCACACGCCTAAGCTAACATGAAAATGTGTAGGAACGGCTTAGCAGAAGTACGGTAAAAGTGCCAGACATTTGTCGTACTTAGAGAGAGATTAATGGGTCTGATTAAATCCAAGGGATTTAATCAGATTGGTATTTGGGCCCAAAAGCCCAAAAGGAACTAGACAAGTTTTATAAATAAAACTTAAGTCTGAGTCTCCTTCTAACCCTAGCCCCCTCTGCGATTTCTCTCTCTCTCTCCTGCGCCTCCTCTCTCTTGGTCTAGCAGCCTTCTTCCTGCTTGGTGTGCGTGTGTGAACCTCTGGAGGAGTTATTGAAGGAATGTTTAGTTGATCCTGATTCAATTCTCTGATTCATATCATCCTAAACATGTTGATCTAGGTTCTTCTCGAATAGAAACAATTGATGATCTCACCTTTTACCTGTTAATTGCAGCGGAAGGAGATAGAACAGGTCAGAGATCAGAGAAACACCGAGAGATGAATCCTCCAAAGGCTCACACACGCGGTCACAGAAAACGGCTGCTAGACCACTAGGGGAACTCGGCGCAGAGGGAGAGAGAGTTTTCGGCTAGGGTTTTTGGTTCTGAACTCGAGTTTTATTTATAAAACTTGTCCGGTTCCGTTTGGGCCATTTGGCCCAAACACCAATTAACTCGACGGTATTCGCGCACTGTGTCGATCGACACTCCTTGTGTATCGATCGACACACAGTGCCTAAACCGTTTTATTCTCTCTAAGTACAGTAAATGCCTAGCACTTTTACCGTACTTCTGCTAAACCGTTCCTACACATTTTCCTGTTAGCTTAGGCGTGTGACCCATATGGGATCATATAATAAAGGCAATAAGTCCAAGACTTATAGATCATGAGCGGACTCTAGCAAGCCATCATGACCCCCAGTATTATATGACTTATGTCTGATCATTGACATACTCTTACTTTCTAGAGACAGTACCGAGATTACTGGACACAATTCCAACAATCTCCCACTTGTACTGGAATCTCTGTATTCATAATCCTTTTGTCACAATATCTCGATTAGTCATAAGGCAAGATTGGTGTCATCCTTATAAAGCCTAATCTTGTTCATCGGACTCTGATTCGATACTGACAATCCAAACGACTCGGGACAGTCCGTTTGAGCATGGCCATGCATTTTCCAGTATTCAAATCTCCGATTGGCCTAGAGATATTCACTCCATTTATATTGGAGGGACAAATTCCGTCTTGTTCCATCACTGTAAACTACTCATTTCATAATGTACCCAAACAAGGTCCTTATAACTATCGCAGAACGATAGCGTTAGACAATGATCAAAGTGCATCAGTCCATGTGCAGTCACATGCATGCGAACTCAGGTCTAAGGACTATACTCTATAGTCGTAGTAAGAATCTCTTATGACACAGATATAAATATCCTGAAGAGTTCTTATAAGCGGGTCTTGTCCAGTCGTATGTTCCCAAACATACACCTATGTACTGACTTTGATGCCGCGCATCTATGACACACTGAGACTTTGTCATAAGTCACGTACCAATCCAGTCTCACACGGTTGTTGGTGTTCCAATTTCAACAAGCTTCGACTAGGGACGGGATGATATAAAACATCTATCAAATATAGGGTCTCATGATCAAGCTAAATGACTTCGATGACTTAAGATCAAGTCATTTACTTCGATGACCTATAAAATAGTTCATATCATTTTGGAACGATTATTTCATCACAGTTAAAATAATCTTGAAATAATAATTTCATTAAACATAAAATGTTTTACAAGAACATATCAAATATCTAAATAAAGCCCTCAAACTCCCACTCAAACTTAGATTACATTTCAATGTTTCTAATGCCTACAGCTTCAGTCAGGAACTCGAGCTTAGGCCTTGGGAGTGGCTTTGTCAATGGATCAGCGACATTATCATCTGTCGGGACTCGGCTGATCTTGACTTCCTTTCTATTAACGATGTCACGTATCAAGTGAAATCTTCTTTGAACATGCTTGGATTTCTGGTGTGATCTTGGTTCCTTTGCCTGAGCAATAGCACCATTGTTATCACAAAACAGTGCCAGAGGCTCAGCCGCATCTGGTATCACACCTAGTTCAATGATGAACTTTCGTATCCAAACAGCTTCCTTCGCAGCTTCTGAAGCGGCGATATATTCAGCTTCTGTAGTGGAATCAGCAACGGTGTCTTGCTTGGAGCTTCTCCAACTAATTGCACCGCCATTCAGACTAAAGATATAACCGGACTGTGACCGGAAATCATCTTGGTCTGTCTGGAAACTTGCGTCCGTGAATCCACTGACTTTAAGCACATCACTTCCACCGTACACCAAGAACTTATCCTTAGTATGTCTCAGATACTTCAAGATGTTCTTTACGGCAATCCAATGGTTTTCACCTGGATTTGACTGGTATCTACTCGTCATGCTCAATGCATAAGCAACATCAGGACGAGTACAGATCATGGCATACATGATAGATCCTATTGCAGATGCATAAGGAATATTTTTCATGCGCTCAAGCTCAGCAGCCGACGTAGGGCTCTGCTTCTTGCTTAGCGTTGTGCCATGTACCATTGGCGTGAAGCCCTTCTTGGAATCTTTCATGCTGAATCTTTGCAGGACTTTGTCAATGTATGAGTCTTGACACAAGCCTATCAGCCTTTTAGATCTATCTCTATAGATCCTAATTCCAAGAACGTATGCGGCTTCACCCATGTCTTTCATGGAAAAACAACTTCCAAGCCAGTCCTTTACCGACTTTAGCATTGGAACGTCGTTTCCGAGAAGCAGTATGTCATCGACATACAGAATAAGAAATACAATCTTGCTCCCACTAGATTTCTTATACACGCATTGTTCTTCTTCGTTTCTGATGAAGTCAAATTGCTTGATCGCTTCATCAAAACGAAGATTCCAGCTCCTCGATGCTTGCTTCAATCCATAAATGGATTTATGAAGCTTGCATACTTTTCCAGCATTCTTTGGATCTATGTAACCGTCAGGTTGTGTCATATACACATCCTCTTCCAGAATACCATTCAGGAAGGCGGTTTTCACGTCCATCTGCCAAATTTCATAATCATGAAAAGCTGCAGTTGCTAGTAGAATCCGAATAGATTTCATCATAGCCACTGGTGAATATGTTTCATCGTAATCCACACCGTGAACTTGTCTGAAACCTTTTGCCACCAACCTGGCTTTATAAATCTGGACATTTCCATCCACGTCAATCTTCTTCTTGAAGATCCATTTGCACTCGATGGCTTTTACACCAGCGGGTAAGTCAACCAACGAAAACACTTGGTTGACCGACATGGAGTCCATTTCGGAATCAGTGGCCTTGCGCCACTTAGAGGAATCTGGGCCCATCATGGCTTGATTGAAGTTCGTTGGTTCATCACCATCAATGATCAGAAGATCATGACAGTCAGTCACGAGGAATCCTTGATATCTCTCGGGTTTGTGACGGATCCTCCCGGATCTTCGAACTTCAGGTACTACAGGTTCAGGCTCTACAATTTCTTGTAGGTCCTCCTGCTGCTCTTCCTCATTAGGTTGAGCAGTATCCTGTTCATCTTGACTTTCTTCAAGCAGTACCTTACTCCCACTGTCTTTCTTAGAGAGAAACTCCCTCTCAAGAAAGTTACAATCCCGGGCAACAAAGATCTTGTTCTCGGAACGTAAATAGAAGTAATAAGCCTTGGTTTCCCGTGGATAACCAATGAAGTAGCATTTGTCAGATTTTGGTGTAAGCTTGTCTGAGATCAATCTCTTGACATAGGCTTCACAACCCCAAATTCTGAGATAAGACAGCACTGGAGCTACTCCAGTCCATAATTCATATGGTGTCTTTGCTACTGCTTTCGATGGCGCTCTATTTAGAGTGAACACTGTTGTTAGCAGAGCATATCCCCAAAGGGATATTGGAAGGTCTGTGTGACTCATCATAGATCGAACCATATCCAATAAGGTCCGATTTCTCCTTTCAGACACACCATTCCATTGAGGTGTTCCAGGAGGAGTGAGTTGGGATACGATCCCACACTCTCTCAGATGATCACTGAATTCTTGGCTTAAGTATTCTCCTCCTCGGTCGGACCGAAGAGCCTTAATGCTTTTGCCAAGTTGGTTCTGTACTTCATTTTGGAATTCTCTGAACTTCTCAAAAGATTCAGACTTATGTTTCATTAAATAAACATATACATACCTACTGAAATCATCAGTAAAGGTAATGAAGTACTGATAGTTTCCTCTTGCATTTGTGGACATTGGGCCACACACATCAGTGTGTATCAGGCCCAATACGTCACTGGCCCTCTCGTTAGGTTTATTAAAGGGGGCCCGTGTCATTTTGCCCATCATGCAGGATTCGCATTTCTCACATGACTCAAAGTCAAATGAGCCAAGAAGTCCATTCGAATGGAGCCTCTTGATGCGTTTCTCGCTGATGTGCCCTAAACGACAATGCCATAGAAACGTTCGGTTCTCCTCATTAGGTTTGAACCGTTTGGTATTAATGTTATAAATTGGCGCGGATTGATCGAGTATGTAAAGCCCATTCATAAGAGGGGCAGAACCATAGAACAAATTGTTGCGATTGAAGGAACATAATTTATTCTTAACTGAAAAATCATAACCTTCCAAATCCAACAAAGAAATTGAAATAATATTTCTGCTTATAGCAGGTACAAAATAACAATTATTGAGTTCTAAAATCAATCCCGAAGGTAAAGACAACAAGTAAGTGCCTACAGCTAGTGCTGGAACTTTTGCTCCATTCCCAACTCGTAGCTCCACTTGTCCTTGCTTCAGCCTTCTACTGTTGCTGAGTGCCTGCATATTAGTACAAATATGAGCCCCACAACCAGTATCCATAACCCATGAGGTATTATCAGAAGTAGTTGTATTAACTTCTATAACAAAAATACCTGTTGAAGAAGTCTCAAAAGTCTTCTTCTTCAATTCCTTTAGACCTTCCTGGAATTTCTTACATTCTCTCCTCCAATGCCCTGGTTCTTTACAGAACCTGCATATGTCAGTTGGCCCAGCCTTGGACTTGGGCTTGGGCTTTGGCATGTCCTTGTCCGCGACTTGGACAGCCTTGGCCTTTCCCTTGTCCTTAGCAGAGGATTTCTTAAACCCCTTGCCCTTCTGCACCATAAGCACATTGGGGTCCTTGGCGGTTTTCCTCAAATTGGGCTCCGCAGTCTTGAGCATTCCGTGAAGCTCAGGCAATGTCTTACTCAAGCCATGCATGTTAAAGTTCAGAATGAACTGATCATAGCTTGCAGGTAATGACTGCAAAATGATGTCGCAGGCAAGTTCCTGGCTGATTGGGCAGTCGAGTTTCTGAAGATGATCGAGATAACCCATCATCTTCAAGACATGAGGACTCACTGCCGCATTCGCAGCCAACTTGCAGTCCAAGAGGTTCTTAACTGTTTGAAACCTCTCAGTCCTAGCCTGCTCCTGAAAAAGCGATTTCAGGCTTGCCATTATCTCGATGGGTGACAATACACTCTCGAACTGTTTTTGCAGCTCAGGAGTCATTGTCACCAACATCAGGCAATAGGCATCATTTTCATCTGACGAATGCTTTTCCCAAGCATTATGCAGAGTCCTGGCGGCATTGGCAGGAGGCCTCTCAGGGAGAGGATCACGAAGGACATAATCCTTCTTCTCCTGCTTGAGGACTAGCCTCAAGTTCCTTGACCACGTCAGGAAGTTCGTTCCAGTCAGCTTCTCCTTTTCGAGAACAGACCGGATCGAGAATGTGTTTTGTGCGCTTGTAGTAGTCATAGCTGAAATATATATAAGATAAAAAGGTTATTAGTTGTTATGTTCAATATGATTAATCTCGTATTAAATTTTAATATGATTAATCATGCATTATATTCAATAACATAAGTTACCCTCAATAGAATATAATGATTCCAAGATCCACATATAACTAAGATCAAAGTGGGCCACTGGCCATCACCCAACCTTAGCTTATATCGGTAAGCCCTATATCGGCTAATTATATCCGTGATATAACTCTTGGTTGTGAATCTGGGCCCGAGGCCCAATCCACTCTGATGTCTCAAGGCCCGGGACTCCCGATGGCCCAGTCAAGAAAACCAGACTATACAGTCATGTAATCATTAATGTCTGGGACTCCCAATGACATTTATGAATCACAAACCGTCTTATCCACGCAAAAGCAGACACCCTCACACTGTAAGGCCATGAATACAATTGAATGGGCTTCGACAGCTGACATAGAATGGACAAGACATCCAACGCTTGATATTATTTGAGGTTCGTAGGTTTATTTAAAAAATTCATTCCCAAAATAGAAGATTACTATTTCGGGAAACTTTCATTTTTGGAAACCTACTATTTTTGGAAACTTTCTAAAATTGGAAACTTTCTAAAACCGGAAACTTTCTAACTTTAGAAATTTCTTTAAAATCCAAAACCCGCAAATCTAGAAACTTCTAATTTAAGAAACTTTCTAATTTCAAAATTTCGGAAACTTTAATTTAAAATCGACTTTATAATTTTATAAAATAAATTTTAAATTAATCTGAAGAAAGACTCAAATAATTGGCCCAATCGTTTTAACTTCTTGGCCCGAGGCCGAAGAATTGGTCTATGTCCGAGACATAACCCGATCGTCCAATTAGATGACATAACCGGTCTGGTTCATTAAAATTGGTCTAACCAAAATTAATTACTACGACGACCACAATTGTCAACCGGTTATTTACTAAACCGGATTTTCTCAATTTATTTGGTCCAACCAAATCAAATTAGAAAATCCTGGTTTAGGCACTAAATCCAATAATTCTTTCGACATTGGATTTCTTGTCCCGGTTTAACCAGACTTAATAAAATTATTAAATCTGTTTATTAAACCAGGACGAATTAATTTTAATCAAAATATTAAACCGAGCCTTAAACCAACCATGTCGATCGATGAACCAACCGTGTCGATCGATCCATCAACCGCATCGGTCGATGCTCTCAGCATCGATCATGCATCGATCGTGCATCGATCCTGTATCGATCGATGCTCTCACGCATGCACAGAACCGAGCCAAAACCCTAACCGTGTCGATCGATGCACCAACCGCATCGGTCGATGCACCAACATCGAACCTGCATCGATCCTGCATCGATCGATGCTTTCACGCGTTAACAGGGTTAGCCGATAGACTGTATCGACCGATCCATGCGATCGTATCGATCGATCCATGCGATCGCAGTCGATACTGACCTTTTGAAAATCGCATTCTACCAAATCAATATAGCTTGGTTTCTGCGATTTTAAGTGTGTTTAGGTTTCAATTTCTTGTTGCTTAAGTGATTTCTCTTATCAGTAGTTGATTCAAAACACTTTTAAACAAGAAAAACAATCCTAAACTTGAATCTAAACAAGAAAAACCAGAACCAATAGCTCTGATACCACTGAAGGAATGTTTAGTTGATCCTGATTCAATTCTCTGATTCATATCATCCTAAACATGTTGATCTAGGTTCTTCTCGAATAGAAACAATTGATGATCTCACCTTTTACCTGTTAATTGCAGCGGAAGGAGATAGAACAGGTCAGAGATCAGAGAAACACCGAGAGATGAATCCTCCAAAGGCTCACACACGCGATCACAGAAAACGGCTGCTAGACCACTAGGGGAACTCGGCGCAGAGGGAGAGAGAGTTTTCGGCTAGGGTTTTTGGTTCTGAACTCGAGTTTTATTTATAAAACTTGTCCGGTTCCGTTTGGGCCATTTGGCCCAAACACCAATTAACTCGACGGTATTCGCGCACTGTGTCGATCGACACTCCTTGTGTATCGATCGACACACAGTGCCTAAACCGTTTTATTCTCTCTAAGTACAGTAAATGCCTAGCACTTTTACCGTACTTCTGCTAAACCGTTCCTACACATTTTCCTGTTAGCTTAGGCGTGTGACCCATATGGGATCATATAATAAAGGCAATAAGTCCAAGACTTATAGATCATGAGCGGACTCTAGCAAGCCATCATGACCCCCAGTATTATATGACTTATGTCTGATCATTGACATACTCTTACTTTCTAGAGACAGTACCGAGATTACTGGACACAATTCCAACAGTTATCACTTGGTGGCTCTGCTGATCTCTGACCTGTTCTTTATATTCCGCTGCATTAACAAGGTAACAGGTGAGATCTATTATGTTTCTAATCAAGAGAACCTAGATCTGTATGTTTAGGACTGTTTAATCTGAAGAACTGAATCAGGATTAACCTAAACATTCCTTGAGTGGTATCAGAGCCATTGGTTCTGTGGTTTTTCTTGTTTAGAATCTTGTTTAGGATTGTTTAAAGAAGTGTTTTTGAATCAATCTACTGATAAGAGAAAAACACTTAAGAAACAAGAATTAAAACCTAAACAAACTAATGAAAATCGCAAACCAATCTATATGAATTGGTTGCGTCGGATTGTGGTTTGAAACGCACGTCCGGATCGCTAGACGCACGGACCGATCGATGGATCGAGTCGCGTGGTCCAGTCGATCACGAGAGATGAGGCACACGATCGCAAGGAAGGACCGATTGTATCGCATGGATCAAACGATCGCATGGATCGATCGTGTCCCGTTCCGTCCCGACGAGTGATGATCGTGCGTGGATGGACCGAGCTGCGATCGTCCCGCCATCGTCCCGCTCTCGTCCCGGCTGTCCCGATCGCTCGGCGATCGCGTGAAGCCACACGACCCGAGCAATCCCGTCCGCGTCCCGAGCGTCCCGTCCGAGCATCGTCGCGAAAGACATGGACCGATCTTGGATCGCGTCCGTTGCTTGCGGCTGACCGATGTCTCGTCTCGATTGCGGCTAGGTCACGACCGTGAACGGTTCGTGACCAATCGGTTCGGTTCGGTTAATGGCTCGGTTTAAAAACTTGATTAAATTTAATCGTCTTGGTTTAATAAACAGACTTAATAAATTTATTAAGTTCTGGTTAAACCGGGATAAGAAATCCAAAGTCGAAATATTGGATTTTGTGCCTAAACCAGGATTTTCTAATTTGATTTGGTTGGACCAAATAAATTGAGAAAATCCGGTTTAGTAAATAACCGGTTGACAATTGTGGTCATCGTAGTAATTAATTTTGGTTAGACCAATTTTAATGAACCAGACCGGTTATGTCATTTAATTGGACAATTGGGTTATGTCTTGGACATGGACAATTCTTGGGCCTCGGGCCAAGAAGTTAAAATAATTGGCCCAATTGTTTTAACTTCTTGGCCCGAGGCCCAAGATTTTCTCAATTTATTAACTTCTTGGGCCTCGGGCCAAGAAGTTAAAACAATTGGGCCAATTATTTGAGTCTTTTCTTCAGATTAATTTAAAATTTAATTTATAAAAATTATAAATCGATTTTAAATTAATAAGTTTCCAAAATTTTGAAATTAGAAAGTTTCTTAAATAGAAGTTTCTAGATTTGCATGTTTTGGATTTTAAGAAATTTCTAAAGTTAGAAAGTTTCCGGTTTTAGAAAGTTTCCAATTTTAGAAAGTTTCCAAAATTAGTAGGTTTCCCAAAATGGAAAGTTTCCCAAAATGGTAATCTTCTATTTTGGGAATGAAATTTTAAAATAAACCTACAAACCTCAAATAATATCAAGCGTTGGATGTCTTGTCCAGTCTATGTCAGCTTTCGAAGCCCATTCAATTGTATTCATGGCCTTACAGTGTGAGGGTGTCTACTTTTGCGTGGATAAGACGGTTTGTGATTCATAAATGTCATTGGGAGTCCCAGACATTAATGATTACATGACTGTGTAGTCTGGTTTTCTTGACTGGGCCATCGGGAGTCCCGGGCCTTGAGACATCAGAGTGGATTGGGCCTCGGGCCCAGATTCACAACCAAGAGTTATATCACGGATATAATTAGCCGACATAGGGCTTACCGATATAAGCTAAGGTTGGGTGATGGCCAGTGGCCCACTTTGATCTTAGTTATATGTGGATCTTGGATTCATTATATTCTATTGAGGGTAACTTATGTTATTGAATATAATGCGTGATTAATCATATTAAATTTAATACGAGATTAATCATATTGAACATATTAACTAATAACCTTTTTATCTTATATATATTTCAGCTATGACTACTACAAGCACACAAAACACATTCTCAATCCGGTCTGTTCTCGAGAAGGAGAAGCTGACTGGAACGAACTTCCTGACGTGGTCAAGGAACTTGAGGCTGGTCCTCAAGCAGGAGAAGAAGGATTATGTCCTTCGTGATCCCCTCCCCGAGAGGCCTCCTAACAATGCCGCCAGGACTCTGCATAATGCTTGGGAAAAGCATTCGTCAGATGAAAATGATGTCTATTGCCTGATGTTGGCGACAATGACTGCTGAGCTGCAAATGCAGTTCGAGAGTGTGTTGTCACCCATCGAGATAATGGCAAGCCTGAAATCGCTTTTTCAGGAGCAAGCAAGGACTGAGAGGTTTCAAACAGTTAAGAACCTCTTAGACTGTAAGTTGGCTGCAAATGCGGCAGTGAGTCCTCATGTCTTGAAGATGATGGGTTATCTCGATCATCTTCAGAAACTCGACTGCCCTATCAGCCAGGAACTTGCCTGCGACATCGTTCTGCAGTCTTTACCTGCAAGCTATGATCAGTTCATTCTGAACTTTAATATGCATGGCTTGAGTAAGACATTGCCTGAGCTTCACGGAATGCTCAAGACTGCAGAGCCCAACTTGAGGAAAACCGCCAAGGACCCCAATGTGCTTATGGTGCAAAAGGGCAAGGGCTTTAAGAAATCCTCTGCTAAGGATAAGGGAAAGGCTAAGGCAGTCCAAGTCTCGGACAAGGACACGCCAAAGCCCAAGCCCAAGTCTAAGGCTGGGCCTACTGACATCTGCAGGTTCTGTAAAGAACCAGGGCATTGGAGGAGAGAATGTAAGAAATTCCAAGAAGGTCTAAAGGAATTGAAGAAGAAGACTCTCGAGACTTCTTCATCAGGTATTTTTGTTATAGAAGTTAATACAACTACTTCTGATAATACCTCATGGGTTATGGATACTGGTTGTGGGGCTCATATTTGTACTAATATGCAGGCACTCAGCAACAGTAGAAGGCTGAAGCAAGGACAAGTGGAGCTACGAGTTGGGAATGGAGCGAAAGTTCATGCACTAGTTGTAGGCACATACTTGTTGTCTTTACCTTCGGGATTGATTTTAGAACTCAATAATTGTTATTTTGTACCTGCTATAAGCAGAAATATTATTTCAATTTCTTTGTTGGATTTGGAAGGTTATGATTTTTCAGTTAAGAATAAATTATGTTCCTTCAATCGCAACAATTTTTTCTATGGTTGTGCCCCTCTTACGAATGGGCTTTACATACTTGATCAATCCGCGCCAATTTATAACATTGATACCAAACGGTTCAAACCTAATGAGGAGAACCGAACGTTTCTATGGCATTGTCGTTTAGGGCACATCAGCGAGAAACGCATCAAGAGGCTCCATTCGAATGGACTTCTTGGCTCATTTGACTTTGAGTCATGTGAGAAATGCGAATCCTGCATGATGGGCAAAATGACACGGGCCCCCTTTAATAAACCTAACGAGAGGGCCAGTGACTTATTGGGCCTGATACACACTGATGTGTGTGGCCCAATGTCCACAAATGCAAGAGGAAACTATCAGTACTTCATTACCTTCACTGATGATTTCAGTAGGTATGGATATGTTTATTTAATGAAACATAAGTCTGAATCTTTTGAGAAGTTCAGAGAATTCCAAAATGAAGTACAGAACCAACTTGGCAAAAGCATTAAGGCTCTTCGGTCCGACCGAGGAGGAGAATACTTAAGCCAAGAATTCAGTGATCATCTAAGAGAGTGTGGGATCGTGTCCCAACTCACTCCTCCTGGAACACCTCAATGGAATGGTGTGTCTGAGAGGAGAAATTGGACCTTATTGGATATGGTTCGATCCATGATGAGTCACACAGACCTTCCAATATCCCTTTGGGGATATGCTCTGCTAACAGCAGTGTTCACTCTAAATAGAGCGCCATCGAAAGCAGTAGCAAAGACACCATATGAATTATGGACTGGAGTAGCTCCAGTGCTGTCTTATCTTAGAATTTGGGGTTGTGAAGCCTATGTCAAGAGATTAATCTCAGACAAGCTTACACCAAAGTCTGATAAATGCTACTTCATTGGTTATCCGAAGGAAACCAAGGCTTATTACTTCTATCTACGTTCCGAGAACAAGATCTTTGTTGCCCGGGATTGTAACTTTCTTGAGAGGGAATTTCTCTCTAAGAAAGACAGTGGGAGTAAGGTACTGCTTGAAGAAATTCAAGATGAACAGGATACTGCTCAACCTAATGAGGAAGAGCAGCAGGAGGACCTACAAGAAATTGTAGAGCCTGAACCTTTAGTACCTGAAGTTCGAAGATCCGGGAGGATCCGTCACGAACCCGAGAGATATCAAGGATTCCTCGTGACTAACTGTCATGATCTTCTGATCATTGATGGTGATGAACCATCGAACTTCAATCAAGCCATGATGGGCCCAGATTCCTCTAAGTGGCGTAAGGCCACTGATTCCGAAATGGACTCCATGTCGGTCAACCAAGTGTTTTCGTTGGTTGACTTACCCGCTGGTGTAAAAGCCATCGAGTGCAAATGGATCTTCAAGAAGAAGATTGACGTGGATGGAAATGTCCAGATTTATAAAGCCAGGTTGGTGGCAAAAGGTTTCAGACAAGTTCACGGTGTGGATTACGATGAAACCTATTCCCCAGTGGCTATGATGAAATCTATTCGGATTCTACTAGCAACTGCAGCTTTTCATGATTATGAAATTTGGCAGATGGACGTGAAAACCGCCTTCCTGAATGGTATTCTGGAAGAGGATGTGTATATGACGCAACCTGACGGTTACATAGATCCAAAGAATGCTGGGAAAGTATGCAAGCTTCATAAATCCATTTATGGATTGAAGCGAGCATCGAGGAGCTGGAATCTTCGTTTTGATGAAGCAATCAAGCAATTTGACTTCATCAGAAACGAAGAAGAACAATGCGTGTATAAGAAAACTAGTGGGAGCAAGATAGTATTTCTTATTCTGTATGTCGATGACATACTGCTTCTCGGAAACGACGTTCCAATGCTAAAGTCGGTAAAGGACTGGCTTGGAAGTTGTTTTTCCATGAAAGACATGGGTGAAGCCGCATACGTTCTTGGAATCAGGATCTACCGGGATAGATCTAGAAGGCTGATAGGCTTGTGTCAAGATTCATACATTGACAAAGTCCTACAAAGATTCAGCATGAAAGATTCCAAGAAGGGCTTCACGCCAATGGTACATGGCACAACGCTAAGCAAGAAGCAGAGCCCTACGACGGCTGCTGAGCTTAAGCGCATGAAGAATATTCCTTATGCATCTGCAATAGGATCTGTCATGTATGCCATGATCTGTACTCGTCCTGATGTTGCTTATGCATTGAGCATGACGAGTAGATACCAGTCAAATCCAGGTGAAAGCCACTGGATTGCCGTAAAGAATATCTTGAAGTATCTAAGACATACTAAGGATAAGTTCTTGGTGTACGGTGGAAGTGATGTGCTTAAAGTCAGTGGATTCACGGACGCAAGTTTCCAGACAGACCAAGATGATTTCCGGTCACAGTCCGGTTATATCTTTTGTCTGAATGGCGGTGCAATCAGTTGGAGAAGCTCCAAGCAAGACACCGTTGCTGATTCCACTACAGAAGCTGAATATATCGCCGCTTCGGAAGCTGCGAAGGAAGCTGTTTGGATACGAAAGTTCATTATTGAACTAGGTGTGATACCAAATGCGGCTGAGCCTCTGGCATTGTTTTGTGACAACAATGGTGCTATAGCTCAGGCAAAGGAACCAAGATCACATCAGAAATCCAAGCATGTTCTAAGAAGATTTCACTTGATACGTGACATCATTAATAGAAAGGAAGTCAAGATCAGCCGAGTTCAAACTGATGATAACGTCGCTGATCCATTGACAAAGCCACTCCCAAGACCTAAGCTCGAGTTCCTGACTGAAGCTGTAGGCATTAGAAACATTGAAATGTAATCTAAATTTGAGTGGGAGTTTGAGGGCTTTATTTAGTTATTTGATCTGTTCTTGTAAAAAATTTTATGTTTAATGAAATTATTATTTCAAGATTATTTTAACTGTAATGAAATAATCGTTCCAAAGTGATATAAACCATTTTATAGGTCATCGAAGTAAGTGACTTGATCTTGAGTCATCAAAATAATTTAGCTTGATCATGAGACCCTATATTTGATAGATAGCTTATATCATTCAGTCCCTAGTCGAAGGTTGTTGAAATTGGAACACCAACAACCGTGTGAGACTAGATTGGTATGTGACTTATGACAAAGTCTCAGTGTGTCATAGATGCGCGGCATCAAAGTCAGTACATAGGTGTATGTGGGGTACATACGACCGGACTAGACCCGCTTATAAGAAATCTTCAGGATATTTATATCTGTGTCATAAGAGATTCTTACTACGACTATAGAGTATAGTCCTTAGACCTGAGTTCGCATGCATGTGACTGCACATGAACTGATGCGCTTTGATCATTGTCTAACGCTGTCGTTATGCGATAGCTATAAGGACCTTGTTTGGGTGTATTACGAAATGAGTAGTTTACAGTGATGGAACAAGACGGGATTTGTCCCTTCAATATAAATGGAGTGAATATCTCTAGGCCAATCGGAGATTTGAATACTGGAAAATGCATGGCCATGCTCAAACGGACTGTCCCGAGTCGTTTGGATTGTCAGTATCAAATCAGAGTCCGATGAACAAGATTAGGCTTTATAAGGATGACACTAATCTTGCCTTATGACTAATCGAGATATTGTGACAAAAGGATTATGAATACAGAGATTCCAGTACAAGTGAGAGATTGTTGGAATTGTGTCCAGTAATCTCGGTACTGTCTCTAGAAAGTAAGAGTATGTCAATGATCAGACATAAGTCATATAATACTGGGGGTCATGATGGCTTGCTAGAGTCCGCTCATGATCTATAAGTCTTGGACTTATTGCCTTTATTATATGATCCCATATGGGTCACACGCCTAAGCTAACAGGAAAATGTGTAGGAACGGCTTAGCAGAAGTACGGTAAAAGTGCCAGGCATTTGTCGTACTTAGAGAGAGATTAATGGGTCTGATTAAATCCAAGGGATTTAATCAGATTGGTATTTGGGCCCAAAAGCCCAAAAGGAACTAGACAAGTTTTATAAATAAAACTTAAGTCTGAGTCTCCTTCTAACCCTAGCCCCCTCTGCGATTTCTCTCTCTCTCCTGCGCCTCCTCTCTCTTGGTCTAGCAGCCTTCTTCCTGCTTGGTGTGCGTGTGTGAACCTCTGGAGGAGTTATCACTTGGTGGCTCTGCTGATCTCTGACCTGTTCTTCATATTCCGCTGCATTAACAAGGTAACAGGTGAGATCTATTATGTTTCTAATCAAGAGAACCTAGATCTGTATGTTTAGGACTGTTTAATCTGAAGAACTGAATCAGGATTAACCTAAACATTCCTTGACCATTTAGAGGAAACGAGCTCGTAAGAGGCAGCGGCAGCATTTATACGCCTTGTTTGTCTCTTCGCAGTTCTCAGACGTTGTATCCACCTCCTCTACACCCTCTCTTTCATATGTTAAGTTTGATATGACAGAGGAACATTCGCGAAAGCGTGATGTTCCGGGTACCGTCTCTTAGTCCATTTGGGCACTACACCCTTTTTGGAATCCCAAATGAAGGTTTTTGTTGGAATATAAGATTCTGTAAAAAGGTGGATCACCTTAAACCGCCCTTTTTAGCGTTCTTTTGGAAACTCGTATGCAACAAGATAGTGTGGGTGGTGTGATTAATAGCATCCTTATGGGTTGGAGATTTGGTTCAAACCATTCGGCAGATGCAGCAAATGGAAGAATAACAGTAGTTTAGGACCCCATATTGTTCGTTGTTACATACTTCAAATCTAATCAGTTGGTTCTATGTGGAATTCTAAATCTGGTGACGAGCCAAACTTTCTCAGTAGCCTTTGTTTACGGCTGAAACACTTTAGAGGAACGTAAGAGCCTGTGGAGGACGATTTCTGAGCTCTCTATGACTTCTCCCCTGTGCTGCTCGCCTTGGGTCGTCATGGAAGATTTCAATCAGGTGTTGTCAATTTCCGAAATTTATTCAGCTGCTCTTCTATCTCTGCCTCTCCAAGGCCTTCAGGATCTGCGAAATTACCTTTCCTCTTCTGGTCTCTTTGACATGACCAGTAGGGGCTGCCTTTTTACATGGATTAATAAATCTCCCGCAAATCCAAAGTCGAGAAAGTTGGACCGTGCCCTCATAAATGAAGCTTGGCAGCAATCTTTCTAGTCTTCTCATGTCTATTTTGACGTTCCAAAAAGTTTAGATCACTCTTCGTGACTGCTTGCTCTTTAAAATTCAGTATTTAGAAGGAAATCGCGGTTCAACTTCTTTTCCTTCTTTGTTTCTCACCGGTGTATCATTCGCGTATGTAAACTGCCTGGAGCTCTACTATAATACCTTCTGACCCTATGTTCACCTTGTGTAAGAAGTTGTGGGCTGCTAAATCTTTCTGCAGAGCTATTAATCAAGGCACTTTCAGTGGTATTCAAGCTCGAACAAAGGAATGGAATGGTTTCTCTACTTCGGCAATGGGAGCTAAAATATCTTGGGAGTCAGTTTGTACACCAAAGAAATCTGGTGGATTGGGTTTACTAAGATTGGTAGGAGCAAATCGGGTTTTTGGTCTAAAGTTGATTTGGCTTTTACTCTCTGCAGAAGGTTCGTTCTAGGTTGTTTGGGTCAAAGCAAACATCATCAGAGACCGTATCTTCTGGACTATCGATTTTGGTTCAGTGGGGAGTTATATTTGGAAGAGCATCTTGAAGCTAAGGAACCTTGCGAGGCCTTATCTTGCTGGCAATATTCAGTTGGGCAGAGATGGTTTCTTTTGGATCGACGGTAGGACTGGTTTAGGCCCTCTAATTAATTTAGTTGGCGACAATGGACCGAGAATAATTGGGTTTTATCTAATGGAAAAGGTGTTTAATGTTTGTTCGGCGGGTTTTTGGCAGCTTCCCCGCTCCAGACATCCCATCGCTTTGATCTTAAGAGAATGTCTCCCTCATTGTCCTCCAGTGCTCGATACTTCTTTACATGATTTTTTCTATGGCTTAATAGCCCCTAATCTCCTTTGGGTATGTTCTTGACTGCGCAAACTTGGCTTTCGCTTCATCCTTGCACAACCGTCGTTCCTTGGCACAAGCAGATTTGGTTCAAGGATCTCATACCCAAACACGCTTTTCATTGCAGGGTTGCAGCGCATGATAGGCTACCTACTCGAGACAGACTTCAGAGCTGGGGGTTAGCTATTCATGCGGAATGTTTACTTTGTGATTCAACGAGGGAGACGAAGAGACACATTTTCTTTTATTGTAATTTCCCTTTTGTAGTTTAGTCTTCTCTGTTTGGGCATTCTGCTCTGTCTCCACCAAGGAGTTTTGATGCCTGTCTGCTTTGGCTTGCTTCAGCTTCCTTAAATCACAAGGTGAAATTCATTTCTCTCTTGATCTTTCAAGCCTATTTCATTTGAAAAGAATGAAATTTAAACGTGAATCACTTGTTTAGAAGTAAACCCAATTTTTCATGAAAATTTTGATTGAATTCATTAAAAATAAAATTCAATAATATTCTTCCAAAATCCTCAGGCTCGGAAACTTACCGAGAACTAAAAGATTTAACTGCACAAGACCGAATGATTCTTTATTTAAAATATTTTGGTATTTTAACTGAATCTATACCAAACCGAAATATAATGTATACTAAATATTAATTGTATATAAATTTAAAACAACCAAATGTCTGATGACCGAAAAACTAAAGAAATAATAATCAAAATACCTATATTATATATTTTTTGTCAACAACCTACTTTATATTTATAAATTTAAAAATATTTTATTAAAACCAAAACATGTGAGTGTCATTAGTTATATTTTTTAAAATTTAAACATATTTTTGTAAAGTGAATTAAATTTCATTAAAATATAAATATTTTGGGTATTTTGGTTTGTTCAAATATTTTTTGGGATAGTTTAGTTCAATTTTTTGTTTTTTTAATAATTCAGAAAATTTGGATAATTTTGGGTAGTTACAAAATAACCAAATCGAACTAGAGTCAAAAAAATTAGAGTATTTGTCAATTCTTAACATAAATATATCTATCAAACCGAACCGAAAGTTAATCAAACAAAAACTTAACCATTTTTTTATAAATACTCGAATGATTTTTAAAGAGACATAAAAACCCCCAAAAATCGAACCAAATCCAAATAGAAATCCGAATGTCCAAACATAAGGCTCCAACACTCAAATATGAATTGTTCACTTCACTTTAGTAGGAGAGATTAAACATGTTGTTGTGTTTATGCCTTAGTTTTCATATGAGACATACTGCCTCTTCTCCTATGGGTTTGAATTGAAAATTTTATTTTTTTTTAAGTTAACTTTTTTAGGTGAACTTTGGATCACCAAATTCTCAGGTGGATAGATTTGTGTAAACTAAAGACTTTGTGTTTTTATAAAGATTTTCTTATTGATAATGAATCACATGTACAAGGTATTTATACAACTCAAAAGCATATCTCGTATAGATTTGATATTATCATATCCGAGATTGTACTATATTTCTAACATAATTAGGACTTATCTAAAATCAATATCCTAATAACAACAACAATAGAATATGGATAACTCCATAATACTCTCCCTCAGGTTGGAGATTGTAAGTTGCGAACTCCCAACTTAGAAAAGAGGACTTCAAACTGTGGACCCCGAGTGCTTTAGTTAGAATGTCTGTGATTTGGTCCTTGGTATGAATGTGGCGAATTGAAATAAGGCATGCTGTCATTGCATCACGAAAAATGTGACAATCTCGTTCTATGTGTTTGTTCTCTCATGAAAGACTGGAATTGCTGCAATATGTATAACAACTTGACTATCAAAATAGAACGGAACCGGTTTGGTAACAAAGACACCAATATTAGAAACGAGCTGAATCATCCACTTAGTTTCACGAGTAGCAACAACCATTGAACGATACTCTGCTTCAACGGAAGAGTGGGAAAAAGTATCATGTTTCTTGGTTTTCCATGACAGTGGAGGTCCCCCAAGAAACACTACATAAGATCTGAGAGACCGACGAGTTAAGGGACACGATCCCCAATCAGCATTACAATAAACAGAAAGGTCAAGATTTTCGTCAGCTCGCAAAAGTATTCCTTGACCTGGAGAACCTTTTATAAAATGCACTACACGCAATGTGGCTGCCCAATGATCTTGACACGGCTCTTTCATGAACTGAGAAAGCAAGCAAATAGAATATCATAACCCAGGATGAGTGATGGAGAGATAAAATAACCGAATAACTAGTCGACAGTAAGGACTCGGATCAGAAATCTTGGGACTATCATCATCCGCCAATTTGTGGTTTTGCTCAATAGGTGTTTTCGATGGTTTAGAACCAAGAAGCCATGTTTCTCCAAGTATGTCTAACATGTATTTCCTTTGTGAGAGAAATATTCCTTCATTTGATCGCGCGACTTCGATGCCTAAGAAGTATTTCAAATTTCCCAAATCTTTCATATGAAAGCATCGTCCCAAATAATATTTAAACTTCTTTTGACGATCAATGTCGTTACTTGAAACCACCAAGTCATCAACATAAACTAACATCTGAATCTCAATACCATCCTTAGAGTAGGTGAACAAAGAATGGTCACAATATGAATGAGCAAAACTGAATTGTAACAATGCTTTTGAAAGCTTTGCAAACCAACATCTCGGAGCTTGTTTAAGCCCATAGAGAGACTTATTAAAATGACACACCTTTGTAGAATCAGTGTGATTAAAACCACGAGGTAATTGCATATAAACTTCCTCCTAAATATCACCACGAAGGAAGGAATTGTGAACATCCATCTGATGCACTTTCCACCTCTTTGCTGCAACAATTCAAAGGAGACTTCTGACCGTGTTCATATTGACAAGAGGAGAAAAGGTCTCATTGAAATCTTCTCCGTCGACTTGTTTATTACCCATAGCGACAAGACGAGCTTTGTGTCTTTCAACTGTGCCATCGATGTTGTACTTGATTTTATAAAACCATTGTGAACCAATTGCTTTCTTGCCCATAGGAAGAGAAGTAATGTCCCACGTCACCTGATTTCAAGAGCCACGACTTCATCTTTCATTGAAAAACTTCATTCCTTGTGCTTTACGGCTTTGGAATAACATTTGGGCTCAATGCCTGCTGTAACAGCAGCTAGAAAAGCCTGATGGAATGGTTAGAAATTAAGGTCAGAGACATACGCATCTAAAGGATATGGAGTTGTACATGGGACTGTTTTCGAAGCCGTTGATGAAGCGCAGTATGGAGCAAGATGGGTGTTGTTGGGACAGATTGCATTGTAGGAGATGTAATCTCTGAACTTTGCTGGAGGTATATGTTGTTGTTTTCCTCTGCCTAGTAACTATGGTTCTTGTGACTAAATGTTTTATGGTTGAGAATCATATACTATATTATCACTTGATGAACAAACATTGTTGTTTTTATCCTGACTGAGATTTTGTGCGTTAGGCACATGTGGAGATACCGGTGAACCAGTCTCGTTTACCAAGATTCAAAGAATCTAAACGTGGAGAAGTATCAAGCATCATACTTCCCCTTTAATCTGAACCGAAGGTATTAGTGATCAGCCAATCTTCGTTAGAGACATCTAATCAAGAAATAGCTATGATTGGAGATGGTAATAGATCAGCGGAAGCAAAAGGGAACTCTGTCTTATAGAGGATCACATTCCGAGAGATCATGAACTACTTTTTATCCAAGTCAAAGACCTTCCATCCTTTTTGTCCAAAAGGAAAACCCAGAAATATGTAGCGTCGACTCCGAGATCCAAACTTGTCTTTGTCTCTAGGTCGCAAATGAGTGTAGCAGAGAACACCGAAGACGCGTAGTTGATCATAAAGAAGGTTTTTCTCCGTATAGAATCTCGTATAGAGAAACATCATTAAGAACGCTTGAAGGATTCCAATTTATAAGATGAGCTGCTGCCATGACCACCTCGCCCTAAAACTGTAATGGTAAGCCTCCTTGAAACATTAATGCTCGAGACACATTAGAATGTGCCAATGCTTTCGTTCGACTCGACTGTTTTGTTGTGGAGTTCCTACACATGATGTTTGATGGAAATTTCCATTTTCTAGAAATAAGAGAGAGAGACACATAAACTATGTGCCGTTATCTGACCGGACTGTTTTTGAACGCCTTATTAAATTGTTTCTCGGTCATCTTACAGAAGTTTTGAAGAACTGTTTTTCACTTCTGATGTTTCAAAGAGCAAGCATGTCCATACAGCTCGCGAGAAATTGTCTACGATAGTGAGGAAGTATGATGCACCACACGATGCTCGTGTCCTATAAGGACCCCAGACGTCACAATGAATTAAAGCAAAACACTTTTTTGTTTTATTTAAACTATTTGAGAAAACTTCTCTTGTTTGTTTTTCCTCAAATAAGTGGCACACTGACTAGAGGAAGCAATTTTATTTGAATAAAACATAGGCAAAGACGATAAAACGTAAAACGAAGGAGGTCCGAGTATCTGGTGCCATTGTAACTGACCAGCGGAACTAACAATAACAACTTGACTAGTGATGCGATGAACCCTTTCAGCCATTACATATTTGAAGTAGTACACCCCCATCTCGCTCTTTACCGGCTCCAATCAGGGTCCTCGTAAAACGGTCCTGTAATATACACAATGTATATGTTAAAGTGCAAAACAATTTGTTTGCTTTAAAACCTTTGATACTGCAATAAAAGAACAATTCAGATTCAGCACATATAAAACATTTTGTAAGGTGATATGATCAGATAATGGGAATAAACCCATATGTGTTGCATATGTCAAGTTGCCGTCTGCAAAACAAAGTGGACATTGGAGAGATACTCGTTGCCTCGACGAGTAGAGAAATGTCACATGTCATATGATGCAAGCCTCTCGTATCTAATATAAGATCACCGTGTTTGTCCTTACCAGAAAATTTGTCGAAAGAGGTATTGGTACGATCGTTGATTAGTTGATTAAGCGCCCTCCATTGTTCCTGAGTAAACTTTGGAAATGTTGAAGAGTTTGAGGTAGTTGCATGAGCAGTGTTTTCCCATGGTCCAGTGATGTGTGATCGATCGGAGCTCGAACCACTACGTCCACGTCCACCTCGTCCTCCCATGTTTCCACCATTATTTTTTCTGGTTTGAGGACGCTCTTCCTACCAATTTGGATACCCGACGATTTGCCAACAGTTAGATTTCTCATGCCCAACACGACCGCAATGAGAACACTGTATTGGGCGATCTTGTTTGTTTGAAACTCCCAAGCCATACCGTTTTTATGTTTGGTCGAAACTCGATTGCTTTTTAGCAATAAAGCCAGCTGCATTACTCTGAGATTCAAATTCTTTAACTGAGTTTAAAAGTTGTTCTTCTCTGACTATTTTTTGCATAAATATCTCCTAAATCCACTATAGAATCCGAGGAGATAATCGACTGATATATTACTCCAAAGCGAGATTGATCCAGTCTCATAACAAACTGATGCATCTTTTCTTCTTCTAGATCTTTATCGAATTCAGATATTGACGTACACTTACAAACTGAAAGTGGTTTATACATATCAAGTTCTTCCCACATCTTGGACAGTCGTCCATAATAATCTATCACAAATTTCCCTTCTTGTCGACAAGCTGCAAGTTTCTCTTTTAAGTGATGAACTCGGACTTTGTTACCAACGGAGAAACGCTTCTTGAGATTTTCACAAAACTTGTGTGAATCCTTAATAAATGTAACAGTAGAGCGAACCCGAGATTCAATCGAGGTCCAGATCCCCCATAAAATTGTTGAGTTCACGGAAAGATAGATTTTGAGGTTTGGATCATTCGTCGGCGGCTTAGGTATTGTGATGTCAATAAAACCGAGCTTTCTATTTGCTCTTAAGGCGTTTGTCATCTCACTAGACCATTCATTATAATTTTCTCCTATTAACATCACTAACATAATCATAGCACCTGAATTGTCTGAGGCGTAAAGAGAATATGGTGTTGTGGTTTATGTACTTCGTCCTTCAGAAGTAGCACTTTTCGACATCGCGGAGCTATCTTCGTCACCCATAGCTTCTATTCCTCACAGAGAAATAGGGCCTATAAACAAGACAAGAACTTTCGAACTACAAAGAAAAGAAGTAAAACTCGGAAAAAATAGGTCGCATAAGCTTTATGCTCTGATACCATGTAAACTAAAGACTTTGTGTTCTGATAAAAACTTTCTTATTGATAATGAATAATATGTACAAGGTATTTATACAACTCAAAAACATATCTCGTATAGATTTTATATTATCAAATCCGAGATTGCACTATATCTCTAACATAATTATGACTTATCTATAATCAATATCCTAATAACAATAGAATATCGATAACTCTATAATAATTTCCCACCTGTTAACCTTTAGCATAAGCCACATGACTCATAGGTCTAGCGCCTTGTAAGTTGGACTAGTGATGGCATTTGTACTGCCTCTGGAAGTTGCTTCCAGTTGTGCATTTGTTTCATGTAATATATTGTCGACCATTTTGTTCTCGTTTATGTCGGTGAAAATGCCTTCTGAATGCAATTAAAGCGGGAGATCAGTCTCGGAAAATTCTCATGTGGGTCACTTATATATTACAACTAGTAATAAATGAACCGAAAATTAAATTTATTCTTCCCTGTTGTGAAATCTACTGATTAAGAACAAGTGAGGTTTAATGATTTGTTTCGAATCGCAATTACTCTCTAAGAACTTGAAAGAAAACATAAATTGAATGATCTAAGAACACAAGTTATCTAGTTCAGACGCAAACCACGATCCTACGTTTGGCTGAGGATTTCCTCGGAATTCACTATAACCATGTCTAAAATTGTCATCGATATTTCTCACCAGAAAAACCAAGCTCACTTCTCTCACCCGAAATGATCCTCCGCGTTTTCCTAGATTCTTCTCTCACCTCCTCACAATCTCTCACCTGATTATGCAGAAAATCAAAGAGAAAGAAAAATAGAACCCAATTTCCAGGAATTACAGATTCGATTTACTTTATACCACTTCACCGACTCAACGAACTCGTAACAACCCTTGCACGTGACTCCACTCGCTTAACTGTTTCGTTGACTCGAAGTCAAACCTGATTGTTGAAGACGACTTGAAACGACTGATACGATCAGGTTTTAATCCCTATATCTACACTGTAAGTGCACATACATGAACTAGTAGTATATAGGGCATCGAATCCACATAGACTCAAGATCTTGCGATAGATTATAGAACGTCGAATTAAGCTAGGAAGCAATCAGAAAATAAGCAGTAAATCAAA
This sequence comes from Orychophragmus violaceus, assembly GCA_030180135.1. Taxonomy (NCBI): domain Eukaryota; kingdom Viridiplantae; phylum Streptophyta; class Magnoliopsida; order Brassicales; family Brassicaceae; genus Orychophragmus; species Orychophragmus violaceus. The sequence continues at coordinate 99,859,910 of CM058239.1, forward strand.
GCAGAAAGTAAAGTAAACGGTTTGTAAATCAGAAGTCAAAGCGTCAGGTCAAGGGAGTTCTCAGGAAATCAGGAACATAGACTAATCAATCAGTCGGGATCTAATTAAGAACTGTTCTAGAACTAGAATCACATAATTATAACAGACCAACTTTCGTTGCGAATATTATCTATGTCTAACAACCTATCAAGCCAACTTTCGTTGTGAATCCTAGAGTTCTAAACAAGCATTAATCTCAAGTTCTTTTATTCACAATTCTCCTAAGCCAAATTTCTTTGCGAATAGTCAAATTGCTCATCTAAGTCTTTCTAGTTAATTAATCAACTTTTGTTGCAGAAATCAACCTAACATCAATAATCTAATTGGCCAATTTAGATCAAGCATAAGAACAACCCTAGACGAAGAACTAGAAATATATGAATCCCTACAGATTGATCAACCTATAATTCCATGAAATCCCCTGTGAGAATCCCTAAACCTAACTGGAGAACTACTCAGACATGGCAATCATAACAATAGACATGATGAATAGAAAACCAAATAACATAAAATAAAATAAGAAACTGGGGTTCGAAATCTCTTCTCTCCCGAGTACAAGATCAGCCCCTAACTCTCTCAAAGTAAAATAATGTGTAACCTAAACAATGGCTTAAAACCCCCTAATATAATGATCTAATCACGGCTGGGGCTTTTTGTAATTATGAGAAACTTCTGGGCCAAAGTGAAAATTCGACAACTCTTCATTAAACCGCCGAGAATTGTCTGACTCGCGTGTGTGTCGATCGATGCACAAGATGTGTCGATCGACACAGAATTTTGTTTTCGATAGTGAACTCTTCTTCTTGGCCCAATGCTCCAAATAGCTCCAGAATGCGCCATAATGTCCAAATCCGCTCTAAACGTACCTAGACCTGAAAACACACATAAAAGGACTCCAAAAGACTCTAAAAGACTCGATAAGAAGACATATACCATGGTTAAAAGTCCTAAAAACCATGATATATCAACGACAACGTTGTATCCCTCATAACCCGACTTCTCATTAAATCCATACCGGATTCAATATGTATGGTTCAGCTCCAAACCGGAGCATCCTGATTTTGACTACGAGCTGGATCATTCAACACCCGACAAACTCCACCTTGGATGATCAGCCATAATCTTCTTTGATTATAGTGAACTCCTATCCTTGGATCCTGCATCTCATTAGCTTATTAAGACACCAAGCACGCTCAAAAACTGTCTGAACCTGCTTACGGGTATTACTTTAGTGAACACATCAGCCGGATTCTCGCTAGTATGCACCTTAGTCACTTGAACTTCTCCTTCATCAATATCTTCTCTCATGATACTCAGATTTACCTTCACGTGTTTGTCCTCTCGTGGAAGACATTATTCTTGGCTAAATCTAGAGCACTCTGAGAGTCGCAAAAGATCTCAACCTTCTCCTGCTCATAACCAAACTCTCTGCTCAACCCGATCAACCATGTTGTTTCTTTTGCGACTTCTGTCATGCACATGAATTATGATTCTGTCATAGACAAGACAACTATTTGGAGATTTGATTTCCAACTAATGGCAGTTCTTCCTGATACAAAAGTGTAATCTGAGATTAACCTTCTTCGTTCTAGATCAGTAGTAAGTCAGAGTCGAAAAAACCATAAATCTTGAACTCTGATCCTTTTTGGAATGTTAAGGTCATGTTTCTTGACCTTCGTATATACATGATCACCCACTTGACAGCATTCCAGTGTTCTTTTACAAGATTACTCATGAATCTTCTTACTTACCCCATTGGATATGCCAAATCAGGTCGAATACCAATCATCCCATACATCAAGCTCCATGTTACGTTGTCGTAGGGTATCGACTTCATTACCTCTGCATCTGCTTTGAGTTGTTTTTTAGTAGCAGCAACAAGCTTGAACTGAGCCCATATTGGTGTATCTACCAGTTTTGCTTGATCCATTCCAAAATTCTTCAGAACTTTGTTCATATAACTCACCTGAGATAACTTCAGTGTGCCTTTCTGTCTATCCCAAATGATATCAATCCCAAGTATTCTTCTTGAGGCCTCTAGATCTTTCATCTCAAACCTTGAGCTTAGTTGATCTTTAAGTTCTGCAATCACCTGTGTATCCTTCCTGGCCACAAGCATATCATCAACATATATACATACATACCTCCACTCAGTTTGACATACATACATACCTCCACTCAGTTTGACATACATACAATGATCATGTATGCTTTTGGTGAACCCTATCGATTTCATAAACATGTTGAACTTTTGGTTCCACTGTCTGGGACTTGTTTTAATCCATACATGGAATTTCTTTAGAAGGCACACATGATCTTCTTTTCCTTTAGCTTCATATCCTTCAGGTTGTGTCATGAAGATCTCTTCTTATAGGTCACCATGGAGAAAAGCAGTCTTGACATCTAATTGTTCAAGCTCCAGATCTTCATGAACAACTACTGACATCAAATATCAGATTGATACATGCTTTACAACCGGTGAGAAGATCTCATTGTAATCAAGTCCTTCCTTTTGAGGAAAACCTTTAGCAACCAATCTTGCCTTAAACCTTGGTTCTTCAACTTCAAAGATACCAGGTTTTCTTTTGAATATCCACTTACATCTAATGATCCCTATGTACTTGTATTTCTTAACCAAGACCCATGTATCATTCTTGTGCAAAGAATCCATCTCCACATTGGATGCTAATCTCCACTTCTTACTTTCAGAGTCTCTCATTGCACTTTTGAAATCAGCTGGTTCAACCTGATAACAATCTTCAGAAACTAGAAAATCCAGGTACACATAATCCTCAAGATGAGGTGGTGGCTTGTGTTCTCTTCTAGTTCCATCTCTCGCCAACTGGTAACCCTCAAGGCATGTATCATCCATCATTAGATTTGTCTCAACAATCTCATTCTCTATGTTATCATCTCTATCTTCTTCAGAGCCTGTCTGATCACTACTAATACCTTCATGAGGATCTCCACCTGATGTCATAGATCTTATTTCCCTTAACCCGAGATATATATCCAAGAACATTATGTTGTCTTGTTCATGACCTTCTGGAATTTTTACCACTTATTTGTAACATTTCTCTTCATTAAAAGTGACATTGCGGATGTCACACATCACTTGTCATCCAGAGACTATACTTTATAGCTCTTTACTCATGATGGGTACCCTATGAAGATAGCCTTCTTAGCCCTTGGTTGGAATTTTCCATCATCTGAATGATAGTAGCAAACACAACCAAACTTTCTTAGATGATTCAAGGTTGAAGCATTCTTGGACCAGACTTCTTCAGGAATTTGTCCTACAATCGCAGTAGAGGGAGTCCTATTTATGAGATATACAAATGTGTTTACAGCTTTAGCCAAATTACTCTCTAAGAACTTGGAAAAAAAAAAAACAAATTTTGAACGATCTAAGAACACATGCAAAATGTTATCCAGTTCGGACGCAAACCGCAATCTTACGTCTGGTCGAAGATTTTCTCGGAATTCACTATAGATGTATATTCAATCGTCGTTGATATCTCTCACTGGAAAACACAAGCTCACTTCTCTCACCCGAAAAGATCCTCTGCATTTCCCCAGATTCTTCTCGCACCTCCTCACAATCTCTAACATGATTATGTTGAGAATCAAAGAGAAAGAAAAATAGATCTCAATTTCCAGGAATTACAGACTCTGTTTACTTTATACCACTTCACTGACTCAACGAACTCATAACAACCCCTGCACATGACTCCACTCGCCTAACGGCTTCGTTGACTCGAAGTCAAACCTAATTGTTAAAAACGACTTGAAACGACAACGTTGTATCCCTTTTAAACCGACTTCTCATTAAATCCATATTGGATTCAATTTGCCTGGTTTAGCTCTAAACCAGAGCCTTCTGATTTTGACTACGAACTGGATCAGTCAACACCCGACATCCCCCTTACCAATAACACCAGATTAATAAAAGGAAAATAAAACCCATGATTAAAGTAGATTTGAAAGGTTTAATCGAATGAATTTTCTTTTGCATTATATATACATTACCAGGACGAAATTTTTCATCAATTAAATATGTTAATAGTTGTAGCAAAATCCAAAAGGCACTAATAAATTTCTTAAGATCTAATACAATATACAAAAGTTTGTCTTCACACACATATATATTCAATCATTCACCCAATTAAGAATGACATATTTACATCTTTGCATCATTTGTTTTAACCAAACCGAATATTTCGGAAAAGAAAATTCCCAGTATTCAGTATTGCCCTCATGCTTTATAGATATAGAATTACATATTAAATTTTACAAATGCTGAATCGTAATGTAACATGGAGTTCATGAACCTGATATATGTCACTTTGGATATAATCTAAGTTGCATGATTTGATTTGTCGTAAGCCATGTTTTCAACAACTTATAGGACATAGTTGACCAAAACCCCTGACCTCCACGGGAATAACGACAATTGTGTAGATTATTTATTAGAAGTGAAGTGTAATTAATTTAAGAACAATTGTGAATTAATTTTCCGATCATTCTTTTATTTGTGGGTTTTTAATGGTCAAGATCATGTTGCATTCAATAATCATCAGTATAAATCTAGCAGACTTTAAAACATTATAAAAAACTTATGTGATTGACGTTTAAAACATTATATGCATTTGTCTTCTTTTGAGTTTATTGATAAAAAAATGATGAAAATTCAGGTACATAAGTTGCCTTATGGATGGAATAAAAAAAAAAAGTTGGCTTATGGCTAATCCCTGACGATGCATGGTGATGGTTGTACATTTTAAAATAATTGGTACCATGGTTGAATTTGGTTGACAAAAAAAAAAATAATAATAATTGGTACCATGGTTTCTAACCTTCTTGACCAAGTAGAGGAATATATACACATATACATATACATATATATATATATATATATATATATATATATATATATACTTTATTAATGTAATTTGTGGAATATTTTTAGAGTAACAAGATTCGATAAACAAAACAAGAAAATATAATTTTTGTTAACCCCAATATAAACGAATTTGGCCGCCTGATGTAGTTTGCGTCCGGTATCATAAAATATGATTTCATAACTGGATTACAATTTTTTGGAATGAAATGATGTGGGATGAGCCATTTCTTAAAAGTTTTACCATTTGCTTGAAATTATTTTTTTGGAATGGAAGGGAATGGAATGTTCATTCCATCAATTCCACTTGAAAATTCAAAGAAAAACATTCCTCTACAATTTTGATGAGGAATGAATGAAATGAATTTATTCCATTTTTCTCTAAATTCCATTCATCTTATCTCATTTAGAATTATTCCAATAATTCCATTATAAGTAATCCATTTACAGCATTAATATTTTGCAGGATCGAGTATAGGTTTTTTTTGTTGTCAACGTTATATTTGATTAAGAAAAAGTGAAACATTGCAATATGAAACAAGATCGGAAAATCCAAGACAAAATACGAGACGAGTTATGTAAACGAGCATCCTTTGCTAGGTGATCGGCGAGAGTGTTAGCTTTACGGTCGATGAGCTTAAAACGATATGATTCATGCGCCAGGTGTTGTATATCCGGGATAAGGCTGTAAAGACCTTGTGGGATGGCTTTCGAAGGAATGTGTTGTAGACTGCCAAATAGTTGAGAGGAATCTCCACAAAAGGTGATATCTTGATATCTTAGACGCTTGAGTTGGAGCACTGCTTTTCACAAACTGGGAGCTTCTGCTTCGAGGGGGGTGTTCGTGGGCTCTATAGGTACTACACCTTTGAGGATAAAACTTCCGTAAGAGTTATGGAGAGTCCACCCAATGCTTGCCTTTGCAGTAGGGGATGTCCATGAACCATATGTACAACAAAAGAGAGAAGAGGAGGAACTCTGTAAAACTGCATCCAAAGTAGATGGACGTAGTGGGTGTGTCACTGTCAGTTGCAAAGCAGAACATGCATATAAACCAGTGGCATAATGCCATGCTGGTAATCGACAATGGCTTGTTGAAGAATATCAACATTGTGCCATTGTTTAGCAGAGAACACAAGATCATTCCTAGCTTTCCACAATCTCCAACAAGTGAAAGAAAAGAGATAATCATTATTGTTGGGCGGATGATCAAGGGAAAGCATTTTCTTAAGAGAGGACAAGAGATTGTAACCTGGATTGAGCTGACCAGAAGTATGTAATGGTGACAGCTCCCAGGTTTCTCGTGCAACCCGACAATGGAACAGGAGATGGGCATGAGTTTTCTCAGCTTCTCCACACATTTGACGGTATGGACTCATTTTAAAATGACGCCTAGCCATGGTATCTGCAAAGGGGAGGGTATTGTGAATAACCTTCCACCAAAAGTGCTTTAGCTTAGGGGGTATATTCCAATTCCACAAGGCTTTGTTAAGAAGTTGACAGTCACGCTCTGCAGGATCAAGAAGAGCATTATGCTTGATCAATTAATGGTAACCTCATTTGGCAGTATAATCACCAGTAGGAGTGTACTGCCAGAAGGGGAGGTCTAAGGTGGCGTGAAAAGGTAGGCAAATACGCGAAATGTGATGAACATCTTCCTCAGGACAGAGTTCCCATAGTAAAGGAACATTCCACTGAGAGTGTGAGGAAGGAGAAGAACCGAGACTGGGAGTGCAAGATCTTGAGGCGGAAGTAAAGTATGTGCAGGGTATGCAGGTGAATCAATCCATGGATCCTGCCATGCCCTTATATGTGTACGAGTACCAATCTTCCATTTGATTCCTTGGCGAAGGAGTGGTAAGCTTTGGTGGATGCTACGCCACGCATGACTTGGCTGTGATCCTAATCTTGAGTCCAAAATAGAAGAAGCACCAAAATATTTAGCTTTAAGCACTCGAGCAAGTAGTGAGGTGGGATTTCGAAGAATTCTCCAGCCTCGCTTGGCAAGAAGAGCGGGGTTGAACTTGTGAATATCCCGGAATCCCATACCTCCATATTGCTTAAGTTGAGTGAGCTTATCCCAGGATATATATGCCAACTTATGCTTATGTTTGGAAGAGGAGCACCTGAACTGACGCATTAAACTTGTGATCTGACAAATCAGACGTTTGGGAAGCAAAAAACAAGACATATTGTAAGCTGGTAGAGCTGTAGCGACGGATTTGATCAAAACTTCTTTGCCTGCAGGTGATAAAAAGTGAGAATACCAGCTTTCCATCTTCCTCTGGATCCGTTGAGCAATGAAAGAAAAAGCCTCAAATTTTTTGCGTCCAATTGATTCAGAAAGACTGAGATAACGTCCAAAACCTCATGTTTGATGGATACCAGTGAGGTTTTTGATTTGCTCATGAAGTGCATGGTCTACATTTTTACCAAACTGAATGGACAATTTGAGGAAGTTAATTCTTTGACTTGAGGCTTCAGAATAAGTGTGCAAGATTGATAAGAGCTGCTGACATTCCTCAACAGTAGAATGATAAAACAACAGTGAATCATCAGCAAAGAATAAATGCGAAAGAGCTTCCCGGCTTGCTTTAAATCCATTGATATGATTGTCTTGCAGAGCATGAGAAAGCATGGAAGACAGACCTTCAACACATATAAGATATAAAAACAGAGAGAGGGGATCACCTTGGAGGATCCCACTCTACGGGTGAAACTTATCCGTTGAAGGACCATTGAGAAAAACAAAGTAAGAAACATATGTAATGAAGGTCATAATCCAACGATTCCATGTGTCACTGAAGCCAAGTTTATTCAGAAGCAAAGCAAGATAATGCCATTTCACTTTGTCAATTTCCTTAGTGATATCAATCTTTAGAGCCATACAAGGTTTTATGATACTCTTAATCCGGAGGGAGTGAAGAAGCTCATGCCCAATAATAACATTATCTGTAATGAGACATTCCAGAATAAAAGCGGACTGGAATTCAGACACTAAACAATGCATCCAAGGTTTTAAACGGTCAGCTAAGATCTTGGATATCAGTTTATATGCTACATTGAGAAGTTGGTGAAGCTTGATATATCATGGTTTTTACCCATTTTATACCATGATATAGATGTGTTTTTAGTGTCTTTTGTGTTCGTTTAGAGTCTTTTACAGGTTTAATCAGGTTTGGAGCTAATTGGAGATATTTGGAGCATTTTGGGACTTTTGGGACGTTTTGGCCGAGAGCTTAACTCACTGTCCGATTTATTGATCAAGCATCGACCGACACACCTTGTGCATCGGTCGACACACTAGCGAGATGGGCCGTACGCGTCGGTTTAACAAGTTATGAAGATTTGCAAAGAGGCCCAGAATAGTTCCAGTATTTACACAGAAGCCCCAGCCGAGATTAGGCCTATATATAGAGGATTTTGGTGTTTAATTTACTTACGCTTTCATACTTAGAGCTAAGAGATTTTTAGAGCTTTTGGGGCTGATCTATTTCCTGTATTCACTTATTTTGGAGAAGATTTCGAACCCCTTTGATATTTTATTCTCTTATATGCAATCTATTATTTCTATGATTATGTTTTCATCAATCATGTCTGAGTAGATTCATAGTTAAGTTTAGGGTTTCTCATTAGGGATTGATGACTTGCTAGACTTGTTTAATTCAGTTAAGGATTCATATGATTAGAATGTTCTTCAAACTAAATTGTGCTTAATGCTAGTTCTAACCTGATCAATTAGAATCTAGATCTTAGGTTGCTAAATTCGACACGAGAGTGTGTTTTAGAATCTGAACTATTTAGGTTGAGCAATTAAATTATTCGAAAAGAGATTTGGTTTAGTTTAATTGTGAACATATCGAACTTGAACTTAATGCTAGTTTAATCTGTTAGTAATTGCAAAGAGATTTGGGTTACTGCACTTAGACTTAGAGAGTTTTCGCGAAGAGATTTGGTTAATTCTATTTCCGTGATTTGAGTTCTAAAACTGAGTTTAATTTGATCATGACTGATTAACTTGTCTGCTTGTCTGATTTCCTGAGAATACCATAGGCTTGACGCTTTTAGTTTATTGCTTTCACAACCAACTTGCTATTGTTTACTTTCTTGCTTCGCAATTTATTTACTTCACCATCTGCTTATTTCTAGTATTAATCTCTATTGTTCTGATCTATTGAGACCAAGTGTCCCTGTGGATTCGATAACCCTATATACTACTTTGACGATACTGTGCACTTGCAGTTTAAAATAGGGTAAAACTTAGAACCTATCAAGTTTTTTGCGCCGTTGCCGGGGACTCTTAGAGTCTTCGATAGGACCGAACTTAGGGTTTTTACTAGAAATTTTTCTTTTTGTTTTCTGTTTTTTTTTTTTCGTTTTTTTTTCATAATTTGCTAACTTTTTCTCTGTTTCTTTCTGTCGCAGGTACGACTTTCGCTTTGCGTCGATCGTTGCATCCCTTGCGTCGATCGTCACTAGGCGATTTGAGATTGAATCGATCGTTGCACTGACAGCATCGATCGTTGCTGGACGATTACAGACAGTTTATGCCAACGCAGAAAACTCGAAGTAATCCGAACTCGAGCTTAGTTAATCTCGGACTAGAGGAACTTGGACGTCTAGAAAGAACTATCAGAAGAGAAAAGAGAGAGAGAATGGTACGAGAACGTCTGATCTTGATACCAGATGCTGAAGGTACCCTGAGGGACCAAGATAACAACCCGTACAATGCTGCTGGGCATCGGGTTGATGCTGAAGGGAACGTAATCCCTGACCCACCTGAGCCACAACCGCATGCGCAAGCGCAAGGTCAAGCTCAAGGTAGACATATGGTTGTCCATGAAAGGACTTTGGCTGATTACAACAGACCAGATGAGTTTCATAGAAACCGAACAGCCTTAGTACTTCCTGGTTTCGAGAGGGAGGATTTTGAGATCAAGACCATCTACTACTCGCTGATGAGACAGAATGCTTTCCATGGACATCCAACAGAGCAGCCTATGGACCACATTGATTCGTTTGAGGACATAATCAATGGCATGAAGTATGATGGAGTTTGCCAGGATTATCTGTTCCTTAAGCTCTTTCCTTACAGTCTCGCTGGAGACGCTAGTGCATGGCTGAAGCAACTGGCACCTGGTCAGTTTACCACTTGGGCAGCACTGAAAAGTGAGTTCCTGAGACATTTCTACGATGATGCGCGTTCAGACCAGTCCAGACAGGACATTCTCACATTTTCCCAAGGAGCTGTGGAGCCTTTAAAAGCTGCTTGGATGAGATTTAGGAAATATCAGCGTGACTGCCCACACCATGGATTCAGTGAAGTCACATTGCTAGGTATTTTCTTCAGAGGCATAGATCTGCCATATCAGTATGCGCTGGATAACTCCAGTAATGCAAACTTCAACACTAGGACTCCTTCACAAGCTAAGCAGTTGATTGAGAACTTAGTAAGCAGCAAAAGTTGCAAGACTATGGATGAGAGGAGGAAGAAATCTAGTGGAAGTGTTGATAACTCAGAGATGGCTTAATTGAGATCAAGGATGGACAAAATCTGCAATCTTCTAGGTGAAAAGAAAGCTGTCCACTTTGCTCAAGAAGTAGAAGTAATTCAGACTGAGGAGGACACTCAGGAAGAAGATGTGAATTACATCGGAGGATCTGGTTTCCAAGGAAACAGATTTGGATATCAATCTGGGAACAGATTTTCCGGTGGAGGACAGAAGGGTGCCTTCACAGGCAATCAGAACTCTTCAAGCTTTGGACAGACTAGTAATTTTCAGAAACCTTATGGACAAAGTGCTCAGAGAACCTACGGATCTTCATCTTATCAAACTCCTCCTACAGCCACTGCTTTTGAGACTAGGATGGAAAGAATGTTGGAACAGGTACTGGAGAGCCAGAACAAGATTTCTGTGGACAGTAACAAGAAGTTGGATGCAGTTTATGAGAATCTCAATGGGAATTTTGAGACCCTGAACACTCATGTGAAGCAGCTGGACACTCAGGTGAATCAGATTTCCAGTTCTATGAAGGGAAAAGGAGTTGCAGACACTCACATTAAGGCCTGGTCTGTGTACATTAATGATGGGTCTCACCAAGGTGAAAATTTTGAGCTAAGTACGGCTGAATTGGTAGAGGAGGAAGAATTTTCGGATTTTGGAGAAAAACTCTCGGGTGAAAGTTGTGAACACAGTGTTGCAACGATCGACACACCCTTAGTGTCGGTCATTGCAGGGCGTGAACAGACAGAACTGTCGGATGATAATGGCATAGATGCTGAGTTGGACCTCGATCACTTATTCTCTGGAGTCTCTGAGATCTCTCAACAGGAGATTTATGCGCAGATTGTTAGACAACACTCCTCAGTGTCTGAAGTGATTAGGCAGGAAATTGAAGAGCTTAAGAAGCTAGAGGAGATTGGTGAAGAATTGGAAGAAATTCCAACTTCTGATGATCCACCTTATCATCCCTGTGTGCAGAGGTACTTAAACAGGATGCTGCCTTTAGATGAAGAGCTGAGAGACTGGGTGATTATAGTTCCCCAACACATTAGTGAGGTGCTACTGAACAAGATCCAGAAGAAGCTGCCTGACCCTGAAGTCTTTGTGCTTAACTGCTCCATCTTCGAAGACAGTTTTAGACGCTCTCTGTGTGACTTAGGAGCTGCTGGAAGTATGATGCCTTATTCTGTGGCAGAGAAGCTGGGGATGCTGGATTTTTCTCCTACTAGGACCTCTCTTGTCCTAGCTGATCAGTCTATACGAGTTCCGGAAGGACTCTTAAAGGACATTCCAGTGAGAGTTGGAAACTACTTAGTTCCGACAGACTTCCTTGTGCTAAAGTATGACTGCGATCCTGATGAAGCATTGCTGCTTGGAAGACCATTCTTGGCTACAGCAGGAGCTGTGATTGATGTTAGACAGAGTCTAATAGACCTCCACCTGGGAGACGAGCCACTGCGATATGAGATGGAGAAGCTGCGAAAGCCACTAATAGATGGGCAGACATTCACAATCATGGATGCAGATGATGAGCAGCCGAACGACACTGTGATTCTAGATCCTGGAGCACATTTTACTCCATCTTTTCTTGGACATGAGCATTCTGCAACAGCCTATTCTCCACCTTGGATGAGGAGACTTGAACAGAGACAGAAAAAGTCTCTGTCAGGTTCTCTTGGTGCCTGAAAGATCTTGTGCGTCCGGTCAAGCTAATGACCTTAAATCACCGGTCGTTGCAAGGAGATTTGACGAAGAGGGGTAATCGCATTGTGACGATCGTTGCTCCTAAGCAACGGTCGTTGCAATTGGTTCAATTGCAAAATTAAGGTATGCGCTAAACCGGAAAATCAATTACGATTTGACCAGCAACGATCGTTGTCACTATGCAACGGTCGTTGCACCCACGACCAGGTAAGTACCTTAAACCCTTTATCTTCTCTTTTCTTTCTCATTTCCGATCATCCGTACAACCGTGAGCTCACATCCGTACAAGCCTAGGGTATTCTCTGTTTCTAGTGTTTTCAGCTTGCAGGATTCGAAACTGACAAAAACCGACGGATTAACCTGCTAACTTGCTGACTGTTCGTGAAATCGCAGTGCGTCGATCGACACACCATTGTGTCGATCGTCACAGTACGAAAGAATCGCATTGCAGCGATCGTTGCGGTCCTGAGCAACGATCGATCCCCATCGGAAATCGCACAGCAACGGTCGGTGCACCTAGTGCAACGATCGATGCCTGACTGCGACAGAGGTAAAAACCCGAGAGAACTAACCATTCCATTAACAAATTTTTATTTTCTTTCTTTTAACCAATCCCTTGCTTGACACTACTGGGGACAGTGTGTCTTAAGTGTGTGGGGAGGTTCTACTAATTACTTTCTTTTGTTTTCTTAGAGTTAGTTAAATTTTAAAAATTTGTTTTTTTTAGTCAAAATTTGTTTAAGTAGGAAACAATGATTTTTTGAGAAGATTAGTAGCATTTGCAGGAACTTAAGTAACCATTGGGATGAAGCTGCAGATTATCTATGACTATTAGAAAACCCAGACACAGATCAGCCTACTGAGAACACCCACATCGCTTCAGGTATCAGAGGATCTTTTACTGACTTCAATTTAATCCTGACTTTAGATTTCTCACCTAAGGGCTTGGTATACTTTATGTCGGACTCCCTTGTTGGTTCTGACACAGCCTGTAAACCTGTCCTATTTGGTTCCCTTCTCCCCTTCCATAAAGTAAAAAAAACAAAAAAGATAATAAACTGCGGATGAGTTAGTAACTCCGAAGTGGTCATAGGAATGGTAGCAAACACTATTTTCTCTCATGTGATCCATGAAATGTGTCCAAAGTACACCCCAAAACGGGAAGAACACTGATAAAAAAAAATAAAATGATACCCAGTGGGGAAAAATCAGTTGTTAAAGAAGGGAAAGAGAAGAAAGGGACTAAAGAAAGACAGTTTGGTGGTCTAGAGCTGGCAAGGTAAGAATCCATGTGCCTTTAGATCGATACCCCTTAGGTGAGACCGCACTTAAATATATGCAGAAGTCAGTAGGGAGAATTTGAATGCGTGAATGTGATTGTGGCGTTTACTTAGGACAGTTGCTAAGTGTGGGGGAAGTATATGTTGGTCTTGATGTCTGTGGATTGATTCTTTCATGTGGATTACTAAGGGGAATCTGAATGCTGCTGCTTCTACGACAAAATGAGTTTCTGAAGAGTTTTCAAACCTCTTCACCGCATTTTAGTTCTCTGTTTTGCTTGAGGGCAAGCAAAGGCTAAGTGTGGGGGAGTTGATATATCATGGTTTTTACCCATTTTATACCATGATATAGATGTGTTTTTAGTGTCTTTTGTGTTCTTTTAGAGTCTTTTACAGGTTTAATCAGGTTTGGAGCTAATTGGAGATATTTGGAGCATTTTGGGACTTTTGGGACGTTTTGGCCGAGAGCTTAACTCACTGTCCGATTTATTGATCAAGCATCGACCGACACACCTTGTGCATCGGTCGACACACTAGCGAGATGGGCCGTACGCGTCGGTTTAACAAGTTATGAAGATTTGTAAAGAGGCCCAGAATAGTTCCAGTATTTACACAGAAGCCCCAGCCGAGATTAGGCCTATATATAGAGGATTTTGGTGTTTAATTTACTTACGCTTTCATACTTAGAGCTAAGAGATTTTTAGAGCTTTTGGGACTGCTCTATTTCCTGTATTCACTTATTTTGGAGAAGATTTCGAACCCCTTTGATATTTTATTCTCTTATATGCAATCTATTATTTCTATGATTATGTTTTCATCAATCATGTCTGAGTAGATTCATAGTTAAGTTTAGGGTTTCTCATTAGGGTTTGATGACTTGCTAGACTTGTTTAATTCAGTTAAGGATTCATATGATTAGAATGTTCTTCAAACTAAATTGTGCTTAATGCTAGTTCTAACCTGATCAATTAGAATCTAGATCTTAGGTTGCTAAATTCGACACGAGAGTGTGTTTTAGAATCTGAACTATTTAGGTTGAGCAATTAAATTATTCGCAAAGAGATTTGGTTTAGTTTAATTGTGAACATATCGAACTTGAACTTAATGCTAGTTTAATCTGTTAGTAATTGCAAAGAGATTTGGGTTACTGCACTTAGACTTAGAGAGTTTTCGCGAAGAGATTTGGTTAATTCTATTTCCGTGATTTGAGTTCTAGAACTGAGTTTAATTTGATCCTGACTGATTAACTTGTCTGCTTGTCTGATTTCCTGAGAATACCCTAGGCTTGACGCTTTTAGTTTATTGCTTTCACAACCAACTTGCTATTGTTTACTTTCTTGCTTCGCAATTTATTTACTTCACCATCTGCTTATTTCTAGTATTAATCTCTACTGTTCTGATCTATTGAGACCAAGTGTCCTTGTGGATTCGATAACCCTATATACTACTTTGACGATACTGTGCACTTGCAGTTTAGAATAAGGTAAAACTTAGAACCTATCAAAGCTCTGGAGAGTCAGAATGCAGCAATCCATTCTCATATGCTAGTGATGTAATGCGACTGAAGCAGTGATTTTGTTTGGTAATAGCATGGAAATATCGAGTGTTTTTGTCACCTGCTTGGAGCCACTGAATTCTGCTTTTAAGTCACCAGAACTCTTTCTCTAATTTGTACTATGTGTTGAGCTTCAACTGTAAATCAGCAATAAGAGCAAAATCCACCATAGCTGCATCATACGCATGTTGGAGATCTTCATGAAGCTGTTGCATTTTCTTGTGCAAGTTCATTTCATAAGTGCTTCTCCATTTGGCTAGGTTGCGACGACAATGAGCCTGAGTTGTGTAGTATTCAGAAGAGGAGAGTGTGTTACAATATTTCTCCCATGTATCAGTGATAAGACGATGCACTGCTTCAATGTGTCTCCATCTATTGTCATAGCGGAATTGTTTGACTCTCTTCCATTGATTGCTATTCGTTTTAGGAAGAAGCGGACGATGGTCGGATCCTACCCAAGTTGACCACAAACCCATGGAAACACGTGTTGCTACTGCACGATTAAGTTTAGATTGCATCAAATCATGTTTTCTGTTGCCAAGCCATGAGAACATGCCACCAAAAGTCTTGACTTCATGTAAGCCTGAGATGTTAATCATTCACCGAAAATGAGAGAAATACTATTCAGGTTTGAGCGTGCCTCCCAAATGCTCTGTGTTGTCTTTCATATCATTAAGGTCTCCAAGTACCAATCGTGCCTTTCGTTGAGAAAGCCCATCATGAACAAGATCAGCCATCTTTTTCCATAATTTTAGTCTCGCAGGACGTCTTGGATGCCCATAAACATATGTAAGAGTGAAAGAGGAAACTCCTTCAGTGATAGTTATATCCGTATAGTGAAGTGTGGAAGAAGAGTCAAAAGAACATTTCACTGAATCCTTCCAGCCACTTAGCCCATCCGGAGAACCAGAAAATGATGAGGGAAGTGGAGGTCATCGCCAATTTTTTCTACATAGTTATCTTTATTTTTATTTTTTTACAAGGAACATGATATCAATCCTATATTTAATATTGATATATTTTAAGTATGGAATTGTCAAGAGGTTCCTTAGCCCTTGACAATCCAGTGGAGAAGCCTCATGGATGATTTGGTGGCTCAGAGAGTGCCACCATACCCTTATCTTTGTCTTCAAAGGATCCAGAGAGGCGTTGACAATTAGGGGATGATTCATCTTCTGCCTATAAAGTAACCAGTTTACGTTTGAATCCTCTGTCCGGAACCACAACTGAGGTAGAGCTTATCTCTTGGATCGCATCCGAGTGCAGAGGTGGGAAAAGTGGGGCCAAAGGGGGTTCCTCAATAGGTATGAACGACATAGTATCTCCCATTGGTGTAGTGTTGAGAAGATTACCCGAGAGGTCAACTGGATTGAATTGAGAAGCAGGGATATCTGCCATGACAGAAACAACAAAAGAACCTGGGGATTCTAGATGTGGATGAATTTGAAATTGCTAGAGATTGAGGGGGGTTTGTGGTTGACTGACTGGATGTGGGAAAAGCTCTGGGTCGAACGGGGGTGGTTAAAAGTTGCAGTCATCAGCATCATGTGTCAAGCTTCCACAAGAGACACAGAAACGTCTCAGCTTCTCATAGAGGAATCAGATAAGAGTGAGTTCTGGGAAATCATCAAAGTGGAAGTAGCGGGCAAAGATAAGGCAATTATATGCGTTGATTGAAACTCGAATCCAAACCTCTCCTTCATGTGTTCTAGTCGGTTGTTGAATAAAGACCTCCTCAACATGACCTAAGATGCCTCCAACCTCACGAATTGTTCTATCTTCGCGTAGCTCATCAGGGTGATTGAAGATTTTTACCCAGAAAAGTATGTATGGAAGATAGTCAGGATAGTGCTTTTTGGGTCCAGCGATCTACCACCACCATCCAATCGTTGTATGTCCATGGTCCATTGTCGAGAACTGTAAGTAGCTGGTGCTCCTGTCAGAAGAAAAACTGAACCTAATCATCCTCATTAATTCGGCTAGCGACCCACCATCTAATCTCCACGCTCTAGGCATCACCGTGCGAATTCCCGCAGGATTTTGATGGAGGGGATTGAGGCCCTTGACCACAAGACATAAACGGTGAGAGTCATTTCGTTTCTTTTGGGCTTCCACCAAAAGAGTAAGAGGAGTCCTATCGGAAGCCAAATTGAGATGTTGTAAGGCAAACCACATGTCTTTATTTATGGTACTATAATAAGATGAAATCGGAAGTAACTGTGAGCCGGACAACATCAAGAGAACATATCTATCACCGGAGTTGCAGTCGGTAAAGATAAGATCGGAAATCACCTGGAAATCGCTTGGGGGACACATAGAGAGAAACGTGTCCAAAAGTTTTCATGGATCGAGTATAGTTTAACATATCACTATCCCTTGAAATATTTTTTTCTCTTTTACATTTCATGCTTAAAGTATCATATCATATAAATATGCTATTATCCCTTACCGATCAACTTGATGTAGCACCACAATGCAAAACGTATTGAACTTGAAGTCTAGACATAAACTATGTATATCTAGGATTCGATTCCAATTCAAATGTAAATTTTTATTTCCATAATTAATGTAAATTTTTGTTTTCATAATTAATTTTTTGTTAAGTATATGCTTCTGTTTTTTATGTTTATATGAGCAGTTCTATAATATTAAAAATTAAAAGAATACTGTTACCTGAAAAAATAGGATCAAGCCGAAACAAAAGATCATGTTACTCCTAGTAAGAAGATATATTTTACGAATTTTCACCATTTTCTTATTTTACATTCACTAATATCTAAATTAACTAAATAGCTAAAATCAACACACTTATAGAGCTTGTGTCTCTCATGATGTTGACACAGTTTTTTTAAAGCTTAAGGAGATGATAACTCAATTAATGAAAAAAGTGTAAAAACCAATCAAAATAAATCTTTCCTCCACATCATGATCCAGCTTGGACTAGATTCATCCCACGCACACTTCAATTGCTTTTTCTGGTCAAGCCACTTTAATTGCTAAATCCACCAACATCAATGTTTTTACACTTTCCATAATGTTCAACATAATATAGGAAATCGAAGCAATTGACTGGTTTCCAATACGTCTCATTATTATTGCAGGTTAGTGAAGAAGATACTATATAAAATTCTGAAAGTTACGTTTAAAGGAAAAAACAAATTTCTTTTACTATAACTTTAAAATAGATACATCTAACAGCCATGATCAGAAAACAGCAAGGTCAAATAAAATCAGGCGATTAAAGAAAGCTCAAGATCAAAAGTGAGGTATGCTATAAACTAACAGTAAATAATAATTGAAATACATTAATTCTGAATTTCTCTAAAACCCTTTCACCACTTCGACAGAGACAAGGAGCTTGCAAATGGAACCTAAAGGTAACTAAATATAACTTTCCGAAACCAAACATACCCCTGTTTTTGCTCTTCCCCTTCGGTGACTTTTACATTGTTTAAGTACATCTATACTGCATCACTTAGTTTGCGACCCATTTTACTCCACATATGCAACAATTAAATATAACTTAAATCTCACTCATTTAAAACTAAAATAATACAGAGATGCCAACTCGAAAAGAGGTAACTCGAAAAGAGGTAAGCCAAATTGGTGTTTACGTTTTTTTTTTTTTTTTTTAATTGGTGTTTACTTTGTTTTTTTCAAAATCTATTTTGTGTCATACGATCTGTGTTTTTAAATCTTGGTAAATATATGATTTGAATTTTAAGCATTATGCATCTACCCCATAATATGCAGCATGTGGTAGCTTACACATATGATGAATATATAATCGTCAACAGAATAAAGCATAATAATAATTGATAAATTTTAAAATCTATACATGACATAATATTTTGTCATTTTTAAAGATCATAAATAGTACTTTTCAATAATATTTTTTGAATTAATTTACCTTTAAATGCAAAAACATACAGACCTAACATATATTAATATATTTTCTAATATGTACTTTTATTAATAGAAATATACAAACCTAACATATGTTAATGTATTTTCTAATATGTACTATTATTAATAGATATTTATATATTCCATTTAATATATATATATATATATATATATATATATATATATATATAAATAGATTCTTTCTAAGCTGTTAAAAAGAGTTATTCTCCAATAAAAAAGGAGTGTATATACCGCTTGAACATACATATATATTTATATCAAAACGCCATAAAGTGGTTAACAATCCGAGTAGTTTTTAACGTGATTTAGAACATATCTAAAATAAAGAAGAAGAAAAAATGAGGTAATTTCTTATTAGAATTCGTTATGTTATGACAATAAACAAAAGTCAAGGTTAAAGTTTGAAAAATGTAGGAATATATCTACCACAATCAATTTTCAGTCATAAACAATTCTATGTTGCTCTATTCCGTATCATCTAAAAGAAAACATATTTAGAGTGAAGCAATAAGAAAATAAAAGACGCTAACGATCAAAAATGTTGTCTACAAAAAAATCTTCAATAATTTACAAGTTACAAAACCAGTTAATTCTTAATATTCTCATCATTATAAAACACATATTGCAAGTCTTAAAACTAATCGGACAAAAAATAAAGATGTAGGAAAATAAAATCAAGTGGAATTTCAAGAATGACACAAATGGGGAAAGAGAAATACAAGAAAGAAGGAAAAACTGAAAAACTGAATAAATTAGAAATACATACATTTGGATGTGATATTTCTTCAATTTTAATTAATAAGTAAAAAATGATATTGAATATTTCTTAAATTTTTTGGTATTTGTAATAAGCCGTATTTTTTTACTAGGAAATCTTAAAGTAATTAATTTCTAATTTGCATATATTATAAATATGATACTTTAACTATAAAATAAAAATTTCATAAACCAAAAAATATTTAAAAAAATAAAATTCTTAAGTAAAAAAATATTTTGAATAAATCTACAGCGTAGCGTGGATACATACCTAGTTATACATACCTAGTTAAGCCTAATAAATGAAATGCATGCACCATATATCATAGACACTGTGCCAGCAGACACATACATACGTAGAATCGTAGATGCATAAACATAACGCACACTCTAAAAATAAAATATAGTCAGCATTAATAAAATGCAAGTTATAGACAAAAGTTTGTTTAGTATTTGTTAAGAAAAGAAAACAAAAGTTTGTTTAATATTTGTTAAGAAAAGTAATCAAGAATGATGCAGCAAAGCATCTAACATCAATACCTTTCACATTTAGATTAATCTCTACATCAAAAACGAGAAAAGGAATGTTATATGCAGGCACTCGGTGAATGTTTAACACACGTTATTGCATTAATTAGCACTATTTGTTGAATAACGAATGTTTAATTTAAAAAAAAAAAAACAAATGTTTAATTTTGCAATCCTTAAGTTTACACCGTCCACGTTCCTATATATATGGCAATGAGTGTTTGGAGCGGTCCAAGCAAAACGCAGTGCGTGAAACCAAAGTGTCACCATTCAACACAAAATTAATGGATGATCGGCAATTCAAAAAGAAGAAAAAATCTTCATAAGCAGAACGCCTATTTATAGTATATATCCTTTTCGATCTTTTCTTGACCTAACCTCCGGATCTGGGTTTCTCTCCGTCGATGGCACCGTCGCCATCCTTGCCCCTCCGCCCCTTCCCCCTGAGCATGTTCCTCTGTGTTCGGGTATGGATTTGGATCCATCAGTTTCATATGTTCCCATCTCAGGGACCAACGTGCCTTCACCTTCTTCAACTTCGCCTCCGGTCAATCCCGTTTCCTCTGCGAATATCGCCGCTCCGGTATCTTCGCCACCGTTGGACTCTCATCCAGTTCGTCCGAACACTGCAGTTCCCGAGTTTAATTGGGCTCATAACCTCAATTCTTCCGGTAAAATCCCAAATTCTACTGCTCCGATCTCGGTTTCGTCTGACGGTCGCCCTAGGGTTAAAATCTCCAACTCTGTCTTCGAGAAAGGAGCACGTCTACACAAGGATTACATTGTGGGGATCTTCTATGGGAAAGCCCCATCCTATGGGAAAATTTGGGCTATTCTCAACTACTTATGGGGGAAGGATCGACGCGTTACCATCAATCACCTTTCCAAAAATGCCTACTTATTTCATATTCCCTCTCCTTCTCTTCGTCGCAAGATCCTTGATCAAGAGCTTTGGCGTGTAGGAGATTCTCCCTTTTTGTTACTGAATGGAAAGCTGAGTATAGCTTGAATCCTCCTGCCCTTGATAAGGCGCCAGTATGGGTTAAAATTCAGAATATTCCCTTTGACTTGCTTACTCCAAACGGTCTGAGTGTCATCTGCAGGCCACTAGGCAGGGCCGTTGATTTCAAACCCTTTACGAGTATCTCATCTGCAGATGTCAAGATTGTGGTTGATCTTACCAAGCCTCTTGTGTCGGTGGTGGAACTTGAATGTGAGGATGGTTTGATTCTAGTGTTGCAGGTTTCATATCCTTGGTTGCCTCCGCTATGCTCCTTATGTGGCGTCATAGGTCATAAACTTTCTCTCTGTCCATCTGCTCCAAAGGCTGAGGTTGATCGGAGCAAGGTGACAGAGCAAGGAAAATCTAGTAAGCACACGCAGGAATGGCAACCTGTCTCAAATAAACCAGCAAAGCATGCGGCTTCCCCTTCCTCTTCTTCGCCTCTAAAGGATCCTCCTATGGATTCCGGTCATGTAGCTGAGGTAGATTGCGCTATGGTGATTGTCACGGAGAGGCAGCATCACTTAGCTGAGCTACCATCCACTCCAGTTTCTCCCAGGACCACCCACACGGCTATGGTTGTGTCTGGCTCTCCTGTCACTTCTACTTCCAACTCCTTTGCTGCCTTGTCATCTCCAGATATGGAGCTAGCTGACAATCTGAGTGGTGTTCCTCTCTCTTGTTCCGAGCCTCACTCCGCCAAAAAGAGGAAAGATAATCCTCAGTGTTCTTTGGCTCAGCCTCCAGACTCTCCGGATTCCGGTGGTGTACTTCCCCTTGCTTTAAGGGGTGGTCACCCAATCTAAATTTTCTATGTTAGATAGTTTTTTTTGGAATGTGCGTGGCATCAACGACCCAGCTAAGCATACCCCTCTTGCTTCGTGGCTTAATTTTAGGAAGTTAAGATTTGGTGCTCTTTTGGAAACGCACGTGAGGGAGGTTAACTCGGATCATATTTTGCATTCTCTTGGTTTTGATTGGAACCTGTTGGCAAATTATCATTACTCGGAGTTGGGAAAGATTTGGATTATCTATAAGAGTCCTCTTAAGGTTCAGTTTCTTTGTGGCAGTACTCAGTCCATGACCTGTGAAATTTTTCTAGAGGATGGTCAGAGGTTCTTTTTCACAGCAGTTTATGCTTCCACTATCTCTCAAGAAAGAAGTGCGCTTTGGGTTTCTCTAAGAGATCTTTTTGTGTCTCAGAATATGGCAACCAAACCGTGGATATTATGTGGGGATTTTAATGAAATTCTCTCTCCTGTCGAGTCCTCTAATCCCAATTGTGTATCGTCTACGGCTCAGATGAGGGAGTTTGGTGAACTCTTTGGTGATTTGGGTATGTTTGATATGAGTTCTCAAGGGCCGAAATTCACGTGGTCCAATCATCGCCCTTCTGATCCCGTAGCAAAGAGATTAGATCGCTGCTTGATTAACGGCGAGTGGATCTCGAGGTATCCAGGGAGTTATTGTTCTTTCGAACCTCCTGAGTTTTCTGATCATACGCCCTGCCATATCCGAATGGTTTCTCATTCTCCTGACTTTGGTACGCGTCCTTTTATGATTAATTCCGCTCTACTCTCTCTACCCTCCTTTCAGTCTTCACTTAAGCTTGAATGGGAGGCTTTGGGTGATCCCGCTTCAAATCTTACTGGTTTGTGCTACAAGTTGAAACTGCTTAAGAAGTTTCTTAAAGATTTGACAAAGAAGAATTTCAGCAATATTGAGTTGAGAGTTAAAGAAGCAAAGGCTCAGCTTAGTGAGATTCAGATATCCTCGCTTAATGATCCTTCTGAGCAGCATGTGGCATCTGAGCAGGCTGTTAGAGAGAAATGGATCTTCCTAAGGCTTGCAGAAGAGTGTTATTTCCGTTTGCGGTCTCGGATTAAGTGGCTCGAGTTGGGAGATTTGAACACTCGATTCTTTCATCGAATGATGCTGGTGCGTAATGCGGGTAATGCTATCAACTATCTTCTGCGTACAAACGGGTCTCGCTCTACCTCCCTCAAGAAGTTCATCACATAGCAGAACATCATTTTCAGTCCATTCTCTGCAATGTTAAAGGCTCTTACTGTGCTACGCTTCCTGCTTATCTCAATCGGATTGTTGGTCTTCGTTGCTCGGCTCAGAATCAGTCCCTCTTAGTAGCAGAAATATCTGTTGACCTGATCAGAACCACTTTGACTCGGCTTTCTCGGCATCGTACTCCAGGTCCTGATGGGCTTCCTTCTGAATTTTTCCTTGCCTCTTGGGAAATTTTGGGGTCGGAAATTGTGATAGCTGTTAAACACTTCTTTGCTACGTCTTTTATGCCCGCCGCTCTTAATGCCACCACTCTTGTGCTTATTACCAAAAGAAGAGGGGCTGAGATCATCTCAGAGTTTAGGTCAATCTCATGCCTTAATACGGTCTATAAACTCATCACTAGGGTCATCTCGGACAGGCTTAAATCAGTCTTACCTGAGATCATCCTCCCCAATCAGAATGCTTTTGTCAAAGATCGTCTGCTCCTTGAGAATGTTCTTTTGGCGTCAGAGGTTATAAATGGGTATCATAAGTTTGGTCTTTCGCCCCGTATCACCTTAAAAGTCGATATATCTAAAGCCTTTGATTCAGTTAGATGGGATTTCCTTCTTACCGCCCTTCAAGCTTATAACATACCGCAGCAAACTATCTCATGAATCAAAGCTTGTGTGTGTTTCCCCTCTTTCTCTCTGAGCATAAATGGTGTCACTTCTGGTTTTTTCAAAGGCAAAACTGAGCTAAGGCAGGGAGATCCTTTGTCGCCTCCTCTCTTCGTCATGGTGATGAATATTCTTTCCATAATGTTGAATCAAGGAGCGGAAGCGAGGATTTTTGATTATCATCCTGGCTGTCATGACTTGAGACTTACTCATTTAACCTTTGCCGATGATCTCTTAATCTTCCTTGACGGGTCAGAGCATTCTGTGGCGGGTGTCTTTTCGGTGCTCTCGCATTTTGAGAAATTATCGGGTCTTGCGGTGAATATTCAGAAAACTTCAATGTTCTGTTCAGGCATTTCTGACCAAGCCTTGGATCGAATTAGACATACTTATCTTTTGTCTCCTCAGCCTCTCCCAGTGAGGTACTTGGGCTTGCCCTTGTGTACCAAACGTCTCTCAATCAAAGACTGTGATCCTCTCTTGTCCCAAATCCGCAAGAAACTTAATGGCTGGTTACATCGGCAACTTAGCTTGGCCGGACGTTTGAGGCTTATTGAAACTGTTATCACTGGTATTGTAGGTTTTTGGACCTCGGTTTTTCTCCTGCCAAAGAAAGTTATCAAGCTTATCAATAGTCTTACTTCTTCCTATCTTTGGCATGGTTCTCTTGACAAAAAGGGTGGGTTTAAAGTTGCTTGGGACTCTCTTTGTTTCCAGAAGAAGGAAGGAGGGCTGGGGCTTCGGAGCATCGGTTCGTGGAATGATGTTTATGGCATTAAGCTCATCTGGTTTCTTTTTTTCCGGGCCGGTTCTCTTTGGGTGGCTTGGTGTAGATCAAAGTACCTTTCCTCGTCGTCATTCTGGTCCCTTAATGCGGATTCTACATCGTTCTCTTGGATGTTTCGACGTCTTCTGAAAATGAGATCAATTGCTACTCGCTTCCTGCGCATCACTGTTGGCAGAGGAGATAGTACGTTTTTTTGGTGGGATCCTTGGACAATCTTTGGGGTTCTAATGGATTTCTTGGGGTGTCATGGACCTATGGATTGGGGTATTCCCTCCAACTCGTTGGTGTCTGATCTGAGGCTTGCTTCTGGTTGGTTGTTACCACCTGCTCGGTCTGACCCACAGCTGCAGGTACTTGCCTATATCTCCTCCCTCATGGTATCAAGTGAAGAAGATAAAGCTGCTTGGTATCATGGTGATCTCCTGGCCACAGGTTTCAGTTCCCAAGCTGTTTGGAAGCTTATAAGACCATCTAAACCCTTGGTGCCTTGGTTTAATATCGTTTGGAACAGAGTGGTGATCCCTAAGCACTCTACGACCTCTTGGTTATTTGCTCTTAATAGAAATCCTACGCTTGATAGATTAATATCTTGGGGTGCTGATGTCGAACCCCTTTGCTTGCTTTGTGGCAGTTTTGCTGAGACTAGGAACCACTTATTCTTTGAGTGTTCCTACTCCTCAGCCATCTGGTTTCATTATGTTCAGATGTTCTCCTCTGATCCGGTCCCTCTTTCGTGGGACGCGGTTTTAATCTGGTTGATCTCGTGTCCGGCAATGAGTCTATCTTCTCTGGCTCTTTTCCAAGCTTGGAATGCACTTATCTATGAGATTTGGTCTGAGAGAAATCGGCGTTTTCACAGTGGCCTCACTCTACCCTCTTCTCTCATTGACCGTAAGGTCATGACTCGGGTAAAAGATAAAGCTACTGCTTTGAAAAATCAAGGTGCAAAATATGGTGATGATCTGGTTAGGTTTTGGTCTGTCCAGTAATTGTCACTTCGTCTTCTTCTTTGTTTCCTATCGCACGTTTGTAGTGCTTTCCCTCTCCCTCTTCTCTGTTTCTAAATTAACGTTATGTTCTTTTGTTAATTAATATATGAAAAAAAAAAAAAAAAAAAAAAAGACACAAAATTAATGTATAAAATACAGTGTGGTTATAAGACCGCACTTCAAAAAAAACTTTTTTGTTTCTTTTAATTTATGTTTGTACCGCACTTGATTGAATTAAGGTGTGGTTAGAAACTTTTTTTACATTTTGTATATATCTGTGTATATATACATATAATATATATAACTTTCTAAGCTTACTTTTTTTTTTTGAAATTAATTCTATATGTTAATTTTATTATACAAAACAACTATATTCAAAGCAAAAATTATTTTAATCATTAAAAATATTATAAAAATAATTATAATTAAATAATTAAAAAATTTCTCAATTGTTCCGCACCGCATGTTATTTTGTTACCATTCAAACTTTATAATATACCGTTTTTTACTCTAACCACTCGTATTCCGCAGTATGCGTTTTTTTAGAAAAAACTGCACTTGAACTGTACCGCATGATATTATCTGCTTAGTCCGCACCGCCCAATCCGCTGTTACCATTCGGACCCATAAGATTCAATTTATCTCTTATAATAATTTTTGACAAGTTCAACCAACATTAGTAGCGTTTGAGCTCTTTAGCTACAAGTGTAATAATGTTTTTCATTAGAAACAAGTTATTACCCGACGAAATGATGAGAACTGCTAAATTGTTTCAAATGCAAAATTTAATATAGGTCTATATATATTATTCATAATGATGTACACAAATTTAGAAAATTATCGAATATATATATCGAATAACACGCACATGAATGGATTCTCGAATCGCCCAAGAGGAAAAGTAGGTAGCAGCCACGACCGGTGTATTTGCTCACTTTGGTCAACGTTTTCAAGAAGATAGAGATAGAGTGAGACACTTTTTGCTATTCAACAATTAATTGTGAACTATATATTACGTACCTTACTGCAACTAGTAATTAATCTAATAACAATTTATATTATATAAACATACGATGGCTTTGTGATATTTTCTTTGGCCGCATTATGGAGTTAAACAATATGGTTTTCAAGGGAATGATATTCCAAGCAACAAACACTATGAATAAGGTAAGGGAAGACTCTCTTCAATAGTTTGCTAGTCAATCCTTGGTAGGTAGGGATATTCTCCGTGAGCAGCTTTGTGTAACTGGAGGTCAACAAGGCTGGGAAAAGCCTCATAAGTCTTGGCAGAAATGTAACATTGGTGTAGTGTGGGACAAGCATAAGAAAAAAGCTGCAGCTTCATGGGTCCTTCGAAATGATCGTGGTATGGTTATGCTTCATAGTAGAAGATCTTATGTGGACGTGGACTCTCTCTTAGATGCGAATATATTAGGATGGGAATGGGCTATTACTAGTATGTCAAGTTTAAAGGTCATACGGATGGTGTTTGCAGCGGAGTATACGGACCTGCTGGAGGCAGTTCTACGACCACCGGCCTGACCATCTTTAAGGTATCATTCCCATAGATTACTGAATTTTTTGGAAAAGGTACAATATTGGCGATTTGTTAAGGAAATAAAGCTTGGGAACAAGGCAACTTCTTTAATCGCGAGTAGTGTACTTCAGGATCGAAGTCAAACATATGATGGTAGTGACTATACTTTTGGATATCAGTCTTATATAGCTTCTGGCTATCCGAATTGGCTATCTAACTTATTCAAGTTAGAAAGTGACAATACTTCTGTGTAATGCCCTCAGTTTGAACCTCCTTGATTGTGGATGATCCTTTTGTTTTTTCAAACTTATTTAGGCTTTCTTTATACTGTGTATCAGGGTTTTGGGTAAATTAGAGTTTGTCTTGTGGCAGTGGTGTGTATCTTGTACAGCCTGAATTATGTAATATTATTCTTCAAGGAAAAAAAATAGGAGAAGCAATTAACATATTTGGTGTAATTAATACTAGTATATATACTTCCGCACCAAAAGTATTGATATTATAGTGGACAAATTTTGTATGAAACGTATAGTGATGGGATAAGATATTACTGGTGTCGATATTTTGGAATCATTTTGTGTTTAAATGCTTCAGTTGTCAATATTAAAAGACGTCGATATTATGCTTTTTGCATACTTTTTCTTTCAAATTGAGTTTGGAAATATTCGATAAATTAACTTTGCATTATAATTATTTGGTATTGTAAACTTTAATCATGAAACATCAGATCAAAACTTGTTGATTCGTCCGAATTGTGGAGGAAATTAAAGATAAATTGACTCATCAAAAAGTGGCAACACAAGCATATTATCAAACGTAGCATCATGTAAATTTGATAGTTTATATTCCATATGCAAATATTTAGATTTAACTTTTGATAACTCTCCTCTCCTAAAAGATTTTTTTTTTTTTTGTCAACAAAATACAAAAAATAGAGACTATCTCCTTTTAAATCATGTCAGGGGTTCCGATCTAACCTACATCCTAAAATAATTTATTAGAGACTTTATTTGGTTATGTTCTTTGATAACATTATCTTGCAAGAACTTCTTCCGATTATCATCATGATATGCGACATATCAATACCATCATGTAATATCCTTAAACTTTGATTAGATTATTGTTTGCTTTAAATGATACAGAAATAACTGATGCGTCTTAAATATTAGAATGAGTTGCAGTCGGTAAAGATAAGATCGGAAATCACCTGGAAATCGCTTGGGGGACACATAGAGAGAAACGTGTCCAAAAGTTTTCATGGATCGAGTATAGTTTAACATATCACTATCCCTTGAAATATTTTTTTCTCTTTTATATTTCATGCTTAAAGTATCATATCATATAAATATGCTATTATCCCTTACCGATCAACTTGATGTAGCACCACAATGCAAAACGTATTGAACTTGAAGTCTAGACATAAACTATGTATATCTAGGATTCGATTCCAATTCAAATGTAAATTTTTATTTCCATAATTAATGTAAATTTTTGTTTTCATAATTAATTTTTTGTTAAGTATATGCTTCTGTTTTTTATGTTTATATGAGCAGTTCTATAATATTAAAAATTAAAAGAATACTGTTACCTGAAAAAATAGGATCAAGCCGAAACAAAAGATCATGTTACTCCTAGTAAGAAGATATATTTTACGAATTTTCACCATTTTCTTATTTTACATTCACTAATATCTAAATTAACTAAA
Source organism: Orychophragmus violaceus (assembly GCA_030180135.1). Taxonomy (NCBI): domain Eukaryota; kingdom Viridiplantae; phylum Streptophyta; class Magnoliopsida; order Brassicales; family Brassicaceae; genus Orychophragmus; species Orychophragmus violaceus. The sequence continues at coordinate 99,888,805 of CM058239.1, forward strand.
TAGCTAAAATCAACACACTTATAGAGCTTGTGTCTCTCATGATGTTGACACAGTTTTTTTAAAGCTTAAGGAGATGATAACTCAATTAATGAAAAAAGTGTAAAAACCAATCAAAATAAATCTTTCCTCCACATCATGATCCAGCTTGGACTAGATTCATCCCACGCACACTTCAATTGCTTTTTCTGGTCAAGCCACTTTAATTGCTAAATCCACCAACATCAATGTTTTTACACTTTCCATAATGTTCAACATAATATAGGAAATCGAAGCAATTGACTGGTTTCCAATACGTCTCATTATTATTGCAGGTTAGTGAAGAAGATACTATATAAAATTCTGAAAGTTACGTTTAAAGGAAAAAACAAATTTCTTTTACTATAACTTTAAAATAGATACATCTAACAGCCATGATCAGAAAACAGCAAGGTCAAATAAAATCAGGCGATTAAAGAAAGCTCAAGATCAAAAGTGAGGTATGCTATAAACTAACAGTAAATAATAATTGAAATACATTAATTCTGAATTTCTCTAAAACCCTTTCACCACTTCGACAGAGACAAGGAGCTTGCAAATGGAACCTAAAGGTAACTAAATATAACTTTCCGAAACCAAACATACCCCTGTTTTTGCTCTTCCCCTTCGGTGACTTTTACATTGTTTAAGTACATCTATACTGCATCACTTAGTTTGCGACCCATTTTACTCCACATATGCAACAATTAAATATAACTTAAATCTCACTCATTTAAAACTAAAATAATACAGAGATGCCAACTCGAAAAGAGGTAACTCGAAAAGAGGTAAGCCAAATTGGTGTTTACGTTTTTTTTTTTTTTTTTAATTGGTGTTTACTTTGTTTTTTTCAAAATCTATTTTGTGTCATACGATCTGTGTTTTTAAATCTTGGTAAATATATGATTTGAATTTTAAGCATTATGCATCTACCCCATAATATGCAGCATGTGGTAGCTTACACATATGATGAATATATAATCGTCAACAGAATAAAGCATAATAATAATTGATAAATTTTAAAATCTATACATGACATAATATTTTGTCATTTTTAAAGATCATAAATAGTACTTTTCAATAATATTTTTTGAATTAATTTACCTTTAAATGCAAAAACATACAGACCTAACATATATTAATATATTTTCTAATATGTACTTTTATTAATAGAAATATACAAACCTAACATATGTTAATGTATTTTCTAATATGTACTATTATTAATAGATATTTATATATTCCATCTAATATATATATATATAAATAGATTCTTTCTAAGCTGTTAAAAAGAGTTATTCTCCAATAAAAAAGGAGTGTATATACCGCTTGAACATACATATATATTTATATCAAAACGCCATAAAGTGGTTAACAATCCGAGTAGTTTTTAACGTGATTTAGAACATATCTAAAATAAAGAAGAAGAAAAAATGAGGTAATTTCTTATTAGAATTCGTTATGTTATGACAATAAACAAAAGTCAAGGTTAAAGTTTGAAAAATGTAGGAATATATCTACCACAATCAATTTTCAATCATAAACAATTCTATGTTGCTCTATTCCGTGTCATCTAAAAGAAAACATATTTAGAGTGAAGCAATAAGAAAATAAAAGACGCTAACGATCAAAAATGTTGTCTACAAAAAAATCTTCAATAATTTACAAGTTACAAAACCAGTTAATTCTTAATATTCTCATCATTATAAAACACATATTGCAAGTCTTAAAACTAATCGGACAAAAAATAAAGATGTAGGAAAATAAAATCAAGTGGAATTTCAAGAATGACACAAATGGGGAAAGAGAAATACAAGAAAGAAGGAAAAACTGAAAAACTGAATAAATTAGAAATACATACATTTGGATGTGATATTTCTTCAATTTTAATTAATAAGTAAAAAATGATATTGAATATTTCTTAAATTTTTTGGTATTTGTAATAAGCCGTATTTTTTTACTAGGAAATCTTAAAGTAATTAATTTCTAATTTGCATATATTATAAATATGATACTTTAACTATAAAATAAAAATTTCATAAACCAAAAAATATTTAAAAAAATAAAATTCTTAAGTAAAAAAATATTTTGAATAAATCTACAGCGTAGCGTGGATACATACCTAGTTAAGCCTAATAAATGAAATGCATGCACCATATATCATAGACACTGTGCCAGCAGACACATACATACGTAGAATCGTAGATGCATAAACATAACGCACACTCTAAAAATAAAATATAGTCAGCATTAATAAAATGCAAGTTATAGACAAAAGTTTGTTTAGTATTTGTTAAGAAAAGAAAACAAAAGTTTGTTTAATATTTGTTAAGAAAAGTAATCAAGAATGATGCAGCAAAGCATCTAACATCAATACCTTTCACATTTAGATTAATCTCTACATCAAAAACGAGAAAAGGAATGTTATATGCAGGCACTCGGTGAATGTTTAACACACGTTATTGCATTAATTAGCACTATTTGTTGAATAACGAATGTTTAATTTAAAAAAAAAAAACAAATGTTTAATTTTGCAATCCTTAAATTTACACCGTCCACGTTCCTATATATATGGCAATGAGTGTTTGGAGCGGTCCAAGCAAAACGCAGTGCGTGAAACCAAAGTGTCACCATTCAACACAAAATTAATGGATGATCGGCAATTCAAAAAGAAGAAAAAATCTTCATAAGCAGAACGCCTATTTATAGTATATATCCTTTTCGATCTTTTCTTGACCTAACCTCCGGATCTGGGTTTCTCTCCGTCGATGGCACCGTCGCCATCCTTGCCCCTCCGCCCCTTCCCCCTGAGCATGTTCCTCTGTGTTCGGGTATGGATTTGGATCCATCAGTTTCATATGTTCCCATCTCAGGGACCAACGTGCCTTCACCTTCTTCAACTTCGCCTCCGGTCAATCCCGTTTCCTCTGCGAATATCGCCGCTCCGGTATCTTCGCCACCGTTGGACTCTCATCCAGTTCGTCCGAACACTGCAGTTCCCGAGTTTAATTGGGCTCATAACCTCAATTCTTCCGGTAAAATCCCAAATTCTACTGCTCCGATCTCGGTTTCGTCTGACGGTCGCCCTAGGGTTAAAATCTCCAACTCTGTCTTCGAGAAAGGAGCACGTCTACACAAGGATTACATTGTGGGGATCTTCTATGGGAAAGCCCCATCCTATGGGAAAATTTGGGCTATTCTCAACTACTTATGGGGGAAGGATCGACGCGTTACCATCAATCACCTTTCCAAAAATGCCTACTTATTTCATATTCCCTCTCCTTCTCTTCGTCGCAAGATCCTTGATCAAGAGCTTTGGCGTGTAGGAGATTCTCCCTTTTTGTTACTGAATGGAAAGCTGAGTATAGCTTGAATCCTCCTGCCCTTGATAAGGCGCCAGTATGGGTTAAAATTCAGAATATTCCCTTTGACTTGCTTACTCCAAACGGTCTGAGTGTCATCTGCAGGCCACTAGGCAGGGCCGTTGATTTCAAACCCTTTACGAGTATCTCATCTGCAGATGTCAAGATTGTGGTTGATCTTACCAAGCCTCTTGTGTCGGTGGTGGAACTTGAATGTGAGGATGGTTTGATTCTAGTGTTGCAGGTTTCATATCCTTGGTTGCCTCCGCTATGCTCCTTATGTGGCGTCATAGGTCATAAACTTTCTCTCTGTCCATCTGCTCCAAAGGCTGAGGTTGATCGGAGCAAGGTGACAGAGCAAGGAAAATCTAGTAAGCACACGCAGGAATGGCAACCTGTCTCAAATAAACCAGCAAAGCATGCGGCTTCCCCTTCCTCTTCTTCGCCTCTAAAGGATCCTCCTATGGATTCCGGTCATGTAGCTGAGGTAGATTGCGCTATGGTGATTGTCACGGAGAGGCAGCATCACTTAGCTGAGCTACCATCCACTCCAGTTTCTCCCAGGACCACCCACACGGCTATGGTTGTGTCTGGCTCTCCTGTCACTTCTACTTCCAACTCCTTTGCTGCCTTGTCATCTCCAGATATGGAGCTAGCTGACAATCTGAGTGGTGTTCCTCTCTCTTGTTCCGAGCCTCACTCCGCCAAAAAGAGGAAAGATAATCCTCAGTGTTCTTTGGCTCAGCCTCCAGACTCTCCGGATTCCGGTGGTGTACTTCCCCTTGCTTTAAGGGGTGGTCACCCAATCTAAATTTTCTATGTTAGATAGTTTTTTTTGGAATGTGCGTGGCATCAACGACCCAGCTAAGCATACCCCTCTTGCTTCGTGGCTTAATTTTAGGAAGTTAAGATTTGGTGCTCTTTTGGAAACGCACGTGAGGGAGGTTAACTCGGATCATATTTTGCATTCTCTTGGTTTTGATTGGAACCTGTTGGCAAATTATCATTACTCGGAGTTGGGAAAGATTTGGATTATCTATAAGAGTCCTCTTAAGGTTCAGTTTCTTTGTGGCAGTACTCAGTCCATGACCTGTGAAATTTTTCTAGAGGATGGTCAGAGGTTCTTTTTCACAGCAGTTTATGCTTCCACTATCTCTCAAGAAAGAAGTGCGCTTTGGGTTTCTCTAAGAGATCTTTTTGTGTCTCAGAATATGGCAACCAAACCGTGGATATTATGTGGGGATTTTAATGAAATTCTCTCTCCTGTCGAGTCCTCTAATCCCAATTGTGTATCGTCTACGGCTCAGATGAGGGAGTTTGGTGAACTCTTTGGTGATTTGGGTATGTTTGATATGAGTTCTCAAGGGCCGAAATTCACGTGGTCCAATCATCGCCCTTCTGATCCCGTAGCAAAGAGATTAGATCGCTGCTTGATTAACGGCGAGTGGATCTCGAGGTATCCAGGGAGTTATTGTTCTTTCGAACCTCCTGAGTTTTCTGATCATACGCCCTGCCATATCCGAATGGTTTCTCATTCTCCTGACTTTGGTACGTGTCCTTTTATGATTAATTCCGCTCTACTCTCTCTACCCTCCTTTCAGTCTTCACTTAAGCTTGAATGGGAGGCTTTGGGTGATCCCGCTTCAAATCTTACTGGTTTGTGCTACAAGTTGAAACTGCTTAAGAAGTTTCTTAAAGATTTGACAAAGAAGAATTTCAGCAATATTGAGTTGAGAGTTAAAGAAGCAAAGGCTCAGCTTAGTGAGATTCAGATATCCTCGCTTAATGATCCTTCTGAGCAGCATGTGGCATCTGAGCAGGCTGTTAGAGAGAAATGGATCTTCCTAAGGCTTGCAGAAGAGTGTTATTTCCGTTTGCGGTCTCGGATTAAGTGGCTCGAGTTGGGAGATTTGAACACTCGATTCTTTCATCGAATGATGCTGGTGCGTAATGCGGGTAATGCTATCAACTATCTTCTGCGTACAAACGGGTCTCGCTCTACCTCCCTCAAGAAGTTCATCACATAGCAGAACATCATTTTCAGTCCATTCTCTGCAATGTTAAAGGCTCTTACTGTGCTACGCTTCCTGCTTATCTCAATCGGATTGTTGGTCTTCGTTGCTCGGCTCAGAATCAGTCCCTCTTAGTAGCAGAAATATCTGTTGACCTGATCAGAACCACTTTGACTCGGCTTTCTCGGCATCGTACTCCAGGTCCTGATGGGCTTCCTTCTGAATTTTTCCTTGCCTCTTGGGAAATTTTGGGGTCGGAAATTGTGATAGCTGTTAAACACTTCTTTGCTACGTCTTTTATGCCCGCCGCTCTTAATGCCACCACTCTTGTGCTTATTACCAAAAGAAGAGGGGCTGAGATCATCTCAGAGTTTAGGCCAATCTCATGCCTTAATACGGTCTATAAACTCATCACTAGGTTCATCTCGGACAGGCTTAAATCAGTCTTACCTGAGATCATCCTCCCCAATCAGAATGCTTTTGTCAAAGATCGTCTGCTCCTTGAGAATGTTCTTTTGGCGTCAGAGGTTATAAATGGGTATCATAAGTTTGGTCTTTCGCCCCGTATCACCTTAAAAGTCGATATATCTAAAGCCTTTGATTCAGTTAGATGGGATTTCCTTCTTACCGCCCTTCAAGCTTATAACATACCGCAGCAAACTATCTCATGAATCAAAGCTTGTGTGTGTTTCCCCTCTTTCTCTCTGAGCATAAATGGTGTCACTTCTGGTTTTTTCAAAGGCAAAACTGAGCTAAGGCAGGGAGATCCTTTGTCGCCTCCTCTCTTCGTCATGGTGATGAATATTCTTTCCATAATGTTGAATCAAGGAGCGGAAGCGAGGATTTTTGATTATCATCCTGGCTGTCATGACTTGAGACTTACTCATTTAACCTTTGCCGATGATCTCTTAATCTTCCTTGACGGGTCAGAGCATTCTGTGGCGGGTGTCTTTTCGGTGCTCTCGCATTTTGAGAAATTATCGGGTCTTGCGGTGAATATTCAGAAAACTTCAATGTTCTGTTCAGGCATTTCTGACCAAGCCTTGGATCGAATTAGACATACTTATCTTTTGTCTCCTCAGCCTCTCCCAGTGAGGTACTTGGGCTTGCCCTTGTGTACCAAACGTCTCTCAATCAAAGACTGTGATCCTCTCTTGTCCCAAATCCGCAAGAAACTTAATGGCTGGTTACATCGGCAACTTAGCTTGGCCGGACGTTTGAGGCTTATTGAAACTGTTATCACTGGTATTGTAGGTTTTTGGACCTCGGTTTTTCTCCTGCCAAAGAAAGTTATCAAGCTTATCAATAGTCTTACTTCTTCCTATCTTTGGCATGGTTCTCTTGACAAAAAGGGTGGGTTTAAAGTTGCTTGGGACTCTCTTTGTTTCCAGAAGAAGGAAGGAGGGCTGGGGCTTCGGAGCATCGGTTCGTGGAATGATGTTTATGGCATTAAGCTCATCTGGTTTCTTTTTTTCCGGGCCGGTTCTCTTTGGGTGGCTTGGTGTAGATCAAAGTACCTTTCCTCGTCGTCATTCTGGTCCCTTAATGCGGATTCTACATCGTTCTCTTGGATGTTTCGACGTCTTCTGAAAATGAGATCAATTGCTACTCGCTTCCTGCGCATCACTGTTGGCAGAGGAGATAGTACGTTTTTTTGGTGGGATCCTTGGACAATCTTTGGGGTTCTAATGGATTTCTTGGGGTGTCATGGACCTATGGATTGGGGTATTCCCTCCAACTCGTTGGTGTCTGATCTGAGGCTTGCTTCTGGTTGGTTGTTACCACCTGCTCGGTCTGACCCACAGCTGCAGGTACTTGCCTATATCTCCTCCCTCATGGTATCAAGTGAAGAAGATAAAGCTGCTTGGTATCATGGTGATCTCCTGGCCACAGGTTTCAGTTCCCAAGCTGTTTGGAAGCTTATAAGACCATCTAAACCCTTGGTGCCTTGGTTTAATATCGTTTGGAACAGAGTGGTGATCCCTAAGCACTCTACGACCTCTTGGTTATTTGCTCTTAATAGGAATCCTACGCTTGATAGATTAATATCTTGGGGTGCTGATGTCGAACCCCTTTGCTTGCTTTGTGGCAGTTTTGCTGAGACTAGGAACCACTTATTCTTTGAGTGTTCCTACTCCTCAGCCATCTGGTTTCATTATGTTCAGATGTTCTCCTCTGATCCGGTCCCTCTTTCGTGGGACGCGGTTTTAATCTGGTTGATCTCGTGTCCGACAATGAGTCTATCTTCTCTGGCTCTTTTCCAAGCTTGGAATGCACTTATCTATGAGATTTGGTCTGAGAGAAATCGGCGTTTTCACAGTGGCCTCACTCTACCCTCTTCTCTCATTGACCGTAAGGTCATGACTCGGGTAAAAGATAAAGCTACTGCTTTGAAAAATCAAGGTGCAAAATATGGTGATGATCTGGTTAGGTTTTGGTCTGTCCAGTAATTGTCACTTCGTCTTCTTCTTTGTTTCCTATCGCACGTTTGTAGTGCTTTCCCTCTCCCTCTTCTCTGTTTCTAAATTAACGTTATGTTCTTTTGTTAATTAATATATGGAAAAAAAAAAAAAAAAAAGACACAAAATTAATGTATAAAATACAGTGTGGTTATAAGACCGCACTTCAAAAAAAAACTTTTTTGTTTCTTTTAATTTATGTTTGTACCGCACTTGATTGAATTAAGGTGTGGTTAGAAACTTTTTTTACATTTTGTATATATCTGTGTATATATACATATAATATATATAACTTTCTAAGCTTACTTTTTTTTTTGAAATTAATTCTATATGTTAATTTTATTATACAAAACAACTATATTCAAAGCAAAAATTATTTTAATCATTAAAAATATTATAAAAATAATTATAATTAAATAATTAAAAAATTTCTCAATTGTTCCGCACCGCATGTTATTTTGTTACCATTCAAACTTTATAATATACCGTTTTTTACTCTAACCACTCGTATTCCGCAGTATGCGTTTTTTTAGAAAAAACTGCACTTGAACTGTACCGCATGATATTATCTGCTTAGTCCGCACCGCCCAATCCGCTGTTACCATTCGGACCCATAAGATTCAATTTATCTCTTATAATAATTTTTGACAAGTTCAACCAACATTAGTAGCGTTTGAGCTCTTTAGCTACAAGTGTAATAATGTTTTTCATTAGAAACAAGTTATTACCCGACGAAATGATGAGAACTGCTAAATTGTTTCAAATGCAAAATTTAATATAGGTCTATATATATTATTCATAATGATGTACACAAATTTAGAAAATTATCGAATATATATATCGAATAACACGCACATGAATGGATTCTCGAATCGCCCAAGAGGAAAAGTAGGTAGCAGCCACGACCGGTGTATTTGCTCACTTTGGTCAACGTTTTCAAGAAGATAGAGATAGAGTGAGACACTTTTTGCTATTCAACAATTAATTGTGAACTATATATTACGTACCTTACTGCAACTAGTAATTAATCTAATAACAATTTATATTATATAAACATACGATGGCTTTGTGATATTTTCTTTGGCCGCATTATGGAGTTAAACAATATGGTTTTCAAGGGAATGATATTCCAAGCAACAAACACTATGAATAAGGTAAGGGAAGACTCTCTTCAATAGTTTGCTAGTCAATCCTTGGTAGGTAGGGATATTCTCCGTGAGCAGCTTTGTGTAACTGGAGGTCAACAAGGCTGGGAAAAGCCTCATAAGTCTTGGCAGAAATGTAACATTGGTGTAGTGTGGGACAAGCATAAGAAAAAAGCTGCAGCTTCATGGGTCCTTCGAAATGATCGTGGTATGGTTATGCTTCATAGTAGAAGATCTTATGTGGACGTGGACTCTCTCTTAGATGCGAATATATTAGGATGGGAATGGGCTATTACTAGTATGTCAAGTTTAAAGGTCATACGGGTGGTGTTTGCAGCGGAGTATACGGACCTGCTGGAGGCAGTTCTACGACCACCGGCCTGACCATCTTTAAGGTATCATTCCCATAGATTACTGAATTTTTTGGAAAAGGTACAATATTGGCGATTTGTTAAGGAAATAAAGCTTGGGAACAAGGCAACTTCTTTAATCGCGAGTAGTGTACTTCAGGATCGAAGTCAAACATATGATGGTAGTGACTATACTTTTGGATATCAGTCCTATATAGCTTCTGGCTATCCGAATTGGCTATCTAACTTATTCAAGTTAGAAAGTGACAATACTTCTGTGTAATGCCCTCAGTTTGAACCTCCTTGATTGTGGATGATCCTTTTGTTTTTTCAAACTTATTTAGGCTTTCTTTATACTGTGTATCAGGGTTTTGGGTAAATTAGAGTTTGTCTTGTGGCAGTGGTGTGTATCTTGTACAGCCTGAATTATGTAATATTATTCTTCAAGGAAAAAAAATAGGAGAAGCAATTAACATATTTGGTGTAATTAATACTAGTATATATACTTCCGCACCAAAAGTATTGATATTATAGTGGACAAATTTTGTATGAAACGTATAGTGATGGGATAAGATATTACTGGTGTCGATATTTTGGAATCATTTTGTGTTTAAATGCTTCAGTTGTCAATATTAAAAGACGTCGATATTATGCTTTTTGCATACTTTTTCTTTCAAATTGAGTTTGGAAATATTCGATAAATTAACTTTGCATTATAATTATTTGGTATTGTAAACTTTAATCATGAAACATCAGATCAAAACTTGTTGATTCGTCCGAATTGTGGAGGAAATTAAAGATAAATTGACTCATCAAAAAGTGGCAACACAAGCATATTATCAAACGTAGCATCATGTAAATTTGATAGTTTATATTCCATATGCAAATATTTAGATTTAACTTTTGATAACTCTCCTCTCCTAAAAGATTTTTTTTTTTTTTTTTTGTCAACAAAATACAAAAAATAGAGACTATCTCCTTTTAAATCATGTCAGGGGTTCCGATCTAACCTACATCCTAAAATAATTTATTAGAGACTTTATTTGGTTATGTTCTTTGATAACATTATCTTGCAAGAACTTCTTCCGATTATCATCATGATATGCGACATATCAATACCATCATGTAATATCCTTAAACTTTGATTAGATTATTGTTTGCTTTAAATGATACAGAAATAACTGATGCGTCTTAAATATTAGAATGAGTTTCCAGAAAAATCTCGATTATTAAAAAAAAAAAATACTTTTATCCAGTGTTATTGTGGTCGGTAAATATAATAAAATAATATTTACAATATAACAATCATATACCAAACAAAACTAAAAATTTATATGCCAAAAATGAGCCGAAAAATATGGCAATCCAAAAATAGGTGTTACATATATATATGATATGTGTAACACGTGTAGTTCTATACTACTATGGTGTAAGATATATAGATAATGCATGTCATTTAACATTACATTTTTATGCATACTAAATGTATAGCGTATGTAATTCAACACTAGAATTTTATGAATGATAATGAATAGTAATTTAGGTCGTATGTATAACGGGTGTAATTCTATACTACTACGGTTTAATACATATATAAAACGTGTCATTTTATACTACTACAAATTTACGCATATCAAATATATAACGTAGATGATTATACATTAGAGTTTTATAAAATATATCATAGATTTAAGGAGAAAATGGTCATTCAATTCACGAACTTTTCGGTCAAAGCCAAAATATACACGAACTTTAAAACGCACCAAAAAAAGCATGAACAAAATTTGACTTTCTAAATTAAATACAAACTTATCGTTGATTGACTGTTTTATATACGTCGTTTTGGTGCAAGGTTAAAAAAAGAAAAAATGACGTTGGTAGGAATCGAACCTAAGATCCTTACCTTAAAATAGACCTTAACTCGCCACTGTGCCACCAAACTCTCTTCAGATATAAGTAAATAATATGTTATTTAACTTATACCGAGTGCGTTTATGAATTAAAATTTTAATTGTAATTAATAATTTAAATGGTAATCATTATAATAATTAATAAATTACGATTTTAAAGATAGCTTTGAAAAAAAAAGATTGTTTTATATGATGTGAATTTGTTTAATGTTTATTATAAGTATCCTTCAAATAAAAAAAGTTATATAAAACAATTTTTTTTTCAAAGTTATCTTTAAAATCTTATTTTTTTAATTATTATAATGATTACCATTTAAATTATTAATTGCAATTAGCATTTTAACTCATAAACGCACTCGGTATAAGTTAAATAACATTATTATTTATTTATATCCGAAAAGAGCTTGGTGGCACAGTGGCGAGTTAAGGTTTATTTTAAGGTAAGGATCTTAGGTTCGATTCCTACCAACGTCATTTTTTTCTTTTTTTAACTTTGTACCAAAACGACGTATATAAAACGGTTAGTCAACGATAAGTTTGTATTTAATTTAGAAAGTCAAATTTTGTTCATGCTTTTTTTGGTACGTGTTAAAGTTCGTGTATATTTTGGCTTTGACCGAAAAGTTTGTGAATTGAATGACCATTTTCTCTAGATTTAAGTAATAAAAAGCAATAAAAATCACATGTGTAACACGTGTAGTTCTATACTAATACGGTTTTTTTTTTTTTTTTTGGCCAATAAAAAAAAATACGGTTTAAGATATATAGAACGCGTGTCGTTTTACATTATTACAATTTTACGCATATCAAATGTATAACTATGTGATTCTACACTAGAGTTTTATAAAAAAAAAAAAAAATCAGAGATTTAAGTAATAAATAGCAATTTTGATCACATGTGTAACGCATATAATTCTATACAGGGCCGTGCTTCCCTTGCATAAAACAAGACAACAACCCCCATATATTTTAGGACCTCTATTTTGATAATTTTTAATATATATTAAAGTATTTTTGTTATAACACAAATAATTTTTAAAACATAATATCAAAAAATATTAATTCGACTTGTTATTTCATAAATTTTACTAATAAGCTAATTAACAGTGCAACAAAATCCTTTACATGTATTGTATTTTTAATATTCTATTCATAAAATTAATTAAACTTTAAAATATGAATTAAGTTTACAAAAGTAATTTAACACCATAAGTTATAAAAATCTTTTTTAAATAACTTAGCATGACAATGGTTCTATACTATTGTTTAAGATATATATAACATATGTCATTTTACACTAGTACAATTTTACGCATATCAAATATATAATGTATGTGATTCTACACTAGAGTTTATGAAAGATGTAAAAAATTTAAGTAATAAACTAGATTTTGATCCGCGCTTAGAAAGCGCGGATTTACTTTTCTTTACAAATTTAAATTATATTTATTTTGTTATTAGTAATTAATTTTTTTAATTATACAATCTAATTTTGTTTATAATTATTTAATCCACATTATAAAAATAAATTAATAATCTAGGTTTAAAAAAGAATTGTGTGTTATTTGAGAAGAGGTATATCGTAAAGATAAAGAGATTAAAATAGTGATTTTGCATTATAAGTTTTAATATTGAATAATTTTGATATTTTTATTAAATTAAAATATATGATTTTGAATTAATATATATATATATATAATATATTTTATATTTGTTTTAAACTCGTGCAAAGTTCATTTTTAGAATTCGAAATTGACTAATTTATTTTTCAACCCGCTTTTATAATAGTTTAAATATTTTACAATATGATGTAACAACCCGCTAAAATTAAAATCGTAAAAACAAATTCTTACGAAATAAATTAATTTAATATAATTTTAAATTTTTTTTATAATATATACATAAATATTTATATTTGAAATAAAAAATAAAGAAGATATTAAAATATATTATATTTGAATTTTGAATATAATCATAATTGTTGACAAAAAGAATATAATCATAATTAAAGAATATTATTTTATATATACAAAATAGTTGATGTTTAAATTATTTAGTTATATTTATCAATTGATTTAATAGTTTCATGTTTATATATATATATATATATATATTTTTTTTTTAATTAATTAGAAAAGTGAAATCCATTATATTTAGTTTGTTTGGATACATGTTTAGTAATTGTTTTGTTTGGAAATATGGATAGTACAGAAATTGTTATATTCCTTAATTACCCTTAATGAATATTAAAAACACTCTTAAATCTCTAATAGCACAAATTGTAAATAACACATGCCTCAAATGTTAGTTTCTTAAAGACTCTAATTTTTTAATAGTATTGATAGCAATATAGATCACATGTGTAACCAACGGGTGTATTTCTATACAACTATGATTTAAGATATATATAACGCGTGTTATTTTACACTACAATTTAACGCATATCAAATATATAACTTATGTGATTATACACTAGAGTTTTATGAAATATTTGAGATATCATATATAATATAAAAGTTGAAGCTATAGGCATCTTAGAGCGTCCACTTAGGATTTAAAAAACTCAATATAATTGGTCCACTTCATCATTCAAATTGGAAAAAAAAATACAAATTTTATAAATAGTAAAACTTACATAGAAATGGAAATAAAATAATATCCATAAATAAAAACATAATGTAATAAGAAACACAATTTTATAAATAGAAAAAATAACATAAAAATGAGAATAAAAAACATACATAAATTGTCATAAAAAGAACAAAATGTCAAATAAGTATTATTTATATTCAAAAAGGAAATTATAAAATTCAAAAAATATAATTAGTATTACGTACATTATTTACATTTTCCTTGATTAACATAATTTTTAACTATTATAAAAAGGAAATTAGCTTCTTCCTTAATTAGAAATTTTTTTTAAAAAAAATTTAGCAATTAATTATAAATACGCAGCTCAAATTCCAATAGCTTACACAAATTTTTAAATCAAAAATATTTCTTGAAAGACAAAAATAACTTTATAAAACAATGGTCATTTCTCTTTCTAACTAACCATTTGCTTTTTTTTTGTTTTTGAACGAGCTCAGAAAGGTTTAAACAAGAAAGAAGTTTTGGTTAGAGTTCTTCACTTCTGGAGGCATGAAACATCAAAAAGAGGTTTACTTATGGGTCTTGAACTCATTCTCATTGATCAAAAGGTAATTACAAATTTATTAATACATCATCTATTCAATATTTAGTTAACATAACTACTTATAAATTTTAACAAAATAATGCAGGGTACTGTTATCCACACATTCATATCTGCTAACCGGGTATGATATTATGAATATAAATATTTGTTTATAATATAAATATTAAAATTAAAAAACAATAATAAAATTACAAACTTTATTAATATTGAATTTAAACTAATTTAGAAAATATAATAAGTAAAATTATGAATATGTATCCGCGCGTAGCGCGGATGAAAAACCTAGTATTAGTAATAAATAGCAATATAGATGTTTGATTGATCTTCAACGTTTTCCTTTTGTGAGGGCTTAGGACTCTCTCTTTTGGCTAAAGTCTTTTACTAGTTTGAAAGCTGAGCTTTTGTATGGTAGTAACAGTACCCGTTTGATCCCATCCACCGGTTTACACAAAATATCTTAAGGGAATCAATCTCAGCCATTCCTTTTAGAGTTAACTGTGTTTAGCTCTCTTCCGTCTTAGAGATCTCAGAGTGCAAGGAGTGATTTGCTGAAAGTTCTTGGTCTCTTTCTTTTCTGGTTTGAGGTCGAGTATCAGGGTTAGTCTTCCTAGATTTTGTTTGGTTTGTCGTTGCCGCTTCCTTCGGTTCAGTTTCTTCCGTGAAGGCAGTTGTTGGGCTTGCCGAATCTTGGGATTTCTTGAGATTACCGGTTATGTTCAACACTAGTGGTTAGCAGCTGAGTGTGGATAATTGGTTTATGTTGTTGTTGAAGCAGTCTAAGGTAGCTGAGTTCAAATTGAAGAAAGGGTTGTGGGTGTCGGCTGTTAGTCTGGTTCGACTGTGTTCAAGCTGAAGATGTCGCCGGCTTGTGAACGAAATATGACATGTCTTATAGGGAGGGTGATGCGGTCATCAGAACCAGACTAGGCCAGGCGCTCGCTGACTCAATCGCTAGCTCAACCACTACGTCAGTCACTACGTCAGTCAGCACGCTGACTAACTCAACCACTACGTCAGTCAGCGCAACCAGACCCGATGGACCCCAACAGTCAGAAAATGAAGCACTCCGACCAATCCAGGAGGAACCAATCAACAAATCCAATTGTTATGGATTCCCATCTCATCAGAGGACCAAGGAGAATTGGATTCAAACCAAAAGGAGTAATGGTTTGAAAGATATTCAACTTCCAAATCAGGAGATGCTACACTTGCCTTATTTGGAAGATCATTAGTTCAAATATTGCCAAACTCGAACTTGGCGACCAGGAGACTTATTATCACTTCTAAAAGCACTCTACAACACTCTCAGAAGCACCAGCCCACACAGGATCAGGCGGATCCTATTGGAACATAAACCAACTCAACCGGAGCTATTTATGGAAACTAGGGAGACCAATTGGTTTGCACATTATCAAACCAAGATTTGGAAACCAGGAGGCAATACCCATCAGCCAGAAGCAATAGAAGACGTCCTTAGCATCACCAAAATGCACAGGATCAATCACATGAGCTTATGGACCAACCTTCCATATATGGACACAAGCGCAAACTTCCCATTTCTTGCCAAAAGCATCCAACGGCTCTATTCCTTTAGCTGCTGTGTCTTGGACGTCAATTACTACATACAAGATGTTCCAGAGAAGCTCACTTATCCCCTCAAACCGTCCAGATTCAAAGATCACATCATATCTTCCTATTTTGGCTAATTCTCCTTAATGGCTCCAACGGCTAGTTTATTGTTTGTTTTTGATTTCTTTTCTTATTTAGAAGTTTATGAACGTTGTAAGAGCATTATATAAGCTCCATTAGACCATTTGTATTATTCACCCTTGATCAATCTAAAAGCAATAGAATTTTGATTCAGTTTTCTTCCACAAAGTTTGTGATTTCTTTGTGTTTGTTCTCTAGTCTATTTGAGTGATTCATCTAGTGTTATAGAATCTGTGGTCTAGAGTGTTGTGTGATTCATATCTCTGTCCATCCAATTGATTGAGTGAGTCAATCCCTTCCATCATCACCATCTCTACCTACAACACCATATTCTGCATCGTTTTGGCTTGAGATCATCTGATCATCAAGTGGTTTGGCATCAGTGTGATTCTGAGGCTACATCATCTGGTATCAGAGCTTCAAAAGCTCCTATCAATCAGGTTGTATTCAACCAACCCAATCTTTTATGGTTTGTTGTTTCATTTCTTTAAAAAAAATAAAAACAAAAAAAAACCATAAAAATTGTTTGTTTCATCGTATTGCTTAGTTTCTAGTCTCTGATTTTGTTTGCATCCTTAAAGAAAAAGCCATAAAAAAAAAATCTTTTGTCTTACATTTGATTCATCTAGTTCATTTTGTTTTATTGTTTGCATCTTTTAAAATCTAAAACCCCCAGGAAAAAAAGTTTGTTCTTGTCGATTTTTGTTTCATATTGTTCTTGTTTTGTTTTCATAAAAAAAAGTTTATTTACTTATTTAGCTTTGTCATATTTGATTTTCGAAATTAAAAAAAAAAAAAATCAAGAAAAGAGTAAAATATCAATTTTTCTTTTGTATCGCTTATTCTTGTTTCCTTTTTGAAACTATTTCGATTCTGAGTTCTCTCTTTCTTTTTGCTTGATTGAACCAAGGAAACACAGCCATGGGAGATTTAGAGGAAGAAGAGTCTTACCAACTAGATGGAAACCAATGGAGTGGAGAAGAAGAAAGTCTAGCCAATTCCGATGAAGAGGCTGACTATGAATCTCCACCATGGCCAGGAGATGGCTATGCTAGTTCGGAGAGTGGAGATGCAACAAATGGAGAAGGGTCTGATCCTGAATCCCCAGACAATAGCTCAAGCAATCCAAAACCGCGCCACAACAAGTATCACACAACAACCTCAAGTTGGAGTCACTCAAGTCTCTATGAGGAAGGTTATGGAGAAGAGACAGATGCATATACTTATGAAGAAGAAGAAGCCTATGGAGGGTCATATGAAAAATCCTATATGAATTTCAACACTTCAGAAAAGAGGCCTCCTTACTTCTTTGGGACGAACTCATCAAGAGCTTATACCACCGAGGCTGGATCAAAGAAAAAGAGAAGAACAAGAAGTGGTTTACAAACTAACTCTAATCTTTTCAGGTCATAGCCATGACCCTGAGGCTTACCTCCGATGGGAGACAAACACGAAGCATTGGATGAGAGCCAATAACATCCCCAAAGAAGAGAAGTTGTCTTACGCCATAGATGCTCTAGTTGGAGATGCTTACCAATGGTGGCTGAAAGAAAATGCACATGGCTTCTACAACAAGCCAATACTAGATTGGGGAGATCTCAAATCCAGAATGTATAAGGAGTTTGTGAAGAAGAACCAAATTCACAGCCAACCAAAGAGAGTGATGATCACACCTCAGCCACACATAGCTCAGCCTAAGCAGCACCATACACAGAAGAAGCCACTAGCTGCAACTCTTTCACATATTTCAGTACCACAACGTGAGCTACAAGGAACACCCCAAAGTAAGAACTTAATCTCTCTTAAATCAAGTCCAATATGTTATAGATGTCATAAGAGAGGTCATTTTGCTGTTGCATGCCCGAAAAGACTAGTTACTGATTTAGCATCACTTGAACTGAAATTGAATTCACCAAGGTCAAGAGATTGCTTATCACAGCCTAGTTCTAAAACTCCCAATTCAAGATTAATGTGCTTGTCTTTGCCAAAGGTTAAAAATGCAGGTCATGTTCATAACAAGGAAGAGCTCACTACCAACAACATTCTGACCCAAGAAGATCCACCAGCCCACACCTTAATTTCACAGACCATGTCATCAAAGGAGGCAGAACAAAACCAGAATTTTGGTCAGGTAAGTACCTCCATGATTAAACAAGGTTTAGATGATCCAAAAACAGAGAACCATATCTTGAATGAACCAGCAGTAGCAACCAATAATAATTTGGGTCTCAAAGGACAACATGCTATAAGTGCCATAGGAAAGGACATTTTGCTGCAAATTGTCCCCTTAAGAGATTGTTGAAAGAAACTTCACTAGAAGATAACACAGGAATACCTAGAGAAAGTGATCGTTTACTTCATTATGATCTTTTGATTTTTAGTCCTAGATTAATGCACTTGTCTTTGCCAAAGAGTTTTGATCCAGGGATAAGACAAGAAGAAGAGTACACAAGCCAAGAAGACATCAACCATGAGGTGCAAGCAAACAAGGAAAGTATCATGTGCCAACTCACCAATGCAATCACTGTGAGTTTAAGCTTCACCAAATCTGTTCCTATAATACTAAACTCAGATGTAATGCACTTGTTCTTGTCTTTGGGAATTGATTTTGGTACAAGAAAACCCATGACGCATAAGGAAAAGGAAGCCTTAGTAAAAAGGCCAGAACAGAGCTACTTGTGTCTACAAGAGCCACAAGTAAATCCGAGACTTGGAAGAAACCTAGTCCCAACCAAATGCAAGGTTGTCTCTGAACTTAAGGTATCTAACTCTAACTCTCATGCTACTGGTATAAGGCACTTGTCCCTAGATTCAAGTGATGAGGCATGTAAAGCTAAGAATGTTGAGACCAAAAGAGAAATCGAGGAGAAACCACCAGATCCAACACCCGTACATCTTACCATGATGTCCAAACTGAATCAAAACACTAAAGGTGTTGATCAGGTAAGTAATTTCAATAACCAGTTTGCTCTTGATAACTCAATGAACTTGTCAAATGAGGAATCAGTGTTTTGTCCACAAGAAGAGCCAAGGCATTCTGCCATAGGTATTTTTAGAGCAAGTTTATCTCATCATAAGAAACCCATAACCCACTTGTTTCTTGTCAAAAGTATTGAGATCATTGCAGGTCTTAAAGAGAGCAGAAGCAAAGTAAGCAAAGGAGGCGTCACACCCGCTCAAAGAAGAGGAGCATTGCTGTCCTATCTACTCCAAGAAGAACCACCAGATGCTCACCAACTCAACCAGAATCAAAATGATTCCCAAGGTAATCTTCTAAACCCTCATTCACTTCACTGGACTAACTTGACTTATCTATGTGGAGGTTATCAAGTTTTGAGGTCAAAACTTCTTGAAGAGGGAGGGTATGATGCGGTCATCAGAACCAGACTAGGCCAGGTGCTCGCTGACTCAATCGCTAGCTCAACCACTACGTCAGTCACTACGTCAGTCAGCACGCTGACTAACTCAACCACAACGTCAGTCAGCGCAACCAGACCCGATGGAGACCAACAGTCAGAAAATGAAGCACTCCCACCAATCCAGGAGGAACCAATCAACAAATCCAATTGTTCTGGATTCCCATCTCATCAGAGGACCAAGGAGAATTGGATTCAAACCAAAATGAGTAATGGTTTGAAAGATATTCAACTTCCAAATCAGGATATGCTACACTTGCCTTATTTGGAAGATCATGAGTTAAAATATTGCCAAACTCGAACTTGGCGACCAGGAGACTTATTATCACTTCTAGAAGCACTCTACAACACTCTCAGAAGCACCAGCCCACACAGGATTAGGCGGATCCTATTGGAACATAAACCAACTCAACCGGAGCTATTTATGGAAACTAGGGAGACCAATTGGTTTGCACATTATCAAACCAAGATTTGGAAACCAAGAGGCAATAACCATCAGCCAGAAGCAATAGAAGACGTCTTTAGCATCACCAAAATGCACAGGATCAATCACATGAGCTTATGGACCAACCTTCCATATATGGACACAAGCGCAAACTTCCCATTTCTTGCCAAAAGCTTCCAACGGCTCTATTCCTTTAGCTGCTGTGTCTTGGACGTCATTTACTACATACAAGATGTTCCAGAGAAGCTCAATTATCCCCTCAAACCGTCCAGATTCAAAGATCACATCATATCTTCCTATTTTGGCTAATTCTCCTTAATGGCTCCAACGGCTAGTTTATTGTTTGTTTTTGATTTCTTTTCTTATTTAGAAGTTTATGAACGTTGTAAGAGCATTATATAAGCTCCATTAGACCATTTGTATTATTCACCCTTGATCAATCTAAAAGCAATAGAATTTCGATTCAGTTTTCTTCCACAAAGTTTGTGATTTCTTTGTGTTTGTTCTCTAGTCTATTTGAGTGATTCATCTAGTGCTATAGAATCTGTGGTCTAGAGTGTTGAGTGATTCATATCTCTGTCCATCCAATTGATTGAGTGAGTCAATCCCATCCATCATCACCATCTCTACCTACAACACCATCTTCCGCATCGTTTTGGCTTGAGATCATCTGATCATCAAGTGGTTTGGCATCAGTGTGATTCTGAAGCTACATCAGAGGGTGCTCAACCCCTCATGTCAAAAGATGTCTAGCTTGATATTAGACATGCCTCCCAAATGGAAAAAATATGAAAGAGTTAGAGGGGTTGCTCTGTCGAAAGAAAGATTTCAGTTCATATTTCAATATGAACATGATTTAGAAGAAATTCTGAACAAAGGCTTACATTCTTACAATGAATGGTCTTTGGCAGTGGAAAGATGAATGAAGACGCCTCCGCCAGATTCTCTTAAAAAAGTTCTTCTCTGGTTAAAATCAGGAATATTCCTCTGAATTATTACACTAAAAAAGCGATTACTGCTCTTAGCGAATTAGTCGGAGAAGTCAAGATGGTTGCTTTGAGCCGAGCGAACCGCAGAGCCAAGAGTTTGTTCGGGTAAAAATCCTATTTAATGTTGTAAAACCTCTCCGAAAATCGAAATTGGTCATTTTATGAATGGTTGAAAAACATAGATTCACTTCTTTTATGAAAGAGTTCAAAAGAGGTGTTACTCATGCCAAAGAATGATGCATGATCAATCGGTTTGTCCACTGGTGGTGAAGGATCGTCAAAACATCACTACTGAAAAGAAGCTTTGGACGTTTAAGCCAAAAACTAGACGTGAGTTGGTTTTAAAGGAATCAGACCCACTCTTTGGGGTATTGGAGGAAGATCAGGTTGGGATTCACCCAATTTTGGGAAGACCAAAGATAGCTCCTGAATTTTTGGAGGAGGTGAGTGATATACCATGGATTTTAGGGTTTTTAACCATGGTATATATCTTATTTATCGAGTCTTTTATTATGTTTTAGAGTCTTTTTAGTATGTTTACAGGTCTAGACATGTTTGGAGCGGATTTGGACATTATGGAGCTTTTTGGAGCATTTTGGTGATTTGACCCGAGAGGAAGAGTTCACTGTCGATTTCACAGATGTGTGTCGATCGACACATCACGTGCATCGATCGACACAACATATGCATCGATCGACACACTTGTGGCATCGATCGATGCAGACGCGGATCAGATAATTCTCGGCGGTTAATGAAGAGTTTGGAAATTGCAAAAAAGCCCAGAAGTTTCTCATAATTACAAAGAAGCCCCAGCCGACTTTAGACCATTATAATTAGGTTTTACAGCCGCTTGTTAGGCGACACTTTACTGACGCTTTACTTGAGTTTTATTTTTATTTCAGAGAGAGTTAGGGGATGATCCTGTTCTTGAAAGAGAAAGGATTTTGAACCCCAGATCTTTACTTTGTTTTATGCTATTTGGTTTTCTATTCATGATATTTTCTGTTTCGATGATTATGTCTGAGTAGATTACCTGTTAGGTTTAGGGATTCTCATTAGGGATTTCATGGAATTATAGGTTAATCAATCTGTAGAGATTCATATCTGCTAGTTATCCATCTAGGGTTGTTCTTACTGCTTGATCTAAACTGGCCACTTAGATTACTGATGTTAGGTTGATTTCCACAACGACAGTTGGTTGATTAACTAGAAAGAACCTAGATGAGCAATTGGATTACTCGCAAAGAAATTTGGTTTAATTGAATTGTGAACATATCGAACTTAATCTCATGGCTGTAAAATCGGACATTTCAAAGGCATATGATCGTGTGGAGTGGAGTTATGTGGAAGCATTATTGAAAGCTCTAGGTTTTGGCAAGAGATGATTTTGTTGGGTGACGTTCTGCATTTCATTGGTTTTAGTCACAATCCTCATTAATGGTGAGCCTGATGGATTGGTTTACCCGGAATGGGGTTTGAGACAAGGGGACCCGTTTTCCCCTTTCATGTTTGTATTGTGTAAGGAAGGACTCACACATTTGATTAAGAGAGAAGAACAAGCGGGCTTGATCAATGGGATTTAGTTTTCTCCAACTGGTCCGTCTATTCATCATCATCTTTTTGCAGACGAAAGTCTTTTCCTGTTTAAAGCGGAAGAAAGTCATTGTGATCAGTTTCAAGACATTCTTAATCAGTATAGTAGATTCACGGGGCAGATTATCAATCTTGACAAATCATTGATCACATTTGGAGATCTTGTGCTGGATGACACGAAGTTGGTGATTAAGACTAATCTGGGAATTGTCAAAGAAGGTGGACAAGCACCGACCTTGGTCTCCATGATTCTTTTTGGGATCTAAGATTGAGATGCTCAGCTTTATTCAAGATATAATGAAAGGAATGTTCTTGGGTTACTATGCTCGACTTCTATCGCCAGCGGGAAGGAAGTGGTTTTAAAATCTGTTGCGATGGCAATACCTGTGTTCGCGATGTCTTGCTTTAAATTTCCAAAAACTACACGTGATAACATCTCTAGTGCGATGGCATATTTTTGGTGGAGTGAGATGGAGAATAAAAGAAAAACTCATTGGGTGAGTTGGAAGAGAATGTGTTTGCCGAAGGATTTGGGTGGGATGGGGTTCAAAGATATTGAGTTATGCAACCAATCCTTATTAGCAAAACAGGCTTGGAGATTGTATAATGATAAAGAGTGTTTGATGGCTAGGTTCCTTAAAAGCAGATATTATGAGGATGTGGACTTCCTTGATGCAGAAATTGGAGCTCGCCCTTCCTTTGGATGGCGAAGCATTATCCATGGCAGGGAATTACTAGTCAAAGGGCTGCAACCTATGATCAGAAATCGAGCTTCCACAAGAGTGGTTGTTCAATTGGTTATATGATGGGAGGATGAGAGCGTCTTTTATGAAGCAGCCGTTAGTGGACCTTGAGCTTAGGGTCTCAGACCTCTTTGACCCGGTAACAAAACTGTGTAAGACAGATCTTCTCAACGAGTTATTTTTACCCCGGACATTGAACTAATCAGAAAGCTTAAACATGTTCTGGAGGTTGATGATTTCCTATGCTGGAAATATAACAAGAGTGGGGCGTATTCAATCAGATCGGGGTATTTGTTACGTGAGAAAAAACTGAATCAGGAGATAAGAAGTGCAGCAGAGATGGAACCTTCGATTAATCCTCTCAATGGACTGATTTGGAAATTAGCATTGCCTTCAAAAATCAAAGTATTTTTATGGAAGGTGCTTAGTTGTGCGATGACAGTTGCTGAACGTATAGCGACTTGTGGAATGAAGGTTGACTTACGATGCCAAAGCTGTGGACTTGAGGTTGAATCAGAAAACCATGTTTTTCACTTGTCCTTTGGCTCGTCAGGTTTGGGCGATCTCGAACATCCCATAACCTGAGTTTGGTTTCGATGAAGTATCAATTTTCAGAATCTCTGCTACTTGCTGCTCCTGGAAGTTTTGGTTTTGGTTCCTGCTCAGACTCGAGACTCGTTTACGTGGATCTTATGGAGACTCTGGAAGAACATAAATGCCCTTATCTTTGAAGGTATCTTATTTAGCCAAATCTCTTCGGTCCTTAAAGCGAAAGATGATCTTGAGTCTTGGAACAGAGCACATTTGTTGGATACTAGGGATAATAGAGTTCTGAATTCGGTACATTTGGGGTTGAATGATGGCTGGATCCCGTCTGTGCAAGGTTGGGTTAAATGCGACATAGGGATTTTTTGGAACAAGAGGTCCAAAGTTTGTAGTACAGGCTGGGTTTTGAGAGATCATAGTGGAAAATTCCTTATGCATAGTAGACGCTCGTTTGTGAACGTTAACTCGAACAGTGAAGTAAAAATTGCAGGATGGTTATGGGCGGCTGAAAGTATGGTCACCCTTCGGTTTGGTCGTGCGGTGTTTGTGGCAGAATCGAAAGACCTTGTTGGTGTGGTTATACAACCACCGGCATGACCTTACTTCAAATGGTTCTCAAGTTCTTTTTCGGAAATAGCTAATAACATTAATGAGTGGAAATTGGAGTTTGGTGGCCGAAAAAAAAATTAGGAGCCTTTCTCGTTGCTAGGAGTGGTACAAAGGTGGATCTATTAGAATCATATGTCTCCGTCGGATGCCCGAGAAATATAGTTATCTTTCTTTGATAGTGATCTTATCCGATGATTGTTTTGAATCCCTTTTTGGTTGGAATCATATAAATGTTGTGTTAACATGTTTTTAGTTAACCAAGAGCTTGTGGTCAAGTGGTAAGGAGAGGGACTTGGGACGCTAACACGTTTCAAGTTCGATCCACCTACTATGCGAAACTAAAACACATTTCCTTGGACACCCACATGGATATGGATCCATTGTTTTCAGCCCATTTGAATATCCGGAGAGAGGGTCTATCCATGGGCTGCACCTCCCCTTAGAGATTAGTCTAAGCCCTTCCATAGACTTGAAATATCTTTCAGCATTGTATTATAATAATTAAAAAAAAACATGTTTTTAGTTGATGTGTTATAATATCTTTCAGCGTTGTATTAGGGTTTCGTTTCAATATAATCCATATTTTCAGTGGAAATAAAAAAGATTTTTGATTGATTTAACGAGCAACAAAGATGATAAACTTTTCAAAATCGGCATCTTGAACAAGTGATAGTAATAGACCCCTTAGAATTTTCTTATTGGTAGAACTTTCTAATACTTTTCAATAAAAATATTTGGGAAAAAAAAAAGAGAAAATAAACCTATTGAAGTGCATAGATAGAGACCCAAAAGGAAAATGCCAAATGAATCAATCTCATAAAGAAGAAAGAGGGTAGGGGTCCTCTATGGATGTGCTCACATACATGCTCCACGAACTTCTGTTTCTTTTACTTTATTATTATTATTTTTTAATCAATTTGAATGAATCATTTTATACATCATATCAATGACTATCACACATATTTTCTTACATTTATTTAACCGCATTTCCCTTCTTGTGCGCCTATAAATAGCAACCCTTTCTCATTCCCTCAAGTACTCTCACATCAGAACAATCAACAACAACACGCACAAATTTCGAAGAAGAGAGTTAGAAAGAAAGAGAGATGGAGAAGAACATTAAGTTTCCAGTTGTAGACTTGTCCAAGCTCAATGGTGAAGAGAGAGACCAAACCATGGCTTTAATCAACGATGCTTGTGAGACTTGGGGCTTCTTTGAGGTACAAATATACATGTATTTAGTATATATATATATGATTATACCTAGCTTTTTAAGTTTGTGTGGACTTGAAATGGTAATGTGGATCTTTTTGTTTGGGGTTAATCTAATATTTCAGATAGTAAACCATGGGTTACCACATGATTTAATGGACAACGTCGAGAAGATGACAAAGGAACATTACAAGAAATCTATGGAACAAAAGTTCAACGACATGCTCAAGTCCAAAGGTCTGGAAAATCTTGAGACAGAAGTTGAGGATCTTGATTGGGAAAGCACTTTCTACCTTCGTCATCTCCCTCAATCCAATCTCCACGACATTCCTGATATGTCTGATGAATACCGGTACATACCCTTTTATAAACACAACTTTAATCATATGTTATATTCCTATAAAAGGGCCATTCTACCTCTTTTACCTTTGTTAAAAAGATTTTGTGATATATTATTGGTAAAAAAATAACTTTTCTTTGTTAGTTGGTAAGAAGAAAAACAGTTTCCTTATAATTATTTCACTTTTGAACCTCTTTTTTCTTGTTATGAAAAAGTTAGAAAACAAGAAAAAAAAACTGTTTTCTTACTTCTTTTCTTTCGGTGATGCTGAAATATTCACTTGAAGTACTAAAACCGTTTTGATTTTGCAGGGCGGCCATGAAAGATTTTGGAAAGAGATTGGAGAATCTTGCGGAGGATTTGTTGGATCTACTGTGTGAGAATCTAGGTTTAGAGAAAGGGTATTTGAAGAAAGTGTTTCATGGAACAAAAGGTCCAACCTTTGGGACCAAGGTGAGCAATTATCCATCTTGTCCTAAACCAGAGATGATCAAAGGTCTTAGGGCCCACACTGATGCAGGAGGCATCATCTTGCTGTTTCAAGACGACAAGGTCAGTGGTCTCCAGCTCCTTAAAGATGGTGACTGGATCGATGTTCCTCCACTCAACCACTCCATTGTCATCAATCTTGGTGACCAACTTGAGGTATGTATGTTCACACCCATTTTCAAAAGATCTTTTGCTAGACAAAACAATGTTTTATTGGTATTAAGTTTTGAGGTGTTGGTTTTGTCCCTGTTTTGATGAAACCAGAGAAAACGGTTAGTAAATGTTATAATCGAGTTAAACCGGAAGAGCGACGTTTGGAGGTTGTAAATGGTTATATCCGGTATAGCTAAACCGATCTTAAAGTTTTATAAAAGATTAACCAAAATACATATCTTCTTAATTGAATGTCGATGGAATTGAGTTTTTGTTTTGTTGAGAGAATGATTTCTTAACTAAAACTGAACTTAAGTTAAACCGAGACATTTATCTGCATTCACATATGGTTTATTTGGAAATGGTTAAGGTTTAACCGGAAAATATCTTGCTTAACTGAATGTAGGTGATAACTAACGGCAAGTACAAGAGTGTGATGCACCGTGTGGTAACTCAAAAAGAAGGAAACAGGATGTCCATTGCCTCGTTCTACAACCCGGGAAGCGATGCCGAGATCTCTCCAGCTTCATCGCTCGCCGGGGAAGAAACCGACTACCCGAGTTTTGTCTTTGATGACTACATGAAACTCTACGCTGGGGTTAAGTTTCAGCCTAAGGAGCCACGGTTCGAGGCAATGAAGAATGCTTCTGCAGTTACTGACTTGAACCCAACAGCAGCCGTAGAGACTTTCTAAGAAACGGAGTTGAGAGTTTGAGTGAAGCAAAGAAAGAAAGAAGATGGTTTTTGTGTTGTGTTTACGTCAATAAGTTAAAGACTCGGATTAGTTTTTGATATATTTAAGAATCGGGTGATCAATTGTTGGTCACTGGTGTGTTTAATGTGTGGAGTGTTTATGTTTATGGAAGATGAACCAATAATAATAATATGAGAATCGTTCTAGGAGTTGTAATGTGTTTATCATCAAATCAAGTGAAGCTCTCTGTTTCAGAAACCAGAACTTGACATTAATCAAGCTATAGAAGCTTTTGTCCATAATGCAAACAACAAAAGCAACAAAAAGATTGTTTGATTCTGTTCTTTGATAACATTATCTTGCAAGAACTTCTTCCCGATTATCATCATCATGATATATATGCGACATATCAATATCATCGTTTAATATCCTTAAACTTTGATTAGATTTTTGTTTGCTTTATACAATACAGAAATATTGATGCGTCTTAAATATTAGTGTGAGTTTCCACGAAAGTCTCTTTTTTTTTTGGCAACTACGAAAGTCTCAATTATTAAAAACAAATTATGTTTTTTTTTTTTTTTGAGAAAAAAAAACAAATTATGTTTGATCCAGTGGTATATGCATAAATAATAATGCATTATACATGAGATTAACTTTGAGGAATTTGTACTATATGCATTTAAAGGAAAATTCACCTAGAACAAATAGGTAGTTAAGCATACTTAATATGTTGACCAAAAAAAAAAATAATAGTTACGATATAACAATCATATATCAAACAAAAATAAAATTTACATGCCGAAAATGAGCCGGAAAATATGGTAATTCTAAAATAGACGTTACACATATGATAAATGTAACACGTGTAGTTTTATAAATATATATATATATAACGCGTGTCGTCTTATACTATTACAATTTTACGAAATCGAATGTTTAATGTTGATTTTTTTTTTTTGTCGTCTATTTATTTATTAAACAAGGCTGAAATACAGCTTTCAGATACAGGGGTCGGATACGAGTGTGGGATACAAAGCATGGAAGAAACACAATTCTTCCAAAGACAAAGCCGGCGATATTCACAGAACGAATATCCCGGAAACAAAGATGGAATACGAAAAAAACCGCAAAACTAAAGACACAAACAAGACATAAAAATAACACAACCACATAGACTAAAAACTAAGGCCAATCGATACAGTCAAAATATCGTTGGAAGCGAATCACTAGCACGAATAACTTCTGGGCATGGCTATCTACGATGTCTCATTATATTGCTTCCACTCTATTGAAGCCACGAGAACACAAAATAGCACAGACCACTCGGAAACCGCTATGACCCTGACACGGGTTTCGGAATCCGCCTGCTAGACTCCCAATTATACCCAACTATACGACGACCACTTAAAAACCACAACCAAAACCAGGTTTAGACGATAAGCGAAAATTAGGCCAGGCTAGGAATGAAGCCCAATAAGTGGTAACCTTATTGTCAGGAGAAAAATGGAGCACGAGGCCCAACATGGCCCAATTTCAAAACCGAAAACTTTGATGGATAAGCTCTGACGTCACTCGGGAATGCCATGACGTCACTCGGGAATGCCACGCGTCAACTCCAAAGGCTCGAGAGCATGCAATCCACCGTCGTAAGATTCCGGTGACGGTGCTTCGCCGCTGCACCCAGTTCCTCCCGCCGACCGTACTCCACAAAACAAACGAATGCTATAGCATCGTAAAGTCAAGTCAGTGCTCAGCCAAACGAGGGGAGAGAGAAGGAGCTCGACAAAAGCTTCGACGGTAAAGCACGGAAGAGACAATCGGAAAACGGACCAAGCCGGAAAAGAAAAGAAAACTGATCCCCGTCGCGTTAAGATGAAAATCGGAGGGGAACTTGCCGGAAAAGTCAACCGCAGACGAAGCAAAAGGCGGAGAAAAAGCCGCAGCTACAGGCTAAAAGTAACCTGAGCCACCGACGACAGGAACGCCGCCGGTGGTCGGAAACGAGAGTCGGCGAAGTTTGTGTGCCAGAGAAGTTGATGAAGACGACGACCTAGTAACTTGAAAGAAAATGACAAACTTGAAAGTGTTTAATGTTGATTTACACTAAAGTTTTATGAAAGATATCAGATATTTAAGTAGTAAATAGCAATATAGATCATATGTATAACACGTGTAGTTCTATACTACTACGTTTAAGATATATATGACATGTGTCATTTTACACTATTATAATTTTACGCATATTAAATGTATAACATATGTAAATTTACATTGTATTATAGGAAAGATATCAGATATTTAAGTAATAAATAGCAATATTGATCACATGTGACATGTCAAAAATTGTGAAATATACTCCCTCTTATGCGAAAGCTCTGCTACCGTCCCTTGGAATCGGATTTTCTGGAACAAAAGTGGGATCCCGAAACACAATTTCTTGGTTTGGCTCTTCATGCTTGATCGCTGCCCTACTCGAAGTCGTCTTCTGGCTTGGGGATTAACCACAGACACGAACTGTCTTCTCTGTCAACATTTGACTGAAGACCGGAACCATCTTCTCTACCGTTGCCCTTACTCATGGTCAATCTGGTCTGTGACCGCGACACGATGCAATTTGGCTCCGCTGCAAGACTGGGACGCAACAATAACTCAGCTCCTAAATCTGTCAGGTAACAAGTACCAAAAACAGGTAACATTAATCGCTTGACAGGCTGTAACTTACCTGATTTGGACCGAAAGGAATGCACGACTGCACAGGCGTAACTTCCGTTCTCCTGACTTGATCCTCTCCCAACTGGATACTCTGATTCGCAACAAAATCTCCTCCTTCAGGGACAGTAACCCAAACAAGTCATCTTCTATGTTGCAATTCTGGTTCAGCTCCTCAAGCATGAACAATTCTATCTCCACTCTTCCTTAACTCATCCTGCATGTTTGATTGGATACCTACTTCCTCTATTTTCACCATCACCTCTCGACCATACCGATTGCCATCAATTTGATCGGAGTTTCTTTAATTCTGGGTCCCTCTATCGCTATGTTGGTTGAGCTGCCAACCAACTTCCTCACGCATCTTTTTCCATGGTTGTATAATTTGGGTTTCAATTTGGGCTTTTAAATTAACTGGGCTTATGCTAAAAACACTGCCATTAGGCTTGTATCTTTTTTTTTTTCTTATGCTTTAATTAAATGATCCTTAAAAAAAAAAAAAATATTGATCACATGTGTAACGCGTGTAGTTTTATACTACTACAGTTTAAAATATATGTAACGCGTGTTATTTTACACTATTATAATTTCGCATATTAAATGTATAATGCTTGTAATTCTACACTAGTTTTATGAAAGATACCATATATTTAAGTAATAAATAGTAATATAGATCACATGTGTAACGCATGTATTTCTATACTACTACGGTTTAAGATATATATAACGCGTGTCGTTTTACGCTATTAAAATTTATGCATATTAAATCTATAACGTATGTGATTTTACACTAGAATTTTCTCACTATAAGAAAACTGTTTTATAGCCACAGATATATCCGTGGTTATAGGTCTTAATTCGTGGTTATATCGGCCATAGCCACGGATAGTAACAAATATAATTCGTGGTTATTGTCCAAATATGGCAATTCGTGGCTACGCTTCCACGGATATCTACGAGATATGTCGCGGCTATATAGCCACGAATAACAAGAAAGACAGTCATGACTACAAAAGCCACAAAGCTACAAAATAGCCACAACATATTTTATGGCCTTAGTTACAAATTTCCATATAATATTTGATACAGTGCACATGCCGTATGGAACACGTCAATCCTCACTGAATTTAGTGTTCGACAATTTAAGTGTTTTTATTTTGGTGTTAAAGGATAACTATAAATCCTTATCTAGTTAGAATATCAAGTTAGTTAAGATTATTCCCTAGATGGTGTTGGTTTTCTCCTTTGTTTAAATAACTAACTTAGACCTCAGAAAGGGTCACGTTATATTATTGAATTCAGATTTATCAAAGAACTTATTCAAGCATTGCAAGGAGTACTTGCGCCTTTTGTCGATCTCGATTTCTTCTTAAAACCGTGATCGAATTCTCTGTGAATCGCCTCTCTCTCTTGAGTTCTCGATTCTTCGTTACTATGCTTCCGCTTCTCTATCAATTGGTATCAGAAACTCTTTTCGTTCGGGAGAAATTTTTTCCGATTGTTTCCATGGCAAAAAACACCAACAATCGGCAACAAACCTCGTGTAACACATGCAATCAGTCTCAATCAACTGTGGGCACGATGCAGCAGCAACAACAAAACGTGGATGGTACCATACATATACCTGCACCAGCTGTCGCAGATTGGTCGGAACTACGATCAGCGCTTTTAGCAATGCAGGAAAATATGCAAGCCACAATCCATGCTTCCATTTCCGAGTTGGTTACTCGTCTCATGGAACATGAACAAGCTATAGGTGACCGACAAAATGAGCGTGATCACATTCGTGGGGATAATCTGTCGGAGGTGAACTATGATGCCGATGATAATCGTCGTCGTAGGAGGCAACACGAGAATTTCCTGCGCCATGAGTGGATCGAGCTGATCAGTGGGAGCGATATTTTCGGGTCGACATTCTGAAATTTTAAGGAGGCGTGTGTGGTGGTGAATTGTTGGAATGGTTGGTCACGGTGGAAGAGATACTGGAATTCAAAAGGGTATCGGACGATCGTCGGGTACCGTTGGTGGCAATGCGGTTTAGAGGTCATGCAGCGTCTTGTTGGAAACAATTGAAATCCACAAGGACTCGTACTGGAAAAGAGCCAATTCACTCATGGGAAAAGCTCAAAAAGCATCTGCGGAAAACATTCTTGCCACATAGTTATGATAGGACGATTTACAATCATTTACAGAATCTCCGGCAGGGATCACACACAGTCGATGAATATGCGGAGGAGTTTTCTTTGTTGCTAACCCGCAACGAACTCTACGACAGTCCACTGCAGCTTGTGTCTCGCTTTATTGGTCGTCTCCGCCCAACTCTGCAAAACACGATGCAGCAATTTGATCCATCTTCCGTGAGTGAGGCGCATAGGAGAGCAGCTTCTTTTGAACAGCATGTTGGGATTATGTCCTGAAATCACATTGTACTCACTCTAGAGATAGTTGTATTGTCGAGATCGGAAAATTCATGTGATACTGGGTAATCATAATGTTTTGCTAGAAACCGCTTATGACAAATAAGTTGTAACTTATTTCCAGTATCGTGTGAACCTACAAGGTCACACACCTAAGCAAGTTGGACATAGTCCATATGGGATTGATCATTGGCAAATGGTCTGGTCGATGTGTATTGGATACACATCGAATATAGTTTTGATGAGGTGTGTCGATCGACACTGATAAGTGCGTCGGTCGACACAAGACGTGTGTCGATCGACACCACTAAGTGTGTCGGTCGACACAAGGCCGAAACCGAAACTGATGTTTTGGTTTATGTCAAGGTCGACATATATAAGTGATCTTATGTAATTTCGACCTAGTTGATCGTGTGCGCCGCCCAGAGTGTTTTCTCAGAGAGAAAACACAGAAACCTCAAGAAACTCAGTTCCCAGGAGATCCGAGCACCGGTACTAGCATCCCGGCGGATTCCAGCTTGTGTGCGTGTGGACTACAGTAGAGGCGCAGCATCTGAGGCGCTGGAGATCTCGTTTATCTGACCCTATTCCGCTGCCAGTCTCCAGGTAAACACGAAATCTGATCCATGATTCAATTAACTAGACCCTAGATCCTAGGCTATCTGGAACTCGCGAGAATTCTGAATCTGGTAGAATTGGCTCCAAGTTCCTACAGTGGTATCAGAGCCTTAGGGTTTTCCATTGAATCACACCTGTTGATTGAATTTGATGAGTTAAATTCGCAAGCTAGGTTGTTTGAGTTAGAACAGGTGAGATCGATCTGATCGATCTCCGATTCTGTGTTTTCGCACAGTGTCGATCGACACACTAGGTGTGTCGGTCGACACAGAGTGGCGAATTCGACAGAATCGGCGGCTAGGGTTTTTCGCGAAGAAAAACCGAAAGCCTACTGTGTCGATCGACACAGGTTGAGTGTCGGTCGACACAGAACAGATTCGGTCCAGTGTCGATCGACACAAGTTAGTGTCGGTCGACACATACCAAGCGAATGGTTAATCGGTTCAATTCGATTGGACCGGTTGTCATGCTTGGTTAAGTCCGAATAGATCGGTTTAAATTGGATGAGTTGGTTCAATTGGATTGAACTGATTATCTCAATTAGCATGAACCGATGGGTTGAATCAGTTTGATTGGATAATACGGTTCAATGGAATTGGACCGGTTATCGCAATTAGTTGAAACTGGTTAAAAAGGTTTAAATTGGATGAATTGATTCAATTGGATTGAACCAATTATCACAATTAGAATAAACTGATTTGAATGGTTAAGATCAGTTTGATCTGATAAGTCGGTTCAATTGGATTGAACCGGTTATCAAAACTGTCTTCGGTTAAAGTCTATGTCGACCGTCACACACGGGTTGTGTCGATCGACATGACCGGTTCGATGAAACGGGTTAATTGGATTAACCGGTTATTGAAGTCCGGTTTTATTTGGTGGTATCGATCGACAGACATAGTCTGCGTCGATCGATACAGTGCTCGAAATTCTGGTTATTGAACCTTGAATTTGCAGAGGCCAAACTCGACCTAAACCTTGATCAAAGCTTAGCTTCAATATGGTCAACTGTCAAGACTCATTTCGTTGTGTGATGGTCTAGCCAAGATCTTGGTGTCCACAATTACGTGAGTAAGGCAGGTAGTTATGTTGATGGATTTGCAGTGCTAAACATCAACAATTACATGACCTAAGAGATTGATCTGCTAAACTTTTTGGGTTTTAGTTTCCTCAACTAAATATCAAGTAACCTTGATGTCTTGCCCAATCTTGTCTACTGTCAAGACTTGTTTCGTTTGTTGGATAGTCTTGGAGTCCTTGGTATCCACTGCTACATGAGTAAGGCAGGTGATCATTGATAGACTTGCAGTGCAACTGTCAATGATCACAAGACTAAAGAGATTGGTTTACTTGACTGGGCTATCAGAAGTTCTGGGCCCAGAGACATCAGAGTGGATTAGACATAGTTTGTCTCATCCACAACCAAGAGTTGTACTGGGTACAATTAGCAATGATTTGCTTACCTAGATAACTAAAGTTTGGGTGATGGCGAGTCGCCCACTCAGATTTTAGTGAAGTATGGATCTTGTATCATTATATTCATAGAGGAAACATTGTTTGAATATAATGCGAGTTTTCTTATTAGATAAGATTTCTCATAATATACATAACTAAATCTTTGTTTTTCTTGGATTTCAGCTTATGTCTATGACTACTTTCTCGTTGCGATTCGTCCTTGAGAAGGACATGTTAAATGGATCCAACTTCCTAGATTGGTATCGGAATCTGAGATTCATTCTCAAGCAGGAGAGCAAGGACTATGTCCTTGAAAAGGCTCTTCCAGAAAGGCTTGGGACCGATCGCTCGCATGCAGCATATAATGCTTGGAATAAGAATTATATTGATGTGGTAGATGTGCATGATCTGATGTTGGCTACCATGAACTCGGACTTGAAGAGTCAATACGAGAACATGGAGTCGCCAATAGAGATGATCACCAGCCTGAAACTGAAGTTTCAGGATCTGGCACGAGTTGAGAGATTCCAGATGGTGAAGTCTCTAACTGAGTGCAAGCTACCAGAGGATGCTCCAGTAAGTCCTCATGTCATTAAACTGATGGGTTACATTGATAACCTGGGGAGACTGGAATGTCCTGTCAGCTTAGAGTTGGCCACTGACATCATTCTGCAGTCACTGCCGTCAAGCTATGACAAGTTCATTAAGAACTATATCAAGAAAGGCTTGACGAAGACGTTGACTGAGCTGCATGGCATGCTCAAAACAGCAGAGCAAAACATCATAAAGGGTAAAATATTTGAGAAATCTTGTGTTGGCAAGGGTAGAGACAGGGCCGTCCAGATTTGGAATCAGGATAAGCCTGTGTCATCTTATAAGCCCAAGTCGGGCCCGTCTGGTGTTAGAAAATGCTTCTACTGCGATGAGTCAGGGCATTGGAAGAGAGATTGCATTAAATTCTTGGAAGATTCACAAGAGATGAAGGAGATGTATGGTACTTCTTCTTCAGGTATTGTGTTATTAATTCAAGTTCTACGTTAGTATTGGATACTAGTTGTGGTACTGATATTTTAGAAATATGCACGACCTAAACAACAGTAGAACGTTGAAGAAAGGACAAGTGGAACTGCGTGTCTGGTATGAAGCAATGGTTTCTGCATGAGCCGTAGAGATTCTCCAATTGTAGGAGACTTTCATACTTGGTTTTAGAAATTAAGTAATTGCTACTATGTATCTGCCTTGTGCAGAAATGTCTTTCATTTTCTTGTAAGAATTTGGATGTTTTTCATTTTGATAAAAGACAAGTTTTGTTCTTTAGATCTTAATGAAATATTCTATGGTAGCACCCCATTTGGAATGAGTTTTATATCTTGAACCAATGTACGCTTGTACACATAACATAAATACCAAACACTTTAAGTCTGATGACTTGAAGTCGATTTTTCCTTAGCATAGTCATTTAACCATACAAAGTGAAGCGGATTCAGAAGTTCCATAGTTTTGGACTCATTTGATTATTAATCATTTGAGATATGAATTCTGCTCACTGGGCCAAATGACTAAGGCCCTTTTAGCAGAGCTAAAAGAAACGGGCCAGAGGCTTATTGGGCCTTACACATACTGATGTATGCGGCCCGATGAGCATTAGTGCCAAAGGAAATCTTCTGTACTTCATTACCTTATTGATGGCATCAATAAGTATGGTTGTGTTCATTTGATGAGACACGAGAAGGAATCCCTTGAGGAGTTCCAAGATGAAGTGTAGAACTAATTTGACAGAAGTATTGAGATCCTCGATTGAATCGCGGAGGAAAATACTTGAGTCAAGAATTGGGTGATCATCTAACAGAATGAATCGGATCTTATTAGATATGCTCCGATTAATGATGAGTCACAGGAATCTTCCATAATCATTTAAGAATACGTTCTAAAATGTCTATGTTTACGCTAAATTAGTTTCTATCAGAATCAGT
Source organism: Orychophragmus violaceus (assembly GCA_030180135.1). Classification (NCBI taxonomy): domain Eukaryota; kingdom Viridiplantae; phylum Streptophyta; class Magnoliopsida; order Brassicales; family Brassicaceae; genus Orychophragmus; species Orychophragmus violaceus. The sequence continues at coordinate 99,925,368 of CM058239.1, forward strand.
GAAAAACACCACATTGGATGTGGACTGGGTGATTTCCAAATTTGTTTTTCTGATTAATTGGGATTGCAAGGTTTGTGTAAGAGAGTAGTCAACAAACAAACTTGAACCCATATCTGATAAGGTGTACCTCGCTGGTTGTCCTAAAGGAAACCAAGGCTTGCTACTTTTGCAACCAATCCGAGGACAAAGTATTGTTGTTCGGAACTGTGTCTTTTGAGAAAGATCGTACTTTCAAAAGGAACAGTGGGAGTAAAAGTACACATCGAAGAAATTCGATAAACACAGGAGGCTGCTCAACCTGTTGAGGGAAAGCAGCGGTGAGATCTACAAAGTACTGTAGGATCTGCACCCGTGGAGCCTGAAATTCGCAGATCCGAAAGGATCCGTCACTAACTCGAGAGTGATTTCTCGTAACCAATTGTCGTGATCTATTGATCATTGAAAAGTGACGAGCATGCGAAATTCAAAGAAGCGATGGTGAGCCCCAACTCCGAAAATTGGATGGGTATGCATGTTAGCTTCACCGATCCATTTCTGGATTGAAGCAAACATCTTGGAGTTGGAATCAACATTCTGATAATGTGGTCAAAAGTTTTGACTTGATCAGAAAGAAATGAAACCATGCGTTTACAAGAAGACTAGTTGGAGCGTAATTGCAAGTCTCACACCGTATGTACGTAATGTACCTAATCTCATAAACGACGTTCCGACGCCAAAGTCTTATCAAGATTTGAATCGGAAGTCAAATTTAACAATTGACATGGGAGAAGGCCGTGAAAGTTCTTGGAATAATGATCCATTGGAATGGATCAGAAAGGCTAATTGGATCGTGTCAAAATCCTTATGTTAATAAGGTATTAGACAGTCCAAATGTGCTTGATTCCAAGAATGGCTTCATACCAAAGGTCTTGTGGCAATACCAATATTAGCAAGAAGAAGTGTTATTGAACACTGTCTGAACTAGTATTAATGAGTGTATTTACTATGCTGATGCAATAGAATCCATCATGAATGCCATATTTGCGCTCGTCTAGATGCAGCTTACGCATAAAGCATGACGAGAAAATACCAAAAATGTTCCGGTAATAGTCATTGAACAGTTACCAGAAATATCCCAAGTGTTTGAGAAACACTAAGGATAGGTTCGTGGTGAACTAAGGAAATGACGAACCAGTTGAAAGTAGTTAGACGGACAAAGACGATTCCCGGTTCCCACCTGGTTATGTCTCTTTGTCTGAATAGCGGTGCTATCTGTTGGAAAGGCTCCAAGCAGTGGACCGTAGAATAGTGCTTTTATCTGAATGGCGGTGTGGTTTGTTGAAATTGTTTCAAGCAATAACACTGCAGTCTATCCCACAACTTAAGCACGGAATTTATTCTGAGTGCTGTAGGTATAAGATATCTGAAGAGATGATCTTGATTCTAGTGGGAGTAATTTTAGTTATGTTGTAAACTTTACATAGACATGCTATGGTAGTATTTATGTAAGTCAAACTGACATCGGAATTATTTAATTATTGGATAATTAAATAATAGTCCCAAGTAATTTATGTTCATCATATAGGTCATCAAGTTGAGGACTTGATCATGAAACCCTATAAGTAAAAGATGACATAAATTATGATTGTCCCTAGTCGAGGTTGTTGAAGTGGGGCACCAATAACCGCGCGAGACTAGTATGTGAGGTGACTGTTGGACTAAGTTTCATGGAGTCAATGATATGATTATCACAGTCAGTCACATAGATATATGTTGGTGAACATATGATCGGACATGACCCGCTAATGAGAACTCCACAGGATTGTTATATCAGTGTCATGGGAGGTTATCATTACAACTATAGAGTATAGTCCTTAGACCTGAGTTCATCATGCTTTCTAGCATATGAATTGGTGCGTTTTGACCTTGTCAAACGTCGTTCCGTAACTGGCGGCTATAACGGCATTGCTTAGGCGTATCATGAAGTATGTGTAGAAACAGGGATGGAACAAGATGGGATTTGTCCCTCCTAGAACGGGAGATAAATATCTCAGGGCCCATCGAAGATTTGATACTGAGAAAATGCATGGCCGTGCTCAAACGAGGTGATTGTCAGTCGTTTGTTTTATCAGTATAAATCAGGAGTTCGATGAACATGATGTTGGCTATAATAAGGATGACACAGACTCTTGCCTTATGCCATATCGAGATATAGAGACGAAGGGATTATAGGAATAGGTGATTCCAGTACAAGTGGGAGATTGTTGGGATTATGTCCTGAAATCACATTGTACTCACTCTAGAGATAGTTGTATTGTCGAGATCGGACAATTCATGTGATACTGGGTAATCATAATGTTTTGCTAGAAACCGCTTATGACAAATAAGTTGTAACTTATTTCCAGTATCGTGTGAACCTACAGGGTCACACACCTAAGCAAGTTGGACATAGTCCATATGGGATTGATCATTGGCAAATGGTCTGGTCGATGTGTATTGGATACACATCGAATATAGTTTTGATGAGGTGTGTCGATCGACACTGATAAGTGCGTCGGTCGACACAAGACGTGTGTCGATCGACACCACTAAGTGTGTCGGTCGACACAAGGCCGAAACCGAAACTGATGTTTTGGTTTATGTCAAGGTCGACATATATAAGTGATCTTATGTAATTTCGACCTAGTTGATCGTGTGCGCCGCCCAGAGTGTTTTCTCAGAGAGAAAACACAGAAACCTCAAGAAACTCAGTTCCCAGGAGATCCGAGCACCGGTACTAGCATCCCGGCGGATTCCAGCTTGTGTGCGTGTGGACTACAGTAGAGGCGCAGCATCTGAGGCGCTGGAGATCTCGTTTATCTGACCCTATTCCGCTGCCAGTGTCCAGGTAAACACGAGATCTGATCCATGATTCAATTAACTAGACCCTAGATCCTAGGCTATCTGGAACTCGCGAGAATTCTGAATCTGGTAGAATTGGCTCCAAGTTCCTACACAGCAGTCACGCAACACCAGCAATTGGTCGGGACAGACTTCGCGGGGTCCCATGACAGAATCTTATCCATCTACTCCACCACTCAAAGAGTCGGATGCTACGGGACCTATCACACGCGCAAGGGAACCGGCAAATGATCAGCAACTACGCCGCTCAACGCGCCCAAATGCTCTCCGACGTTACAGCTGTGGAGAACCAGGACATCGTCAGACTGCGTGTCCACACCAAAAGCGACGCGGTCTGGTCATTGAGGAAGACAAGCGCATCGTTGATGATGTTTATGACTCATGTGAAGACGTTGAGGAAGGTGATAACATGGTCGATCATCCAACAACATTCGATGTCGGTTACATGCTTGTTTTGCGTCGGTCGTGTATGTTGCCTAAACGACAAGATGACCAATGGCTTCAGACCAATATATTTCGCTCGTCGTGCACTATCAAGGGTCGTGTGTGCAGTTTTATTATTGATTTAGGGAGCTGTCGAAACGTTATTTCGGCTGATGCGGTCGACAAGCTCGGGATTGCTCGTGAGGCTCATCCAGTGCCGTATATACTTGGTTTGTTGAATGAGGATGCCAGTATACGCATCTCTCAGCGTGCCTTGGTCTCGTTTTCTATCGGTGAATTCTACAGGGAAAGAACGTATTGCGACATAGCTCCGATGGATGTCAGCCATTTGTTGTTGGGACGCCCTTGGGCGTAGGATAGAAAAGTATTACATGATGGAGCTCAGAACACATATAGCTTCATTTGGTAAACTCATAAGATTCTGCTCATACCGTCACGAGAGTTGTCTTTGACGGCACCGCCTTCTCCACAGAAACAGAGGACGACCTCCAAGCCAACTCTACTATACTCATACTCGAGTTTCTTGTCTAAATTTCGTGGGGAGGGTCTAGCTTTTGCATTAATTCAGTCCTCATCGAGTCATGCTGTTTCTTAGGTGTCAACTTCTGTGTTTTTCTCTTTACTTCTGAAATTCAAAAACGTCTTTCCTGAAGATCTCCCGACAAATCTACCTCCTCTACGCGATATATAACACCATATCGATTTGGTCCCGGGTGCAGTACTTCCAAATTGTCCTCACTATCGTATGAGTCCTCTGGAGCACGAAGAACTGTGCAGGGAAGTCGAAGATCTGTTGCGTAAAGGTCAAATAAGAGCAAGTATGTCGCCATGTGTTGTGCCTTTTATAATGGTTCCCAAGAAAGACAACACTTGGCGTATGTCCGTCGACAGAAGGGCCATCAATAAGATCACTGTTCGTTACCGTTTTCCGATACCGCACCTTGACGATTTGTTGGACCAGATTGGCACTGCGTTGATATTCTCCAAGATAGACCTGAAAAGCGGGTATTACCAAATTCGAATTCGGCCCGAAGATGAATGGAAAACTGCCTTCAAAACGCGTGAAGGCTTATTCGAGTGGCTTGTCATGCCTTTTGGGTTGTCGAATGCTCCCAGCACTTTTATGAGGGTTATGAACCAGGCTTTGCCACCTTATATTGGCAAGTTTGTCGTCTTTTACTTTGACGACATCTTGATTTTCAGCTCCTCAGACGCAAAACTTGCTCAACACATTCGCCAGATGCTCCTCATTCTGCGGCAGGAACAATTCTTTGCAGCTAGGAAGAAGTGCGATTTCGGCGTACAAGAGGTTTGTCCGTGGACTCTCGCAAATATAGATACGATTCGTACTTGGCCAGCGCCATAGATGGTTACAAGGGTACGCAGATTTCATGGGTTGGCGTCATTCTATCGTTGTTTCATTCAGCATTTCAGCTCGATCATGGCCCCGATCACGGAGTGTATGAAAGAAGGTAAGTTTTCATGGTCACAATCATCAGCTAATGCGTCCGATTTGATCAAAGCAAAGCTAACAACGGCTCCGACTCTCATCTTACCCGATTTCGCGATCACTTTTGAGATACATTGTGATGCTTCCAAGCTAGGCATCAGAGCGGTTCTTAGTTAGACAGGACGGCTAGTGAAACATTGAGTGGAGCAAAGATACGTTACAGTATGTATGACGTTGAGTTCTATGCATCGGGAATTCATTCTATTCACGGACCATGATGCGTTGCGGCATCTTGATAGTCAAGGTAAGTGTCTTTGTGTCATGCTTCTTGGCTCTCGTACCTGCAATAGTTCACATTCTCTATTCAGCATCTGTCTGGGAAATCCAACAAGGTTGCTGATGCGTTAAGTAGGGAGCACGGATTGATCACGACAATGGCCGCATCGGTTCCTGATTTTGCTTGTTTGGCTGACATGTACACCACAGTCGCTTCTTTGCAAAAAAATTTGGAGATGCAGAACTGGGCCTCACGGCGGATTATACAACTCATGATGGCTTTTTGTTTCGAGGAAGCCGACTGTGTATTCCTGATTGTAGTTTGAGGCTACAAATCGTCAGTGAACTTCACAGTAGAGGTCACGTGGGCAGTGATCGTACACTACAACTTGTCTCCGAGAAATACTTCTGGCCATCTCTTCGCCGAGATGTTGAAAGATTTATGGAAAGGTGCCGTATTTGCAAACACGCCAAGGGTAAAGTGTAACACCCACGTTTCTGTAAACTGACCGGGGCAGGTCAAGGCGGTAAACACAGTACGTGTTCCGATCCAACAAGTGTTGGGTTAAGACCGAATCAAGCATGATTCAGTAAAGGATTCCGGATTATCGAGTAACTCAGTCATGATCAAGGGGATGATCGAATGAATGAGTAAGGATGCATAAACAAGATGAATGGACTGAGTAGTGGAATGAACTAGACTAACTTGGGCGATGCCGAGCTAGAACTGGTTATTCTAACTGTTTAAGCTGAACTGACGGTTAAGTCCGAATGAACGGATTTATCGGATCAAGTGGTTGGATCCGGACATGATGTTGGACGATTAGTTAACTGCCGGTATAAGCTGGGATTAATCTGAATGCGCTCGTTTATGAAGTAAATGAGCGGGAACGGTTATAAAGAGAGAGACACACTGAATTAACATGGGGAATAGTTATTTAGCGGTTACTGGGCGGTTTGGAAGAAAGAAACCGTCTGGAATGAATAAAAAGGAAAAGACGTGGAAAAGGGTGGACATGCTGGTCCGCAGAGACAAGGGGATGGAGAGAAACAAAGTAAGGAAAAATCAGGCAGAAATACTCGGGGAATCATGGAAGGAATGTCGGGGATTCTGGTCCAGGAAAGGAAAGGCGATTGTGATTGCGAGATGCTGAGCCGCAGAGGCGGTTATTGAGTGTGGTCTGATGGAGGGTTGTTACTGCGATCAGACGGGAGTGGTTATAGGACGGATCGATGGGAACAGACAGTACCAGGATTGATCGAGTGCGACTAACGGATTGACGATTCAGTGTAAGGATCGTGATCGTGACTAAGGTGTGGGCGGTTTCTGGAATAAGGGTGATCGGATTGATGATCCGGGCTATACGATGCTGACTCGAGCAAGCGTCTGCAGCAATGTGTTCTGAACGGAGTGGTCGTTACGGGATGCGGCGAATTCTGGCTGGGCAATAGAGCGGTTACTGGGGTAAGCAATTCAAACTGATGGTTAAGCGGTTACCGGGTTATGATCGTTCTGATCAGGCTGATTGGAACGATATGCGGACAAGACATTCTGTTCGCATCCAAGGACGATGCAACAGATACGGATAAAGGGACTGATGAACCGGATTGGATAGTTGTTCTTATCAAGCAAGACGGACTGATCGGTGGGGATCGAACTGACTGATTCAAGCGGTTATTAGGAAAACTACGGTCAAGTGCGAGATCGATTCTGTGGACTGAGGCGATGGGTAATGCGCAGATTATGAGTGAAGCGAGTGCGTGGTTGACGCAGAATGATCTGATCGTGATCATCCGGATCGGATAGGCGATCAATGGATCGCAGTATGGCTGTTATGATCGAGAGTCCGTGGTTCAGCAGTGCGAACGTGGACTGGATTCTGTGGACTGACTGGCCGAGATGGATAGACTGACTGGCTGAAACAGATAGACTCACTGGCTGAGACGGATAGACTGACTGGCCGAGACAGATAGACTGACTGATCCGAGATAGATAGACTGGCTGGTTGAGACGGTATGGACTAACTGAAATCTGCGAAGCAGTGTGACTGTTCTGAGGCAACTGGACTGACTATGCGGATTGACTGATTGGATTGACTGTTATGCCGGATTGATGACTTAACGTCATCTCTTCTCGTTACTGAGATATGTGGGGCTGGTTGGTTGATTGTCTTAGTACCGAGAGGATGTCTGACAGTGAACGCGGATAAGGATGCTAAATGTCGAAGATGAGACAAGGACTTCGGATTATGAAGTGTGCATGGACCAACGAGGATTCTGACTCGACAATTGGCTAAGGTACATGTTAGTATAGCCAAGTATTATTCTAAAGAACTGAATTAGAATGGATTAAGTGATCGGAACTATCTAAGTTAGAACTTATATGGTTGGACTGGATATTTAGTATTGGAACCTCAGAAGGAATTTGAAAGAAAAGATTTTAAAAATTCAAGGGGGTTCACGGATAATCTGACCGGATTTAAAAGACTTAGTTTTCGGGTAGGAAAACTGGGTCAGGGCGTTTCATAAAGCCTCTAACGCAGTCTTATACCTGCCTCTTCCCATCCCAACACAGCCCTGGTCAGACATCAGTATGGATTTCGTCCTCGATCTGCCTTGTACTCAATGAGGACACAATTCGATATTTGTCATGGTGGATCGTATTTCTAAGATGGCCTACTTTGTTCCTTGCAAGAAGACTACATATGCGGTAAGTGTTGCCATTATATTCTTTCGAGAGATTTATAAGCTGCATGGTCTTCCTCTATCAATTGTCTCAGATCGTGATACTCGGTTCATGAGTCATTTTTGGCGATCACTTTGGAAGCTGATTGGAACTAGTATTGATATGATCACAACATATCATCCTCAATCGGATGGCTAGACTGAAGTTACTAATCGGGAATTGCGCGATATGTTGCGTTGTTTGGCCAGAGAAAATATAAATCGTGGGATGGTAAACTTTGTCAAGCTGAGTTTGCGCACACTCACACGTTTAACCGGAGCTTGGGCTACTGTCCTTTTCGTGTGGTGTATGTCATCACTCCTCGCTGCCCACTGGATCTGTCCACGGTTCCTGATAGAGCTCATCATCATGGAGAGGCGATTTATTTTGTGTCAGAGTTGCAGACAATCCATAGTCTCGCGAAGGACAACTTGGAAGCAACAGCCGCGAAGTACGTATCAGCGGCTGACGTCAAACGCAGGGAGGTAATTTTTGAACCAGGAGATTTAGTTTGGGTGTATCTCACTCGTGAGAGGTTGCCAATGCACGATTACAATAAGTTAAATTCCTGCAAGATTGGTCCGGTGAAGATCCTTGAGCGTATAAACGCAAATGCTTACAGTGTAAAGCTTTCTCCTGAGCTAAAGACGTCTAATGTGTTCAACGTCAAACACTTGTCATCGTTTCATGGTGATAACGAGGAAATTTCTTTGTGGGTGAAGTCTATACCACCCGGAGAGACCTGATGCAGCACACATGTCATATGGAACACGTCAATCCTCACTGGATTTAGTGTTCGAAAATTTAATTGATTTCAGTGTTTTTATTTTGGTGTTAAAGGATAACTATAAATCCTTATCTAGTTAGAATATCAAGTTAGTTAAGATCTTCCCTAGATGGTGTTGGTTTTCTCCTTTGTTTAAATAACTAACGTAGACCTCAGAAAAGGTCATGTTATATTATTCAATTCAGATTTATCAAAGAGCTTATTCAAGCACTGCAAGGAGTACATGTGCGTTTTGTCGATCTCTATTTCTTCCTGAAACTGTGATCGAATTCTTTGTGAATCTTGTCTCTCTCTTGAGTTCTTAATTTTTCGTTACTAAGCTTTCGCTTCTCTATCAATATTTCATGGCTTTCTAAAAAACTACAAAAAAATAATTTGATATAATAATTATTAAAATTAAATAAATTACAAATTAAATAAAATTAATTTACAAAAAATAAATACATAAATAAAATAAAATAAGACAACCGTACGTACCACCACCGCTACTCCTTAGACCACCTCCGCTGCTCCGGCGAAGAACGACCTCTGCTGCTGCACCATCACGTCACCACTGCCTCTTGCATAACGTCATCATCGTTGAAGTTATCCAGACTCATAAATCTGTCTCCACGTTTCTGCCGAAGGAGACGCATCCCTTTTCACGGAGAAAACAATTTTTTTGCTTGCGATCAGCTCTACTTAGCTGAAATTCAGAAGAATTCCAAAATGAAATGATTCTCATAGATCAAAGTAATATTAAAGGCCAATAAAAAGGATGAGATCTAAAAGGTCGTTGATGACTGACATGGCGACAAAGGTAACCCAAGGAGTGACGAGCTGAGCCAAGGTGGCTAATTTCTCACCGTAGTCATCTAAAATTCCACTTCCGACGCCGGATCTGTTATCGGCAAACGCATATCAACTAGCCGACGAGCCTCTATCGACTCAAGGCTCCTCGATCCAGCACCCTCGCGTTGAGAGTCCTCGATCCAGCATCCTGGCTTTGCTGGATCCAGCGATTTGTCACAAAAAGACAAACTATTATGAAGAAAGAAATTTGGATGAAGGATGAAGAGTTTGTAAGTTGAAGATGAAGGGTACTAGATAGATATATAGATAGATAGATAGATAGAGAGAGAGAGAGAGAGAGAGAGAGAGAGAGAGAGAGAGAGAGAGAGAGAGAGAGAGAGAGAGAGAGAGAGAGAGAGAGAGAGAGAGAGAGAGAGAGAGAGAGAGAGAGAGAGAGAGAGAGAGAGAGAGAGAGAGAGAGAGAGATGTGTGTTCTGAGCCGTTGATTAATTTTAATCAATGGTGCTTGTTGTGATCCGTGTGAGATTTTTTTAGCCAATAGAATTATTTGTTCTTTTTAAAATTATATATTAAATTCTGACATTAGGTTTAGAATGGTTATTTTTTTAGTTATATTTTTGTTATTTTTACCAAACTCTCTAAATTGTATTTGATTTTGATTAATTAAAATGATTACATCTGATTTTCATTTCTGGTTATATGACTTTTTCTTAAAAATGTTAATTTTAGTTATGAATATATATAATAATTAAATTATCGTTTAAGATTTTTAAATTCATTATTAGTATGAAAATATTAGTATAAAAGAGTAGATTTGAAAAATAATTTTTTTATTAGTGTAATTAGAGTTTTAGTTATTAGATTTTTGTTTATAGTTTATAATTTTAGAGTATATTTAGGGTTTAGGGTTTTGAATAGCCACATATAGCTACGAAAGTAGTCGTGGCTATAGCTACGAATCGCCACGAAGAATCCACGAATATTGTCGTAGTTGTCTGTGGCTACATGCTTCCACGATATTTTCGTGGCTATTTGTATCTATATTTGCCACAAATAGCTAAGAGGTTGGGTTGTGGCTATATAACCATGAAAGGTTTCGTGTGTAGTCATGGTTATGTCCTTCTACGACTTTTTGTTGCTATTCGTAGCTAAGTTTCCACGGATAGCCACAATTATCATTTTGTGGCTAAATAGTCACAAACAGACACAAATTTTTACGAAATATGAGTTTTGAAATTCATGACTATTTTGCAGCTATTCGTAGCTTGAAAAAATAGCCACGAACAATTCGTGGCTTAGTCGTGGCTATTTACAATTTTTTTTATAGTGTATGAAAGATGCTAGAGATTTAAGTAATAAATTGAGTAGATCACATGTGTAACGCGTGTAGTTCATGCTATTACCCTTTAAGATATATATATATTTTTTTTTTTGCATAAAGGCAACTTTAAGATATATTTAACGCGTGTTGTTTTACATTATTAAAATTTTATGCATATCAAATGTATAACGTATGTGATTCTACACTAGAATTTTATGAAAAAATGTCATATTTAGGTAATAAATAGTAATATAGATCATATGTGTAACGTGTGTGGTTCTATACTATTACGGTCCAAAAAATATAATATGCATGTCGTTTTATACTATTATAATTTTGTGCATATCAAATGTATAACATATATGATTCTATACACTAGAGTTTTAAGAAGATGTCAGAGATTTAAACAATAAATAGCAGTATAGATGTTTGATTCTTATAACGAGCAATAGATATGTGGAACATTCCTTTCAGAGTAATACTTAGGTTCACCCCTAGAGGTGAACCCCTTAATTCACCTCATTTTCCTATATCTAATCAAAGTGCCATATCATATTATGATTAAAATTAAAGTTAAAAAATTCAGAAAATAAGAAATCAAGTTTCACGTTTTCTTTTAACACTGTGAGAGCAATTTGGTTTTGGTTTTGAGAACTTCACAATTCTAAAGCTAAGCTTGAGGCACTGTGGGAAGTTGAATCCAAGAGTCACGGATATGAGAGATTCGCTAATTAGATGGATTAGACAAGACTAATTCGCTGTTTGAAGGGCTCGAAGAACAATGTCGATCTAAACCTTGATTAGAATCGAGGTGAAACAAGACACCGGGAATCATTTCGTGTTAAAAGAGATGATAGAGTCAATGAAGGTGGATGAGAAGAAGAAAGGTAGTGGAAACTCAATTTGGGTGGCTAATGATAAACCAGAGAAAGAGCAATTGCCAAGAGCTAATCGGTCATCTTGTGAGGAACGAGATGATGATATGATCTTTGAAGAAGAACCAGATGATAATATGTGGCTAGAGATCAAAAATAGATTAAATGGAAATGACGCAAGAAGAGACCAAGGGTGTGACAACGCAGCTTATCGAAACTGGAATAGGCAATAGAGTTTGTGTAGGAAAACGTGGCAAGAGGCGATAGAGTCAAGCGTGCCTAGGATGATCGGTGAAGTGGTTTATGGAGTAAGTCCGGTGTTAGTTGCACTCGCTGTTGGGAGATTCATTGATGGTAAAAGTTAATAAACTGACATCTCAGGGAAGTTCTACGTGCTGATGTATTGATTTTGTAAGGCATAGTTTCGTTTTTGGTACATAACCTCTTAATCGACATATTCTATTTCTCTATTCGTTTGGAAATTACAGTGTTTGAGGCTAATGTAATTAGCACTACTCCATAATAAAAGAGCTTTTCTCAAGATCAAATAGAAAAACTACTAATCATTGTAATCATCATTGATCCTACAAAACAGTGTAGTAGTTTCTAAGAAACCACTAATTAACCTTAGTGAAATAATTGTATTAGGATTAAGGAAAATCGAAATGAACAAGCTGTGTCCACGCACATACTGTTTTTTAAGTCTTTAACAGCTTGCAGCTTCTTTGAAAAAATCAAGACCATCGAAATTGGGGAAGCACATGAAAGTTAAGGCCTTGTTTTGAGCTCTTCTTAATCCACTTTGACGTTTTGATTTGATTCACCCAGTCAACATAACTGTTAGAGAAAGAAACACACAAATTCAGTATCAAACATTACAAAACCAAATTTCTTAGAAAATAGTTGGTCCCAATCTGAAACATACTTTTGGGTGGAGAGATTTCCAGCCACCACAACCATGAACAAGTGCAATATAAGAAGAAAAGAATTGTCTCTCATAATCATACAAAGCTGAGAATTCTACACAACAATTATGAAAGAGATGAATTCATCACTAATTTTCTCTCTGTAAACGTAAACGTAATCAAAATCGTAAACCACATCTTCTCGATTTGGATTCAGCTTTCCTCAGTGCCTCAATTTTAGCATCAGATTCACCGGCGATGCCGTCATTCGTTTTGGATCAACATTGTTCTCCGAGCCTTTCAGACAGCGAATTAGTCTTGTCTAATCCATCTAATTAGCGAATCTCTCATACCCATGACTCTTGGATTCAGCTTCCCACAATGCCTCAAGCTTAGCCTTAGAATTATGAAGTTCTCAAAACAAAAACAAAATTGCTCTCACGGTGTTAATAGAAGACGTGAAATTGATTTCTTATTTTCTGAAATTTTTAGCTTTAATTTTAATCATAATATGACATGGCACTTTGATTGGATATAAGAAAGGGAGGTGAATAAAGAGGTTCACCTCTAGGGGTGAACCTAAGTATTACTCTGAAGAGTAATGGCATCTTGAACAATAAATAGTAGTAGTTTTCTTTTCGTCAATAACTATTCATTAGATATGATTTGAACAACGGATTCAAATAGTGTAATATGACTCCTTAGAATTTTCTTATTTGTAGACCTTTTTAATCTTTTTTTTTGCATCAAAAACTTCATTTTATTAACCTTGTGGAAAGTGGCTAGTTTCAGCTAGCCCATTGAAAAGTCCGAAGTTACAAGAGGTAGCAAGTTGTCTCGTGATCGCAACCCTTTAGCAAGAGCGTCTGTACGGATATTAGAATATCTATGAATAAACATTAGCTAAAAATCTATTAAAGAAGCTCGTAAAAACTTAAACTCGTCCAATTCCGCCTCCAATGCTGGCCATTCTTCATCTTTCTCTATAATCTTTACCAACTGTTCACAATCTGTTTCCAGGAGCATTGATAAGTGTTATCGTTGCAGTAGCTCTTTCATTGACCAGAGTATACCTTCAATCTCGGCATGTAGAGGGGACGGTATATCAATACAAGCCCGTTGTCCCGTTAGAATGGTAGTATTACCGAGAATTAGAATGAATCCTAACCCTGATTTTGATTCTTTACTTAGCCATGAAGCATCCACGTGACATTTAAAGCTTGTGTACAGAGGTGCATGTCCTTCATCTGTCTGCTGTTCATCATCTTCCATGTCTGCAGCTGGTAGGATTTGAGCAACTTTCCAAGACTGTGCTTCATGATTCGCGAGCTGGACTGTATATTTCAGTGAGACTGTCACTCTGGTGAAGATTTTCTCATTTTGTGCTTTCCAAATGTACCAAAGAAGGCACGGGAACACTTCTAGAGAGGAGTCAGGGATCTTCTGCTCCTTCGCTCGCAGCAAAAGGTAGTCAAAGTTGCACAATAAGGCGCTACTCGGGAACACACCCGGACCAGTGGGAATTGATGAGATTGCCCAACAATGAAGCGCAGGCGGACATTCGAAAATTATATGATTAATGGTTTCATTCTCTGCGACACAGCGTTGACATGACAGATCAATTCCGCAATGGCGATCTACAAGGCGCCTCGTCGATGCAATGTACCCTGAGATCGCCTGCCATAAGAAGTTTTTGATTTTCAACTTTTTTTCAGTCTCCATACTTGTTTTATAAGAACCGTCGTACTTGGTTCCGGGAGTTCACTTATCTTCTCAGCTTTTCGTTGTGCGTTAGCAATAGCATATTCCTCTTTCAATGTGTACAATCCTGATATAGTTTTATCCCAACTATAGTTGTCATTGCGATTCGATAGTGAAATCCTCATCGACAGGATTAGCCGGATGAATTCCGCTGAAATAAACTCCCGGATGAGACCCAGTTCCACTGTTTCGTATCGAAATCTATCAGGTGATCTACCCTCAAGTTTGGATCCTGGCCATTTTCATTATCCCTTGTTGGGCGTGTTCTGCTATCCGGTATCCAGTTATCTTGCCACACCATTGTCCCTGTCCTGTTCCCGATTGTACGCCGAAGCCCATCTCTCAGAATCGGCTTTGCGGCCATGATACTTTTCCAGCACAGAGATGGGTTGCTTACTTTATCGACGAGTATAGGGTTGGAGTATCTGTAGTAACGTCCTTTTATTACTCTTGGTATCTAACCAGAATCTGGCTATCGGGCTTGCTAGCTTTTTTTGTTTTTTCTTTGGGTAGCAGAAAACAAGACATATAAAAGGTTGGGATTACTTGTACCACAGACTTGATTAGAACTTCTTTCCCACCTTTCGATAGGAATTTGGCCGACCAGGTCATTGTCCTCCCATTCAAACGATTTTGTGTATATGCAAAGACCTTCTTCTTGGATCCACAAATTTGTTCCGGCATTTCCCAAGTACATGCCCATTCCACACTCTTTTTGTATCCCAAATGATCTTTTCAGATCTGTTTAAGGGATGCTACTACCTTAGAACCGAACAGAACTGAAGATTTGGATTTATTTAGTTGTTGTCCTGAGGCATAACCGTAGACTTCAATGATACGCATTAACTCTTGACATTGGAAAGTCTCTACTTTACAAAAGAAAAGGCTGTCGTTTGTGAAGAGAAGATGAGAGATGGATGGACATGCTCTTGCAATATTTAACCCTTCTACCTTCTTAGATCGTTCCGCATCTCGAATATGAGATATAAACACTGCGGTGCATAAGATGAACAGAGAGGGAGATAGGGGGTCGCCTTGGCGAAGTCCTCGTGACGAGGTAATATAGCCTTTTGCCTCTCCGTTGATGAGAACTTTATAAGAGACGGTTTTAACGCACGTCATGATTATTTTTAGACATATATCGTTGAACCCCATCTTTATTAGCAAAGCTTCCAGGAAATTCCATTCTACTCTATCGTATGTTTTGCTCATATCATTTTTGATAGAACATACTTCGAATTGCATCTCTGATTTGTGCGTAAAGCATGGAATAATTCATGGGCGACTAAGATATTACCAGTGATGAGTCATCGAGCCACAAAGGCTGATTGTGTTTCGGAGATAAGATTCAGGAGCAGTCTCTTTAATATAGTCGAGATGATCTTGGAGATTATTTTATAGTTGGCATTGCCGAGGCTTATCGGTCGGAAATCAGACATCTGAGATGGTTGATCTACTTTAGGTATCAAACCAATGTTTTTTTGGTTCCACCGCTCATCTAGATCTTCTGTCTCAAAAAACTCTCGTACCACTTTGATCACATCTTTACTAATAATGTTGCAGAATCGTTGATAGAATAAACTTGTCATTCCGTCAGGACCCGGCTCTTTATCCGGGTTAATCTCGAAGACCGCATCCTTGATTTCTTTATCTGAAGGAGATTTCATCATAATCTGGTTCATACCTTGTGTGACATCCATGGTAATAAACCGGAGGGCATCCTCAACCTTTGTTGGATTAGATGAGTCGAAAAGGTCTTGGAAGTAACTTGTGGCTACCTGTTCTATCTCTTCATATGTTTCCACCCACTGGTCACGCCCGTTTTTTAGTTTAGTCACTCGATTCCGAGCTCGTCTTTGCTTAGTGATTGCTTGGAAGTACTTAGTATTTCGGTCACCTTCCCGAAGATAGATGGCCCGACTTTTTTTCTCCAGAAGATTTCCTCTTCCCGGAAAGCTGCACACAACTTCGACTTTAGGTCAAGTTCCTCTTAATTCGATAAAGCGTCATCTCCCTTGGCCTTGTCTAGCTTATCTTTAATACTTGCTATGAGTTTCTCGTTATTTGTTGGGTTTGACTTCTTCCAAACCGAGATCATCTTTCTGCTGTTACTGATCTTCCCAACAATATCAATATGGTCTTTGTCCGAGTTCATACCTCATCCTTCCTTTACTACCCGCGAGAAGCCTTCTTTCGATAGCCAACGTCTATCAAATTTAAAACCTCTTCTTCTTCGACCCTCATGATATTTGAATCGGTGAGAATAAGGCGGTGATCCGAACCCCGTCTTAGAAGATACTCCACATCAATGTGTTAAAAAGGTTGTGCCAGTCTTCATTACAAACCGCTCGATCAAGACCACACTGAATTCTTCCTGATCTCCTTCGACCTGACCTGGAGAAAGAATTCACTTTAAAGGGAAATTCAAGCATACCACAATTTGATAGCATAGTCTGGAATGGCCGGAAGGATGAATCTGAACGTTTTCGTCCCCCTCTTTTTCACCATGATTTATTATTTCATTGAAGTCCCCCATCATCATCCATGCTCCTTTTCTTTGTGTGCCAATGCGAGTTAAGCGTTCCCAAACTTCTATCGGTATTCAGCAACTGGATCACCATACACAAAGGTTATGAAAACCTTGTGTCCTTATACAGTGGCTTCGATATCAATCAATCGATTGTTCGAGAATATAATCTTCACCTCAAAGTCATTCATGTAAAACAAATCCAAACCACCGCTTATACCAATTGGTTCCACGGTGAATAATCTATCATAACCAAATTCAACTTGAAAGTCTTGAAAAAAGAAAAAATTTGTTTTTTTTGTTTCAAAAAGGAAAAGAAAACTAGAAGAAAAACATCAATGCAACTCCCGCATGTGCTGCTTGGTCAGGTACGCTACCGCCCCCTGATAGTTCCATGCTATTACACTCATATCTGAGTATTGGGTGGTTTCTAAGACCCCACCGAACCTAAATTTGAAGAAGTTTTGTTTCCTTTCGAAGACGGGAACACCTCATTAAGAGTGAGTTACTTGATCTCTTGGACAAAGCGGGAGTACTTTGTTTCCCATCTTTTCTCATTGGCCAGATGCGTCCTCGCAGGGCTCTTTGGTATGATTCTTTTCCTAGTGCCCAGTTGCTCCTTGTTCTTAGATTTTTCTCCCTGTTGTGCTCAAGTAGGATAATCTTTCCTAAATATCTTTTTTCCTTGATGCTGAGTCTTTGGCTTATTGGATGTAACTGCTTTCTCTGGTGTAAGCTGTGATATGGCTTCAATATGTTCTTCACCATGTTCTGGTCATACGTCCATACCATCTCCCAATAGGTCATCATTTTTCAACATGTCTTCATCCATTCCATTATCGGCGTACTCAGCTAACAACCTTTCAAACTCTTCCTCATTTACCTCAGGTGAGGAGTCTCCCTTTCCCTATGTTTCCTTCTTCCATCGATCCTTCTTTCTCCTTGTCCAGGTTATGTTCTGATTGTCTTTGAGGATCCGCTTCATTCGGAGAGTCCATTGTTGTATCACGGTCTTTTCCTTTCTCAAAATCCTTTGTATTACTGAGATTTACAACTCTCGATGATGTCGTTTTCTGGTGATATTAGTACTTTCCTTGGCTCTCTAATGATAATAGAGCTTGCTTTGCGGGTGAAGGTGGGTGTCAGACCACATTCAAGACCATCAAGCTGTTTTTTCGCCGTCGTGTCCATAGCCACAACCTTCCCTTTGGTGCGCCTTTGTCTCTTCTCCTCTATTTCAGTTTCATTATATTCAGGTCGCACAACTCTTTCAGGTTCACATGTTCGTTGGACATGTCTCCATTCAGTACGGTGGTGGCCCTGGTACCTACAGAAATGAGTTCGTCTATCATAGCGCATTGACCCATAGTTTTCAGAGATCATTCGCTGGGAGTCCGGAGATCCTCTCGGTGCTGAGCTTTTCTTCTACAAGTCCCGCTTTCTGGAGAAGTGATCATCATGCTTTATGCTCCCATGTCTCTCTCTGTTCTCATACGACTGCCTTGTAGAAGTGGTCGAGAATTCACCTTCTCTGGACCGAGAGTGTTCAGTCTGATTCCTGCGATACGGGTGATAATACTCCTGATTTCGGAGATAACCATTAGAAGGTCTATCTTCCAACCTTCGCAAAACATCTTTTACCCTAGAGGACCTCTGTTCTTCAATCTTATTACGGAGGTTAGTAAGCTTTCTGTTCCTCTTTGGGCTAGTCAATCTAGTCTCCTTTGGCTTCACCTCTCTTTCTAGTTGTTGATATGATTTTGTCTACACTGCTCTGTAGTTCTGCCGCTGTGAGAAGGCTTCTTTTGCCACAAGTTCATCTTTCTTAAGCTAAGCAAGACGGGTGATATATCATGGTTTTTACCGGTTTTATGCCATGATATAAGTGTGTTTTATAAGTCTATTTGTGTTTTTTTAGAGTCTTTTACAGGTTTTATTAGGTACACGCACGTTTGGAGCTAATGTGGTGATTATGGAGCTTATTGGAGCATTTTGGAGATTTGGTCCGAGAGATAGAACTCACTGTCCAGTTTTGGGATCTGAATCGATCGACGCACACCTGCAACGGTCGATGCACTACGCGGATGGGCCAGACTCGGCGTTTTAATGAAGTATGCTGATATTGCAGAAAAGCCCTGAAGTTCCAGATATTTACACAGAAGCCCCAAGTCGTGTTTTAGCTATTTAATTAGGTTTTTAACTATACGCTTACATACGCTATCATAACTTAGAGCTGAGAGTTTTTAGAGCTTTTGGGGCTGATCTGATCCTGTACTACATTCGTTTTTTAGAAGTTTTCGAACCCCTTTATTATTCTAATATCTTTTATGATTGCTATTTATTCATTGATTATGTTTACATCATCCATGTCTGAGTAGTCTCATAGTTAGGTTTAGGGTTTCTCATAGAGATTTCATGACTTGCTAGATATAATTAATTCAGTTAAGGATTCACATCAATAGATGTTCTTCAAACTAAATTGTGTTTAATGCTAGTTCTAACCTGATCAATTAGAATCTAGACCTTAGGTTGCTAAATACGACACGACAGTGTGCTTTAGAATCTGAACTATTTAGGTTGAGCAATTTAATTACTCGCAAAGGAATTTGGTTTAATTAGATTGTGAACATATCAAACTTGGAATTAAATCTGGTTTAATCTGTTAGTAATTGCAAAGGAATTTGGATTACTGCACTTAGACTTAGAGAATTCTCGCAAAGGAATTTGGTTAATTCTATATCTGTGTTTTGAGTTCTAGAACTGAGCTTAATTAGATCCTGACTGATTGATTTATCTGCTTGTCTGATTTCCTGAGAACGCCCTAGACTTAGCGCTTTTAGTTTATTGATTTCAAACAACAACCTGCTACTGATTTACTTTCCTGCTTGCTTTTAGTTAATAGAATACAATTTGCTTTTTGCTTTCTCCTAGTTTTAATCTCTTTAAGTTCTTGATTTTATCGTTGCCTAGAGTCCTCGTGGATTCGATCCCTAAGTACTACAATTGATTTACTGTGCACTTGCAGTTAGTATAGGGTAAAACTCGAGACCTATCAAGTTTTTGGCGCCGTTGTCGGGGACTCTTAGAGTCTTCGATAGCTTCGAACTTAGGGTTTTTACTAGGATTTTGATTTTGATTTTTTATTTTTGTTTACTGATTTTTTTCCCCTGTTTTCTTTCGGTCGCAGGTACGACATTCGCCTAGCATCGATCGTTTCACCTTTGTGTCGATCGTCACTAGGCGATTCTGAGATTGAATCGACCGTTGCACTGCTAGCATCGATCGTTGCTTGACGATTACAGACAGTTTATGCAGACACGTGAAACTAGAAGTAATCAGAACTTGAACCTCGTTAATCTCGGACTTGAAGAACTTGGACGACTAGAGAGGACTAACAGAAGAGAAAGAAGAGAAAGGATGGTACGCGAACGTTTGATTCTGATAGCCGATGCTCAAGGTATCCTGAGGGATCCGCAAAACAATCCTTACAATGCTGCTGGGCAGAGGATTGATGCTGAGGGACGTGTGATCCCTGATGTTGAGGAACCTGAACTACAACCGCAGGCGCAAGGCCAAGGACAGAACCAAGGTAGACAGATGGTTGTTCATGAGAGAACATTAGCTGACTACAACAGACCGGATGAGTTTCATGCAAACCGGTCAGCTCTTGTACCTCCCGGTTTTGAGAGGAACGATTTTGAGATCAAAACCATCTACTACTCGCTGATGAAGCAGAATGCTTTCCATGGTCACCCGTCGGAGCAGCCTATGGATCACATTTATCAGTTTGAGGACATAATCACTGGCATGAAGTATGATGGAGTGTGCCAGGATTATCAGTTTCTAAAGCTCTTTCCACACAGTCTCGCTGGAGACGCTGCTGCATGGCTGAAGCAACTGCCACCTGGGCAGTTTATTACTTGGGCAGCCCTGAAGAGTGAGTTCCTGCGTCACTTCTATGATGATGCACTTTCTGATCAGTCCAGACAGGACATACTCACCTTTTCCCAAGGTCCTACTGAGCCTCTTAAGACTGCTTGGATGAGATTCAAGAAATACCAACGTGACTGCCCGCACCATGGATTCACTGAGGTAACACTTTTAGGCATCTTCTTTAGAGGCATAGATCTTCCATATCAGACTGCGTTGGACAACTCTAGCAATGCCAACTTTAACACTAGGACTCCTGATCAAGCTAAGCAGTTGATTGATAACTTAGTGAGCAGCAACAGTTGCAAGACTACTGATGAGAGGAGGAAGAAATCTGGTGGAAATGTAGAGAATTTGGAGATTGCTGATATTAGATCTAAGCTAGACACAGTTTGTAATCTCATAGCTGGTAAGAAAGCTGTCCACTTTGCCCAAGATGTTGAGGTAATTCAGACTGAGGAGGACACTCAGGAAGAAGATGTGAATTACATAGGAGGATCTGGATTCCAAGGTAATAGATTTGGTAATCAGCAGGGAAACAGGTTCTTCAATGGAGGACAGAGGAGTGCCTTCACAGGCAATCAGAACTCCTCTGGCTTTGGACAGACTAGTGGTTTTCAGAAACCTTTTGGACAAGGTACTCAGAGAACCTATGGATCATCTTCTTACCAAGCGCCTCCTGTAGCCACTGCTCATGAGAGTAAGATGGAGGCAATGATGGAACAGCTGCTGGAAAGTCAGACCAAGATTGCTGTGGACTGCAATAAGAAGTTGGATGCTGTCTATGAGGATCTCAATGGAAAGTTTGAGTCTCTGAACACTCATGTGAAGCAGTTGGATACTCAGGTGAGTCAGATTTCTAGTTCTGTTAAAGGAAAAGGAGTAGCAGACACCCATATTAAGGCCTGGTCAGTGTACATTGATGATGGATCACACCTAGGTGAAGGATTTGAGCTAAGCACAGCTGAGTT
The DNA here is from genome assembly GCA_030180135.1 of Orychophragmus violaceus. Lineage (NCBI taxonomy): Eukaryota > Viridiplantae > Streptophyta > Magnoliopsida > Brassicales > Brassicaceae > Orychophragmus > Orychophragmus violaceus. Next base: position 99,947,012 of record CM058239.1, read on the forward strand.
GGTAGAAGAGGCTGAATTTTCAGATTTTGAGGAAGATCTCTCGGGTAGAAACTGTGAAAACAGTGATGCATCGATCGACGCACCACTAGCGTCGGTCGTTGTAGGTCGTGAACAAACAGACTCGCAGGATTCTGAAGAAATTGATGCAGATTTAGAGCTTGATCGTTTATTCCCTGGAGTATCTGAGATTACTCAGCAGGAGATTTATGCACAATCCATTAGATTATATCCTTCAGTGTCTGAAGTAATTAAGTAAGAGATTGAAGAGCTTAATCAGCTGGAAGAGATTGGTGAAGAGTTGGAAGAAATTCCATCATCTGATGATCCACCTTATCACCTATGTGTGCAGAGGTACCTGAATAAGATGTTGCCTTTGGATGAAGAGCTGAAAGATTGGGTGATTGTGGTCCCTCAACAGATAAGTGATGTGCTATTAACCAAGGTTCCAAAGAAGCTGCCTGAACCTGGTGTCTTTGTGCTGAACTGTTCTATCTTTGAAGATAGTTTTAGGCGTTCTCTGTGTGATCTTGGAGCTGCAGGAAGTTTTATGCCATATTCTGTGGCAGAGAAGCTGGGTATGCTGGATTTTTCGCCTACTAGGACCTCTCTTGTCCTAGATGATCAGTCTATAAGAGTTCCAGAAGGACTCCTTGAGGACATCCCAATCAGAGTTGGAAACTACTTAGTTCCAACATACTTCTTAGTGCTGAAGTATGACAGTGATCCTGATGACGCGTTGATACTTGGGAGACCATTCTTAGCTACAGCAGGAGCAGTAATAGATGTTAGACACAGTCTGATTTATCTCCACCTGGGAGATGAGCCGCTGCATTTTGAGATGGACAAGCTGCGCAAGCCACTGATAGATGGACAGACCTTCACCATTATGAATGGAGATGATAAGCAGTCAAGTCACACTACGGTTTTGGATCCTGGAGAGCAGTTTACTCCTTCTTTTCTTGGACAAGTTCATTCTAATACAGCTGATTCTCCGCCTTGGATGAGGAGACTTGCGCAGAGACAATCAAAGTCTCTGTCAGGACCTCACGGTGCCTGAATCTTGTTCGTCCGGTCAAGCTAATGACCTTAAACAAGCGCTGAGTGGGAGGCAACCCACTGATAAGTTTTGGTGTTTTTCTTTTTGATTTTTGGTGTTTTTCTTAGGAACTAACGTTTTGTTTTAGTTTTTGTTAAGTTTTAGATGCAGAACTCGAGTCTGGAGATGTGTGACGATTGTTGCTTCATTGTAACGGTCGTTGCAGGGTGATTACGACGAGGAGATGGGATCGCATTGTGACGATCGTTGCGGTCCTGTGCAACGGTCGTTGCAATTGGTTTAATTGCAAAATTAAGGTACGTGCGCTAAACCGGAATCAATCTGGTTCAAACTAGCATCGATCGTTGCTCATCTGCAACGGTCGTTGCACCCACGATCGAGGTAAGTGCCTTAAACCCTTTTCTCCTCTCTTCTTCTCCACTCTCGCCGTCCGTACCACCGAAACCATTATCGCCTAAATCTCTCATTTCTTCGTCATTTTCACTGATTCTAAGTGCTATTCTCTTGTTTTCACACTCTTATTTCATTTCAATAACCCATTTGTCACGAATCCAAGGTAATGTGCTTCGATTTTGTGATTTCCGGATTCATTTTTAGGGTTTTAGAATTTGAGAATTTTTGGGTTGAAATTGATGATTGCGTGCTGAATTAGACTAAATTTAGGATGATTGGTGATGGTATTAGGCTGTTAGAGATAATGTGGAACGAATTTAGAAACGATTTTGAGGATTTGTTGTCGGCTGAGAAATCGCCTGGCAACGGTCGTTGCATTAGTGCAACGGTCGTTGCTTTGCGATTTTAGGGATTTGTTCGATGTTGTGGAGTCGCCTTGCAACGATCGATGCCTTAGTGCAACGATCGTTGCTTCACGATTTCACAGAGAGATTTCTGCCGTGACTTATATTATTTATTGATTTCATGCAGATGGCAACTCACAGACAACCTCGTAAACGAAGAGCCACCGCAGCAACCGCTACACGTCAGTACATTCCACCACCAGAGTGGTTCCATCGAGAATCACCGCACCCTGAGGATTATGTGAGGGTTGGTCCGGCAATAGCACTACCTTGGCCCCGAGCAGATAAGACAGAGATCCCGTCAGATAGAGAGTGGCCAAATGATATTGCTGAGTTCCTCAAGACCGCTGATTTCACAGAGAGACCGTTGCTTGATCACTGGGATGAGTTTGACACGTTGCTTTACAACGGTTGGTGTGGCATGACGATTAAACCAACCAAGTTTTCAGACTACTCTACTTGTAAGATTCTGGGGATAGATGAGCAGGTTCTTACACTGTGTAAGGGCATTGGTCTAGGGACAATGCCTATGCAGCCTTACGACTTGTATCCTGAGTTGGTGAGACAGCTGCTAGCCACTTGCAGAGTGGTTTACCCGGCTCCAGACAGCAGGAGTGCTTCAGGAGGTATCTTTACCTTCATGTGATTAGGAGCCAGATATCGGATTCCTCTTCTTGATATCTGCAGGATTTATGGGTTCAGCACTGAGCCGAGACGTATTGGCACGAGTCTTGAGTGGGATACAGAGGAGGCTCAGTTTCTCTGGGAGTGTATTGGCAGTGGTCGATACAACTCGAGGACTACACCAGTGAAGCAGGTTAGACATCCTGTTCTGAGATACGTCTTGCGTATCTTGTGTTGGACTCTGTTGTGCAAGTTTGAAGCCAACAAGATGTGCAAGCTTGAGATGGAGATGCTGTTTATTGGACTGAGGGACCAGTTTGAGGATTCTCCTCTGCGATATCCCACTAAGGGACTCAACTTGGGAGCTGTTTTCACTCAGCACTTATGCGACCTGCAGAAGAAGCCATTTGATGGCGTGGACACTAAGACAGTCGGGAGCCTGCTTACTCCCATTTTCATACACTGCAGGATTTCCTTAGAGGGTACAGCGTGTAACACTGCCAGGGAGTTCCTTGATTTCAGCCACCTGCAGAGAGCTACATGGCTCAAGGAGGGGCGCGTATGGGTCTATTACGACCCTGCCACTGCAAAGCATGTTATAGATCTTCCTGCTGCTGATCATACACGGATTGATACGCTGGATGCCTTGACATTCCGGCCACCTCAGAGAGATCGGCGCAGTGTTCCTTCTATGGCTCATCCGCTGGGAGAGCCTTCTACACGAGCTTCATCTTCCTCTGCACCTCCTGCGCCTACTGCTGCCCCTGCTGATGATGTTGGACCTTTTCCAGAGCCCACGATGCCTTATGGTGATATGTCTGAGGCAGAATGGAGAGAGCGTTCAGATGGTATTCTTGTAGGATTCTCCTAGGATCTAGGGTTTGATATATTGAATCACCAACCTCGTTCTTACCTTGTTACTGGCAGCGGAATGAATGGTGAACGAGATCAGTAGCGACACAGGTGCCTCGCCTCTACCACGTACACACGCACACAAGCTGGAAAACGGGATGCTAGTGCCGAATCTGTGGAATTTGTGAGTTTCTCGTGTTTCTGCTTTTTGTCAGAGAGAAGAGAAGACGGCTAGGGTTCAGGTCGACCATATAAGCCTTTATATATCGACCTGGAAATGACATCATCAACCGTCGGACAAACCCGACTCGGTTACGTCATTAATCCGAAACATCAGTTTCGAAACCCGATATGCAACGATCGACACATATCATAAAACTCTATGTCAATGTGTATCCAATACACATCAACATGATCATTACCATAATGATCATTTCCACATTCATGCTTCCAGTTTGCTTAGGTGTGTGACCCTATAGGATCATATAATACTGGCAGTAAGTCTACAACTTACAGACTGCAAGAGGCTTCTAGCAAAACATTGCAACCACCCAGTATTATACGAATGTCTGATCTCGACACACAACTATCATCAGGAGTGAGTACAAGTGTGATTTCAGGACACTATCCCAACAATCTCCCACTTGTACTGGAATCATCAATTCCTATAATCCTTTTGTCTCTATATCTCGATTTGGCATACGGCAAGATTGGTGTCATCCTTATTAAGCCAACATCGTGTTTATCGAACTCCTGATCTCATACTGAACATTACAAACAACTGAACTACAGTTCGTTTGAGTGCGGCCACACATTTTCTCAGTATTAAATCTTCGATAGGCCCTGAGATATTTATCTCCCGTTATTCAGGAGGGACAAATTCCATCTTGTTCCATCCCTATTTCAACGCACACTTCATGATATACCTGAACAGTGCCGTTATAGCCGCCAGTTACGGGTCGACGTTTGACAAGGTCAAAGTGTACCAATTCATATGCAAGAAAACATGATGAACTCAGGTCTAAGGACTATACTCTATAGTCGTAATGAGAACCTCTCATGACACAAATATAACTATCTTGTAGACTTCTCATTAGCGGGTCATGTCCGATCATATGTTCACCAACATATACCTATGTGACTGACTGCGATAATCATATCATTGGCTCCATGAAACTTAGCCAACAGTCACCTCACAATCTAGTCTCTCGCGGTTGTCGGTGTTCCACTTTGACAACCTCTACTGGGGACAATTTATAATTTATGTAATCTATACTTATAGGGTTTCATGATCAAGTCCTCAACTTGATGACCTATGATATAACATAAACTTATTTTGGAACCATTATTTAGATCACAATAAATAATGCTAAAATCAAATTTCATTTAAACATATCCAAAAGAATGTTTACAAGAGCATCTTATTATAACTAAAATAAAACTAAAACTCCCACTAGAATCAAGATTACATCTTTAGATCTCTAATGCCTACAGCAGTCGTATGACTTTCATGCTTAGGCCTTGGGAGTGACTTAGTCATAGGATCAGCGACATTCTCATCCGTCGGAACTCTGCTGATCTTAACATCACCTCTACTGACGATATCACGAATCAGGTGATATCTCCTCTCAACGTGTTTGGACTTCTGGTGTGACATGGGTTCTTTCGCCTGAGCAATGGCTCCATTGTTATCGCAAAACAAAACCACTGGCTCCAAGATACTAGGAACCACACCAAGTTCAGTCATGAACTTCTTGATCCAAACAGCTTCCTTTGCCGCTTCTGAAGCAGCAACATATTCAGCTTCTGTCGTGGAATCAGCTACGGTATTCTGCTTAGAGCTCTTCCAGCTCACTGCACCGCCATTTAGACAGAAGACATATACAGATTGTGATCGGAAATCGTCTCTGTCGGTCTGAAAACTCGCATCAGTGTATCCATTCACCACCAGTTCTTCACTTCCTCCATACACCAGGAATTTATCCTTAGTATGTCTCAAATACTTGAGAATATTCTTGGCGGCTGTCCAGTGATCTTCACCTGGATCAGATTGGTATCTACTCGTCATGCTTAACGCGTAAGCTACATCTGGACGAGTGCAGAGCATAGCATACATAATAGATCCTATTGCAGAAGCATAAGGAATCCTATTCATGCGCTCTCGCTCAGCATGTGTCTTCGGCACTGCTTCTTGCTGAGACTAATGCCATGAGACATTGGTATGAAGCCCTTCTTGGAATCATGCATCTTGAATCTGTGCAACACCTTATCAATATAAGTGTCCTGGCACAGTCCAATCAGTCTGTTCATTCTATCTCTGTAGATTCTGATTCCAAGAATATACGCGGCTTCTCCCATGTCTTTCATGGAAAAACAACTTCCGAGCCAAGTCTTAACAGACTGAAGCAACGGAACGTCATTACCGAGGAGGAGTATGTCATCGACATACAGTACGAGAAACGCAATTTTGCTCCCACTAGTCTTCTTGTAAACACATGGTTCTTCTTCGTTCTTTATGAAACCAAATTGCTTTACGGCTTCATCAAAACGAAGATTCCAACTCCGTGATGCTTGCTTCAACCCATAAATGGATTTAGGAAGCTTGCATACCTTCCCAGCGCTTTTAGGATCAACAAAACCTTCCGGCTGTGTCATATACACATCCTCTTCCAGAATACCATTCAGGAATGCGGTTTTGACATCCATTTGCCAAATCTCATAATCATAATGAGCAGCAATTGCTAGAAGAATCCGAATGGATTTAAGCATAGCGACTGGGGAATAGGTTTCATCATAGTCAATACCATGAATTTGCTTGAAACCTTTAGCCACCAACCTCGCTTTGTAAATCTGTACATTGCCATCCACGTCAATCTTCTTCTTGAAGATCCATTTACACTCAATGGCCTTTGCACCATTAGGTAAATTGACCAAGGACCATACTTGGTTTTCTGACATGGATTCCATTTCGGACTTAGAGACTCCAAGCCACTTTTCGGAGTCCGGGCCCATCATTGCTTCCGCGAAGGTCGTTGGTTCGTCACTTTCAATGATCATCAGATCATTGCAGTTGGTCACGAGAAATCCATAGTATCTCTCGGGTTTGTGACGGATCCTTCCGGATCTGCGAACTTCAGGCTCCACAGGCGCCGGTTCCACAGAACTTTGTAGATCCAACTGATGCTTTTCCTCAATAGGTTGAACAATTTCCTGTGCATCTTGAATTTCTTCGAGATGTACTTTACTCCCACTGTTTTTCTTAGAAAGAAATTCTCTCTCAAGAAAGGAACAGTCCCGAGCAACAAAAATTTTGTTCTCAGATTGGTTGTAAAAGTAGTATGCCTTGGTATCCCTAGGATAACCAACGAAATAGCATTTGTCTGATTTGGGTGCGAGCTTGTCAGAGATTAAACGTTTGACATAAGCCTCACAACCCCAAATCTTCAGGAAAGACAGACTAGGAATTTTCCCAGTCCACAATTCATGTGGTGTCTTATCCACTGATTTAGATGGCACCCTATTCAGTGTAAACGCAGACGTTTCTAGAGCGTATCCCCAAAAGGATAAGGGAAGATTAGAATGACTCATCATAGACCGAACCATATCCAATAAGGTTCGATTCCTCCTCTCTGACACTCCATTCCATTGAGGTGTTCCAGGAGGAGTGAGTTGTGAAACAATTCCACACTCGCTCAGATAGTCGCTGAACTCTTGGCTTAAGTATTCTCCTCCGCGATCCGATCGCAGAACTTTGATACTTTTGCCAAGTTGGTTATGTACTTCATTCTTGAATTCCTTGAATCTTTCAAAGGATTCTGACTTGTGTCTCATCAAATAGACATAGCCATACCTGCTGAAATCATCAGTGAAGGTAATGAAGTACTTGTAATTTCCTCTGGCAACAGTGCTCATTGGCCCACATACATCAGTATGAATAAGGCCCAATAACTCACTGGCCCTTTCATTTGGTTTGTTGAAAGGGGCCCTAGCCATTTTGCCCATCAAGCAAGATTCGCATTTCTCACATGATTCAAAATCAAATGAGCCCAGAAGCCCTTTTCGATGGAGCCTTTGGATGCGTTTCTCATTGATATGGCCCAAACGACAATGCCATAAGAAAGTCGGGTTTTCGTCATTGGACTTAAACCGCTTTGTATTTATGTTAAAGATAGGCATTTCTTGGTTTAAAACATATAACCCATTATCTAATGGGGCGCTACCATAAAATGTACCATCACGATTAAAAGAACAAACTTTATTCTTAACTGCAAAATCAAAACCTTCCAAATCCAAAACGGAAACTGAAATTATGTTTCTGCTAATCGCAGGTACAAAATAGCAATTATTCAAAGCTAAAACCATGCCCGAAGGTAAAGACAACTCATAGGTGCCTACGGCCAGTGCAGCAACCTTAGCTCCATTCCCGACCCGTAGCTCCACTTGTCCTTTCTTCAGCGTTCTACTGTTTCTTAGTGCCTGCATATTAGTACAAATATGAGCACTGCAGCCGGTATCCAATACCCACGAAGTAGAACTAGAAGACATAACATTGAGTTCGATAACATAAATACCTGAGTCAGACGCATCATACATCTTCTTCAGCTTCTTGTAATCTTCCTTGAACTTCTTGCAGTCTCTCTTCCAATGCCCCAACTGCTTGCAGTAGTTGCACTTACCCTCAGGAGAAGGCCCGGATTTGGGCTTGGGCTTGGGCTTGTCTTGACTCTCAGTCTCGACAACCTGGGCCTTTCCCTTATCCTTCTTAGGTTTCTTAAACCTTTTACCCCCTTGTACCATCAGGACATTGGGAGTAACCTTCTTGAGATTCGGCTCTGCTGTCTTCAGCATACCGTGCAACTTAATAAATGTCTTAGTCATGTTTTGCATGTTGTATTTCATGATGAACTGATCAAAACACGACGGCAAAGACTGCAGAATCATGTCAGTGGCTAGCTCCTGGCTAATGGCACAGTCCAGTTTCCCCAGGTTATCAATGTAACCCATCATTTTAAGGACATGAGGACTTACTGGACTATCCTTAGCCAGCTTGCAATCCATGAGAGATTTAACCGTCTGGTATCTCTCTGTGCGAGCTTGCTCCTGAAATAAGGCTTTCAGGCTGTTAATCATCTCAATGGGTGACATCACGTTCTCATATTGCTTCTGCAGCTCATAGTTCATAGTCACCAGCATTAGACAATTAACATCTTTGACATCAGCTGAATGCTTATCCTAAGCATTCTTTTCTGTCTGCGGGGCATTGGAACGTGGCCTCTCGGGGAGAACTCTTTCAAGGACATATTCCTTGTTCTCCTGCCTGAGAACTATTCTCAGGTTCCGATACCATTCCAAGAAATTAGATCCATTTAACTTGTCCTTCTCAAGGACGGATCTCAGTGAGAAAGTGTTGATGTGAGTTGAGACAGACATAGCTATAATTAAAAGAGGTAGAGGTTTTAGTTATAATGCTCAAGGAAATGAGAAATCTTATCTAATAAGAAAACTCGCATTGTATTCAAAACTATGTTTCCTCAGATGAATACAATGAACCAAGATCCTCAGATCACCAAAATTCGAGTGGGCGACTCGCCATCACCCAAACTTTAGTCATCCAGGTAAGCAAATCATCGCTAATTGTACCCAGTACAATTCTTGGTCGCAGATAAGACAATCCATGTCTTATCCACTCTGATGTCTCTGGGCCAAAAACTTCTGATGGCCCAGTCAAGTAAACCAATCTTTTCCTGTCTTGCGATCATTGACAGTCGCACTGCAAGTCTATCAATGACCACCTGCCTTACTCATGTTGCTGTGGATACCAAGGACTCCAAGACTATCCAACGAACGACACGAGTCTTGACAGTAGACAAGATCGGGCAAGACATCAAGATCACTTGATATTTAGTTGAGGAAAGGAACTATTTAATCTTGATGCATATCCAATATACATCCAAGAAGTTATTAATTAAATTAAAACATTCAGTTTTATCAAGTTTAGGTTTTTATTTGATTTGGTAATCGCAACTAGAGGTCCACCCCCTGAGTCTGCGAGTTGTGTGTCGATCGACGCATCCTTGCATCGATCAACACATCCTAACCACAATCAAAATTGGTTTCCGGTTCAATCCAATTCAACCGAAACCAACCAACTGAATCGATCGTTGCACCCAGTGCGTCGATCGATACAGTGTGAGTTTTCGCGGTGCATCGATCGACACAAGCTTAGTGTCGATCGATACTGTGCGACAAACCCTAAAGTTATTTGCGAGTTTTCGCTCTGTGTCGATCGATGCATGCTTTGCACCGATCGACACGCTGCGACAAACCCTAAAAGGTTTACGTGTTTTCGCTCTGCATCGATCGACACACGCTTTGTGTCGATCGACACACTGCGAAAAACACAGGTATCGAATTTCCAACAGAAGCTTTTAATCCGAGATTAACACTTGAAAACACGATTTTAGCAGGCAATAATCAATTCAAAAACATAGTTTTCGAATTAATTGCATCAGATTCAATAGTCTAAACCCTAACAAGCTCTGATACCACTGTAGGATTCTCCTAGGATCTAGGGTTTGATATATTGAATCACCAACCTCGTTCTTACCTTTTTACTGGCAGCGGAATGAATGGTGAACGAGATCAGTTGCGACACAGGTGCCTCGCCTCTACCACGTACACATGCACACAAGCTGGAAAACGGGATGCTAGTGCCGAATCTGTGGAATTTGTGAGTTTCTCGTGTTTCTGCTTTTTTTGTCAGAGAGAAGAGAAGACGGCTAGGGTTCAGGTCGACCATATAAGCCTTTATATATCGACCTGGAAATGACATCATCAACCGTCGGACAAACCCGACTAGGTTACGTCATTAATCCGAAACATCAGTTTCGAAACCCGATATGCAACGATCGACACACTTAATGTGTCGATCGTCACACATCCACGAAAAGCTTGCATCGATCGACACACTCATGCATCGATCGACACATATCATAAAACTCTATGTCAATGTGTATCCAATACACATCAACATGATCATTACCATAATGATCATTTCCACATTCATGCTTCCAGTTTGCTTAGGTGTGTGACCCTATAGGATCATATAATACTAGCAGTAAGTCTACAACTTACAGACTGCAAGAGGCTTCTAGCAAAACATTGCAACCACCCAGTATTATACGAATGTCTGATCTCGACACACAACTATCATCAAGAGTGAGTACAAGTGTGATTTCAGGACACTATCCCAACAATTCTACGGGTTATCTGGAACTTCATGCGTACCTGCACTTGCAGGAGACAGCCACAGATACACCATCCAGGACTTTCTCGATGCAGACGACGCTCTCCTACTCCCGGTTCCTCGAGTGGTACTGATCGCATTGCTGAGATGGATGACGAGTGAGAGTGATCTTTCGGACTACGGTTCTGTTATCTTTTCTTGTTTTTCTTTGCACTTTTTCTTTTGCTTTTCTTAGGATGTTATTGTTTCTGGATGTTATGCTTGATTTGACACATCAGTTGCTTTGATTTTATTCTGTTTTCAGTGTTTTCAGCTTGCAGGATTCGAAATTTGATAGATTCCAACGGACTAACCTGCTAACTTGCTGACTGGTCCGAGTATTCGCAGTGCGTTGATCGATACACCACTGTGTCGATCGTCACAACACCATCGAAATCGCATTGCAGCGATCGTTGCGGTCCTGAGCAACGATCGACCACTAACTAAAATCGCCTAGAAACGGTCGATGCACCTAGTGCAACGATCGATGCCTGAGCGACAGAGGTAAAAATCAGACAGAACTCAACACGTCCATTAACATTTAACTTTTTCTTTCTTTTTACCAACCCTTTGCTTGACACTACTGGGGACAGTGTGTCTTAAGTGTGAGGGAGGTGCTACTGACTCCTTCTTTCTGTTTTCTTAAGAGTCAGTCAGTTTTTCAAAATTTGTTTTATCGAGTCAAAACCAGTTTAAGTAAGAAACAATGATTTTTTGAGAAGATTAACAGCACTTGCAGGAACTTAAGTAACCATTGGAATGAAGTTGCAGGATCTATCTATGACTATTAGAAAACCCCATCACAGATCAACCTACTGAGGACACTCACATCACTTCAGGTATCAGAGGATCCTTTTACTGACTTCTAACTTAATACTGACTTAATTTTCTAACCTAAGGGCTTGGTATACCTTGTGTCGGATTCCCTTGTTAGTTCTGACACAGCCTGTAAACCTGTCATATTTGGTTCCCTTCTCCCCTTCCATAAAATTAAAAAAAAAAAGATAATAAACTGAGGATGAGTTAGTAACTTCGAAGTGGTCTCTGGGAGTGGTAGCTACAACTATCATATCCTGTGCATCCATGGAATGTGTCCAAAGTACACCCCTTAACGGGAAGAGCACTGATAAAAAAAAATGATACCCAATGGGGAAAAATCAGAATGTTAAGGAAGGGAAAAGAGAAGAAAGGGACCAAAGAAAGATAGTATGGTGGTCTAGAGCTGACAAGGTAAGAGTCCATGTGCCTTTGATCGATACTCCTTAGGTGAGACCGCACTTAAATACTTGCAGAAGTCAGTAGGGAGAATTTGAATGCGTGAATGTGATTGTGGAGTTTACTTAGGACAGTTGCTAAGTGTGGGGGAAGTATATGTTGGTCTTGATGTCTTGTGATTGATTCTTTCAGTGGTTTACTAAGGGGAATCTGAGTGTTGTTTCTTCTAGGACAAAAAGAGTTTCTGAAAATTTTCAAACCTCTTCACCATGTTTTAGTTCTCTGTTTTGCTTGAGGGCAAGCAAAGGCTAAGTGTGGGGGAGTTGATATATCATGGTTTTTACCGGTTTTATGCCATGATATAAGTGTGTTTTATAGTCTATTTGTGTTTCTTTAGAGTCTTTTACAGGTTTTATTAGGTACACGCACGTTTGGAGCTAATGTGGTGATTATGGAGCTTATTGGAGCATTTTGGAGATTTGGTCCGAGAGATAGAACTCACTGTCCAGTTTTGGGATCTGCATCGATCGATGCACACCTGCAACGGTCGATGCACTACGCGGATGGGCCAGACTCGGCGTTTTAATGAAGTATGCTAATATTGCAGAAAAGCCCAGAAGTTCCAGATATTTACACAGAAGCCCCAAGTCGTGTTTTAGCTATTTAATTAGGTTTTTAACTATACCCTTACATACGCTATCATAACTTAGAGCAGAGAGTTTTTAGAGCTTTTGGGGCTGATCTGATCCTGTACTACATTCGTTTTGGAGAAGTTTTCGAACCCCTTTATTATTCTAATTTCTTTTATGATTGCTATTTATTCATTGATTATGTTTACATCATCCATGTCTGAGTGGTCTCATAGTTAGGTTTAGGGTTTCTCATAGGGATTTCATGATTTGCTAGATATAATTAATTCAGCTAAGGATTCACATCAATAGATGTTCTTCAAACTAAATTGTGTTTAATGCTAGTTCTAACCTGATCAATTAGAATCTAGACCTTAGGTTGCTAAATACGACACGACAGTGTGGTTTAGAATCTGAACTATTTAGGTTGAGCAATTTAATTACTCGCAAAGGAATTTGGTTTAATTAGATTGTGAACATATCAAACTTGGAATTAAAGCTGGTTTAATCTGTTAGTAATTGCAAAGTAATTTGGATTACTTAACTTAGACTTAGAGAATTCTCGCAAAGGAATTTGGTTAATTCTATATCTGTGTTTTGAGTTCTAGAACTGAGCTTAATTAGATCCTGACTGATTGATTTATCTGCTTGTCTGATTTCCTGAGAACGCCCTAGACTTAGCGCTTTTAGTTTATTGATTTCAAACAACAACCTGCTACTGATTTACTTTCCTGCTTGCTTTTAGTTAATAGAATACAATTTTCTTTTTGCTTTCTCCTAGTTTTAATCTCTTTAAGTTCTTGATTTTATCGTTGCCTAGAGTCCTCGTGGATTCGATCCCTAAGTACTACAATTGATTTACTGTGCACTTGCAGTTAGTATAGGGTAAAACTCGAGACCTATCAACGGGCTACTCTGTTTTGTTCCCGTTGTTCCTCTGTACGTTCCGGACTCGTTCCTTCTTCATGTGAAATCCTTTTACATGTGAAACAGAAACTGTGAAGATCTTCATACTTCAGAGTAACCTTGATCACATCCCCATTTTCAAATTCTGCTCTTCTTTCAAATTTCAGTGGTTCATCTCCGGCAACGTCGACTTTATCCACAATTTCTAGAGCTCTTCCAATATTACGGAATGTTGCATCCTTGCGGTAATGGCTGGGAATCCCTGAGATTGATACCTAAAATAGGATGGTATTAGGAAAGTCCTCCCGAATGCATGGGATCCAACGCTTCAAAGAGAAGCACAATTTGTTGAAATGGCACGGCCAGCATTGTAGAACCCTCACGAGATCCTCCTCTGAATCAAAGTCAAACTAGAACTTGTTTTGACCAAGATTGATTCCAAGAACTCGGCCCTCAATGTCCCAAATTATGTATTTTGGCATATGTCTGATAAGAAGGTCAACACTACGGCCATCTTCATGAAACATTCGCCTTACCAATGTCAGCTTGAACTTGTCGACAAGATCTGAATAGTCAAAGGCATGGATTTTTATGATATCATCGTCATTTTGAAAGTTACGCTACATCTTGTGAGAATTTTCATCTTCATCATTTGATATACGCCGCATCGAGCGGGAGGTGTCACTAGAACTCCGATTACCAGTCTGTCGACTGATCAAAGCTCCCTATCGAGGGGGAAAGAAGAGATAGACAGTCCTTGAATCTACCCCTACATAACCTAGCATGGTTCCAAAGTTACTATCCTTTACAAGTGGAAAACGTCCTAAAATCTTGTTCTCCAAAACAGCAGTGGTGGGAAGAGGAGTGTTGTAAGTCTCCCTCTCTCCGTCCAGGCTCACCGGCGGCATAATATCTGATGATTGTCGATGGTAACTATAGATCTATAAATCGCCATATTAGTCACCTAAAACCCTAGCCGTTGTTTATATGCTCTAAAAATCCAATTATTTCCAATAAAAAGATATTTGGGATAAAAAGAAACAAAGAGAAAATAAACCAACTGAAGGGCATAGAGAGAGAGACCTAAAAGGAAAATGCCAAATGAATCAGTCTCATAATAAGATTGTTTGGAACTTTATCAGAGTTGCAAATGTGGTAAACAAGTGACATGGAAATTTTTTTACCTGAGGTGAAGAAGAAGATCTGCGATCTCAATGCAGTCGCTTGTTTTGCTGCTTTCTCGGCTGTGATTGTATGAATCCTCTTAGTTCCCATCTTTTTGTTTTTATCTCCACTTCGAATTTTCCTCTTACTTGTTCGAATTCAGGTTTTTAAGATCATTCATCCTTTGTTATTCAAGTTTCTCCCCCATTTTTGTGGCGTCTTTCGTCTTCTCCTCTGCGTTGTCGAATACTTTAAGGGTCTGCTGGATCTCAACTCGAGATATCGATTTTCAGAGCTAGCAAGTAAGACCAGTGTAGCTTCTCCATTTCAAATTGATGTTGTCCTGACACAAGCAAACCCTCGTAAAAGTCAGGTTTGATCGAAAGTGCATGTTCATAACTATCATTTGCCAATGTGTATTTTGAAGGAATTTCTAGCAGATCCTAATCCAATTAGGCAATCCTGGTCTGAATTCCAAGCCTAGGATCTAGGGTTCATGTAATTGAATCATTAGGATCTCAGAATTACCTGGTGATTAGCAGCGGAAGATTTGCAGATAATCGAGATCTAGAGCGCCTCAAATGCTGCGCCTCTACTGGTATCCACACGCACACAAACTGAACAGAAGGGATGCTAGTGCCTTTAGAGATCAGATCTCTCAAGAGGTTTCTGTTTCTTTTCTGGTGGCTGTGTATTAGGTTAAGATCGAGTTTAGGTCGACCATATATGATGAGGCCATAGAACCAGAAGCCAAAGATCCAATGCCCATCATAAGGAAAGGTCCATTGACAAGGTCAGCAACAAAGGCTTTGAGGAACCAAGTCAATGAAGCTGTACAAAGTCTACTGAGTCAAGCTACTGACCAAGAGCAGGAACAAGTCTTCATCAGGATGGATAGCTCAACACTATTCAGCTCAGCTCAAAAAGGACTGACAATCTATAGAATCACGACTAGCTCAGGAAGTAGCATCGGCACTAGCTCAGGAAGTAGCATCGACACTAGCTCAAGCTTCCGAGGCCAGCATGCTACGATTGAAGAATGCTTCTGATCAACGGCCAAGGACATACCAAACATAAGCTAAGGTATGAGTTTCATTTATACACATTATATGACCGTTGTCTCTTTGTTTTGCAGGATCAAATCTTTGTTTCCCTTAGTAGTTTCAATCATAAAAGTAGCCGTTGTAGTCTTTATTTCATTAGGTCCGAATTGAGTCAGTACTTTCCTTTTATGTTTTATTTGCTTCAAGTCCCCTAGAAGGGCATAGCTGTTTGGACTGTTTATAAAGTCCCCTCTCACAGCCGTGTATCATTTACCCTAGATCAATAAAGTACACCGAGTGTTTTCTTCAAGCAAAGAAACCGCAACTTGTTTTCTCTATTGTTTTGTGTGATTCAAACGAAGAGAAGGCTTTTGTCTTATCAAGATTCAGACTCATAGGATCTTGTGGCGACCTCAATCCATTCCATCCACTGATTGTTTCTGAGAGAGCTCTTAAGCCAGCAGGAATAATCCCATCTCTACTCACCATCCATCCAAGTCGATCAAACCAAGAGAACTTTTAAGTCAGTGGTTCGATCTCCATCAACTCATCACTCAAGCTTCTGCTCCGGGGCTACATCATCTGGTATCAGAGCCGAAAGGCTCCTAACAGGTGTTATCTATCCATTACTTTTGTTTTCATTTGCATCTAGATTCATATTTTCCATTTCATTGCATCTTAATCCAAAAAAAAAAAAAAAAAAAAAAGTGTTCATCATCTTTTTCCTTTTGATTCTTTGTTTGATCTGAATTACTTGCATAAAAACCAAAAAAAATCTGTTAGTTTCTATTAGTTACCTCTTTTGTATCCTTAGATTTCGAAATCCTATTCAAAAATCAAAAAAAAAATATACCTATTTCCATTTTTGTTTTCATCGATTTCTCAAGAAAAGGAAACTCCATATTGCATCATTACTCTTGCATCCATAGCTTTCAATTTCGACTTTCTCTTTTTATTTACATAAAAAAACAAAAAAAAAAGAAGAAATATTTCATTGTTACCATTCAGTTTAACCTTTTACCTTTCTTCAAAACTTATTTGTTAGACCTTGATACTCGCTTGTGTCAGTTTCAGGTACTAATGGGAGAAGAAGTTGGACAAGATCAACTCACCATGAATCAGTTGCTTGAAACCATGAGAGACATCAGTGGTAGGCTCACTCAGCTGGAACAGAGGCCTATTCACCGAGAACCAATCCGCAACTTGAATAGAAATCATAGGCAGCGAGAAGAAGAAACAACCGATGACGAGATGCCTGAGTTAGAGGAGGATGAGTTACCTCCTGATCCAAATCAGGGAGGAAGGGGATTTAACATCCATGGCAGGGGTAGAGGAAGGAGAAACTATCACCAGCCTAGGCGTGGAGATGGAGGCAGAGGCAATGAGGATGATGATCAGAGACGTGGAGGCAAAGACTTGAAGCTCACGGCTCCTACTTTTGCTGGAAAGGTGAATCCGGAAGCTTATCTGGATTGGGAAAGAAGAATGGAGTACATCTATGAGTACTACCAATACTCTGAAGCAAGAAAAGTCTCCTTAGCTGCAGCTCAACTCACTGATAATGCATTGGCATGGTGGGACAGAGAAGTATCAGAGAGAAGGAGGTTAAGACATGGTCAGTTAAGCAATTGGGATGACATGAAGTATGCTCTCAGGAAGAGATATGTACCAGCTTACTACCATAGAGATCTTCAGAAGAGGTTCAGGAAACTCTCTCAAGGAAACAAGTCAGTTGAAGATTATTTTGAGGAGTTTGAAACCATGAAGAACAGGCTGGAGGTAGATGACTCAGAAGAAACTTTGATGGCTCAGTTTCTAGACGGTCTTCAGGATAGGATTGCACGCAAGGTAGAGCGACAGCCTTATGAGGATCTTGAAGGATTGTTGCATTTAGCTGTCCAAGCTGAGCAACACATCAAGAGGAAGGTTGCTGCAACCAGTCGAAGCAGGACAACTTGGACTCAGCCTCAACGGAACCAAGACAAAGGCAAAGCGACAGAAGCTGACTCAAAGATCAAGAAATCTAACTATGAGCAGCCCAAGGGTAACAAACCCGACACCAGCAAGGCTCCTCCTCAAAGGTCCAGAGACATTACATGTTTCAAGTGCCAAGGGAAAGGTCACTATGCCAGAGATTGTCCAAACCAGCGGGTGATGGTGTTAAGGGACAATGGAGACATTGAGTCACAAGATGAGGCAGAGCTTGAGCTAGCGGAATCCGAAGAAGAGGTGACGGATTATCCAGATGTGGGAGAGATACTTGTGACCAGAAGAGCTCTTAGTGCATTGTTTGAGCCAGAAACAATCCAAAGAGAGAATATCTTTCATTCCAGATGCACCATTGATGCCAAGGTATGTAGCCTGATCATAGATGGAGGATCTTGTACTAATGTTGCTAGTGCTTATCTAGTAGAGAAACTGAAGCTGCAAAAGACCAAGCATCCAAGACCATACAAGTTAAGGTGGCTCAATGATGAGACTGAGATGAGGATAGCTGAGCAAGTCATGGTACCCTTCAGCATAGGCAAGTACAATGATCAAGTGAAATGCGATGTTGTGCCAATGCAAGCAGGTCATCTACTCTTAGGGAGACCATGGCAATTTGATAAAGAAACTGTGCACAATGGGAGGACCAACGTCTACAGCTTCACACACCAGAACAAGAAGCACAACCTAGCTCCATTAACACCACGAGAAGTGTATGAAATGCAGAAGGCAATGGACAAAGGTTCCAAGGTAAGTAAGACCAATCTTTTTGTGACACCTTCTAATGTACTGAAATCTTTGGAACATAAAGAACATGTGCTACTCATGATCTTTAGAGAAGGGTATATTTCAGGTTCAGAAGAGCAGGAGCATCCCTTAGCCGTGACTGAGCTATTGGACAGATTCAAGGATGTCTTTCCAGAGGACATACCAGCTGGACTTCCACCACTGAGAGGCATTGAACACCAAATTGATTTGGTACCAGGAGCTCCATTGCCCAACCGGCCAGCTTATAGAGTGAATCCAGAAGAGGCTAAGGAGCTGGAAAAGCAAGTTCAAGAGCTGATGTCAAAGGGATATATCCGGGAAAGCTTGAGTCCATGTGCTGTACCAGTTCTACTCGTCCCAAAGAAGGATGGTACATGGAGAATGTGTGTTGATTGCAGGGCCATAAACAACATCACAATCAAGTACAGACATCCTATCCCAAGACTTGATGACATGCTTGATGAGCTAAGTGGAGCAACCATCTTCTCAAAGATAGACTTGAAGAGTGGATATCACCAAGTCAGGATGAAAGAAGGAGATGAGTGGAAAACAGCTTTCAAAACCAAGCAAGGGCTGTATGAATGGCTTGTCATGCCATTTGGCCTCACCAATGCTCCCAGCACATTCATGAGGCTAATGAACCAGGTTCTAAGAGCTTTTATTTCTAAGTTTGTGGTAGTATATTTTGATGACATACTGATTTATAGCCACTGCTTAGATGATCATGTTAAGCATCTAGAACAGGTTATGCAAACACTTAGATCAGAAGGTCTTTATGCAAACTTAAAGAAATGCATCTTTTGCACTGATCAATTGGTTTTCCTAGGATTTGTTGTAAGTTCACAGGGACTTAAGGTGGATGATGAGAAGATCAAGGCAATACAAGATTGGCCGACACCTACAACAATAGGACATGTTCGGAGCTTCCATGGTCTAGCAAGCTTCTACAGGAGGTTTGTCAAAGACTTCAGCACCATAGCAGCACCTCTTACCTCAGTGATCAAGAAGGACAAAGCTTTTGAATGGGGAGAGGCTCAGGAGCAAGCATTCACACGGCTCAAAACCAGTCTCACCAATGCACCAGTATTGGTACTTCCTAACTTTGATAAAATGTTTGAGATTGAGTGTGATGCTTCTGGTACAGGAATAGGTGCAGTACTGATACAAGGAGGCAGACCCGTAGCTTACTTTAGTGAGAAGCTGAGTGGTGCAACACTCAACTACCCAACATATGACAAGGAGTTGTATGCTCTGGTGAGGTCACTGGAAACTTGGCAACATTACTTGCTTTCTAAAGAGTTTGTGATACATACAGATCATGAGACTCTAAAGCACTTAAGAGGGCAGACTACTCTTAAGAAAAGGCATGCAAAGTGGTTGGAGTTCATAGAAACTTTTCCCTATGTGATCAAGTACAAGAAGGGGAAAGAAAACATTGTAGCAGATGCACTATCAAGGCGCCATGCTCTCATAACCACCATGGAGTCTAAGATCATGGGATTTGAGCACATCAAAGACATGTATGCTGATGATCCAGACTTCAAGGACGTGTACCAGGAGACATCTAAGGCAGCATTTGGGGTGTTCTATCAACAAGATGGTTTTCTGTTCAAGGAGAAAAGGCTGTGCATTCCACAAGGTTCCATGAGGGAGTTGATCACTAGAGAGGCTCATGGAGGAGGTTTGATGGGACATTTTGGCAGAGACAAGACTTATAGTGTCTTGAAGGAGCATTTCTTTTGGCCACACTTGAAGAGAGATGTGGAAAGGTTCTGTGCCAAATGCATCACATGCCTAAAGGCCAAGTCCAGGTTACATCCACATGGTTTATATATGCCTTTACCAATTCCTAACACACCATGGGTGGACATTTCAATGGATTTTGTTTTAGGATTGCCCAAGATCAACAACAAGGACTCCATCTTTGTAGTTGTTGATAGGTTTTCTAAAATGGCTCATTTTATTGCTTGCAACAAGACTAACGATGCTGTGCAGATAGCTGATCTATTCTTTAAGGAAGTGGTCAAGTTGCATGGAATTCCAAGAACTATTGTTTCGGACAGGGACACAAAGTTCTTGAGCCACTTTTGGAGGGTACTTTGGAGGAAGTTGGGCACCAATCTGCTCTATTCCACCACTTGTCATCCCCAAACAGATGGACAAACTGAGGTAGTAAACCGGACTCTCTCAACACTCCTAAGAGCCACGGTTGGTAAGAATATAAACAACTGGTTATCTTGCTTGCCATTCATTGAGTTTGCTTATAATCACGCCAAGCATTCGATTACTAACCACTCTCCTTTTGAAGTTGTGTACGGGTTTAATCCTTTAGCTCCTTTAGACCTTGCCCCTTTGCCTCAAGCTATCTATACAAGTACAGAAGGAGAAGCAAAAGCAAGCTTTGTCAAGAAGCTACACCAAAGAGTTAAGGAGAATGTAGAGAAGAAAACCGAGAAGCATAGACTGAAAGCTAACCAGGGAAGAAAGGAGGTGATATTTGAACCAGGAGATTGGGTCTGGCTACACATGAGGCAAGAAAGGTTTCCCAATCAGAGGAAGTCAAAGCTAACACCAAGAGGAGATGGGCCATTCCGAGTCTTGGAGAAGATCAATGACAACGCATACAAGCTTGAGCTGCCAGGTGAGTTAAACATTTCTCCAACGTTCAATGTTTCTGATTTAGCTCCTTATGATGCAGGTCAATCAGTTCTGAGGACAGAACCTCTTCAAGGGGGAGGGTATGATGAGGCCATAGAACCAGAAGCCAAAGATCCAATGCCCATCATAAGGAAAGGTCCATTGACAAGGTCAGCAACAAAGGCTTTGAGGAACCAAGTCAATGAAGCTGTACAAAGTCTACTGAGTCAAGCTACTGACCAAGAGCAGGAACAAGTCTTCATCAGGATGGATAGCTCAACACTATTCAGCTCAGCTCAAAAAGGACTGACAATCTATAGAATCACGACTAGCTCAGGAAGTAGCATCGGCACTAGCTCAGGAAGTAGCATCGACACTAGCTCAAGCTTCCGAGGCCAGCATGCTACGATTGAAGAATGCTTCTGATCAACGGCCAAGGACATACCAAACATAAGCTAAGGTATGAGTTTCATTTATACACATTATATGACCGTTGTCTCTTTGTTTTGCAGGATCAAATCTTTGTTTCCCTTAGTAGTTTCAATCATAAAAGTAGCCGTTGTAGTCTTTATTTCATTAGGTCCGAATTGAGTCAGTACTTTCCTTTTATGTTTTATTTGCTTCAAGTCCCCTAGAAGGGCATAGCTGTTTGGACTGTTTATAAAGTCCCCTCTCACAGCCGTGTATCATTTACCCTAGATCAATAAAGTACACCGAGTGTTTTCTTCAAGCAAAGAAACCGCAACTTGTTTTCTCTATTGTTTTGTGTGATTCAAACGAAGAGAAGGCTTTTGTCTTATCAAGATTCAGACTCATAGGATCTTGTGGCGACCTCAATCCATTCCATCCACTGATTGTTTCTGAGAGAGCTCTTAAGCCAGCAGGAATAATCCCATCTCTACTCACCATCCATCCAAGTCGATCAAACCAAGAGAACTTTTAAGTCAGTGGTTCGATCTCCATCAACTCATCACTCAAGCTTCTGCTCCGGGGCTACATCAATATATCTTATATATGTTGACTTAAACCGCAACGGAATTAACCAACGATTAAACCGAATTAATCTGGTAATCCGCGAGTCGTGTCGACCGACACACTCTCTGTGTCGATCGACACTGTCGATCTGTGTCGACCGACACGCTTAGTGCGTCGATCGACACTGCCCAGAAACTTAGTATTGAATGCATATCAAATATGCATTCACTCGATCATTACATTAATGATCAACCTCACATACAACGTCCAGTTTGCTTAGGTGTGTGACCCTGTAGGATCATATAACACTAGCAATAAGTTCTCAACCCATTGATCATAAGTGGCTTCTAGCAAAGCGTTATGACTGCCTAGTGTCATATGATTGTCTCATCTCGACAATTCGACTTTCTCTCAGAGTAAGTACAATAGATTTCAGGACATTCCCAACAATCTCCCACTTGTACTGGAATCATCTATTCCTTTAATCCCTTCGTCACTATATCTCGATCTAGCATAAGGCAAGAACCGTGTCATCCTTATTGAGCCAAAATCATGTTCATCGAACTCCGATTTATACTGACAAGACAAACGACTGACAATCACCTCGTTTGAGTATGGCCACACATTTCTCAGTATCAAATCTTCGATGGGCCCTGAGATATTTATCTCCTGTTATATAGGAGGGACAAATACCATCTTGTTCCATCCCTGTCTCTTCACACGCTTCATGATACGCCCAATCAATGCCTTTATAGTCACCAGTTACGGCTGACGTTTGACAAGGTTAAAGCGGACCAATTCACATGTAAGAAAACATGATGAACTCAGGTCTAAGGACTATACTCTATAGTCATAATGAAAACTCTCATGACACTTATATAACTATCCCGTAGAGTTCTCATCAGTGGGTCATGTCCGATCCTGTGTTCTCCAACACATATCTATGTGATTGACTTTAATACTCTTATTAATGACTCCATGAAACTTAGTCATCAGTCACCTCACATACTAGTCTCACGCGGTTGTTAATGTCCCATTTTAACAACCTTGACCAGGGACCAATCATAATTTATGTCATTTATTATCTATAGGGTTTCATGATCAAGTCACATACTTGATGACCTATAAAATGTCATAAATTACTTTGGGACTATTATTTAATAACCATTATTAAATAATACAGATGTCAGATTTCAATAACATAATCAAATTATGTTTATACGAACATCATATCATAACTAAAATTAATAACAATGACTCCCACTAAAATTAAGATCACATCTTAAGACATCTAATGCCTTTAGCAGTAGTCTGACCCTTATTTGCTCTTGCTCAGCGTGTGTCGAAAGACACTGCGTCTTGCTAAGAGTAATACCAAGAGTCATTTGCACGAAGCCCTTCTTGGAATTCCGCATATTGGACATGTGCAAGGCCTTATCACTATAAGTATCTTGACACAATCTAATTAGCTTATCCATTCTATCTCTATAGATTCTTATTCCAAGAATGTATACGGTTTCTCCCATAATTTTATCGAAAAACAACTTTCGAATCAAGTCTTAACAGACTGAAACAATGGAACTTCATTTCCGAGAAGTAGTATGTTATCAACATACAATACCAGAAATGCAACTGCGCTCCCACTAGTCCTCTTGTAAACATACGGTTCCTCTTCATTAATGACGAAGTCAAACCTTTTGACTGCTTTGTCAAAACGAAGATTCCAACTCCGAGATGCTTGCTTCAATCCATAAATGGATCGGTGAAGCTTGCATATCTTCCTAGCTTCATTAGGATCAATGAAAACTTCATGTTGTGTCAGGTACACATCCTTTTCAGAATTCCATTAAGGAAAACTGTTTTCACATCCATCTGCCAGATCTCATAACCATTATGAGTGGGGGTTGCTAGGAGAATCCGAATGGACACAAGCACGGTTTCTGGGATTAGGTTTCTTCACAGTCAATACCATGAATTTACTTGAAACCTTTTTCCACCAACCTAGCTTTGTACATCTGAATATAACCATCCCTGTCAACTTTTCTTCTTGAAAATCCATTTACTCACAATGGCTTCTACACCATCGGGTAAATCAACCCAAGTCATACTTGGTTCTGTGACATGGATCCCATTTTGGATTCAGCGGCTTTCAGCCATTTTCGGAGTCAAGGCCCATCATTGCTTATTCAAAATTCGCAGGCCCGTCACTTTCAATGATCAGTAGATCACGGCAATTGGTTACGAGAAATCCATATTTCTCGGGTTCGTGACGGATCCTTTCGGATCTGCGAGCTTCAGTTTTCTGTAAAAGTCGCGCACACATATCTCATATGTATACTTTTACCACGACCTAATTAACCAAGATTTGAACCGTAGTTAATTAAGTCATAAACCAAAATCAATATTTGGTTCGCGATCTGTGTCGATCGATGCAACTTTTGTGTCGATCGACACTTCTTCAGAAACTCGCCATTTAAATGTATATCGAATATACGTTCACCAGATCCTTTATAAACTCTAGGCACCACAGGTGCAGGTTCTACAACTCTTTGTAGATCCAACTGCTGCTCTTCCTTATCAGGTTGAGCAGTCTCCTGTGATTTTTGAATCTTTTCGAGTTGTACTTTTACTCCCACTGTTCTTCTTGGAAAGAAAGTCTTTCTCAAGAAAACATAGTTCCGAGCAACGAACAATTTGTTCTCAAACTGGTTGTAAAAGTAACATGCCTTGGTTTTGTTAGGACAACCAATGAAGTAGCACTTATCAGATTTGGGTGTGAGCTTATCAGAGATTAAACGTTTTATATAAGTCTCGCAACTCCAAATCTCCATGATGGATAAATCAGAAACATTTACATTCCACATCTCATGTGGTATCTCTGTAACTGATTTTGATGGAACTCTATTTAAAGTAAACTCAGACATTTCTAGAACGTATTCTTAGAAGGTTAATGGAAGATCTAAGTGACTCATCATTGATCGAACCCTATCTAATAAGGTCCGATACATGAGGAGTGAATTGTGAAACACTTTCACAATCTCTCAGATGATCACTAAATTCTTGACCTAAGTATTCACCTCCATGATCTCATCGTAGAGGTTTAATACCTTTGCCAAATTGATTCTGTACTTCATTTTGGAACTCTTTGAACTTTTCAAAGATTCTGACTTATGCCTTATAAATAAGGCATAACCGTACCTTCTGAATATATCAGTAAAGGTAATGAAGTACTGAAATTTTCCTCTAGCACTAGTGCTCATCGGTCCATATACATCCGTTTGTATAAAGCCCAACAAGCTTCTGGCCCTTTCATTTTGATCGTTCGCAACCTGTGTCGACCGACGCACCGTTTGTGTCGATCGACACTACATTTTGTTGAAAGGAGCCTTCGTCATTTTACCCAAGATTCACTTTACTCATTATGATTCATAATCAGATGAGCCCAAAAGCCCATTACTATGGAGCTTCTGAATTTGTTTCTCATTTATGTGGCCCAAAACGACAATGCCAGAGTGAAGTTTGATTCGTATCATTTGACTTGAATCTCTTGGTATTAATTTTATAGTCAGGCACATTCTTGTTCAGAACATAAAGTCCATTCTCTAATGGATTGCTACTATAAAATATATCATTGTAATCAAATGAATAACACTTATTCTTAATTTGAAAACTGATATCCTTTCATATCCAAACAAGGAATAGAAATAATCTTTCTGCTCATAGAAGATACATAGTAGCAGTTCTTAAGTTCTAGAATCATGCCATAGAGAAACCAAATGAAATACTCCTACGGCTAATGCAGCAACTCTTGCTCCATTTCTCACGCGTAGATCCACTTGTCCTTTCTCCATAGTCCTACTTCTGCTCAGGCCCTGCACATTTTCACAAAATATGAGTACCACAGCTGGTATCAAATACCCAATAAGTAGGACTATAAGAAGTAACATTTACTTCTATAACATAATACCTGAAGAAGAAGTCTCGTACGTCTTCTTCAGCTTCTCATAATCTTCCAAGAATTTATTGCAGTTTCTTTTCAAATGCCCATAACCATTACAATAACGGCACTTAACATCTTCAGAAGGACTGGTTTCAACCTTAGGAGCATGGCCAGACTCGCTTGGATTCACAATCGAGCTCGTCTTGCCATCACCTTTGTTCTTACCAAGTTTCTTAAACTTTTTACCCTTTTGTACCATAAGGACATCTGGGGTGTCCTTCTTGATGTTAGGTTCAGTAGTCTTAAGCATCCCATGCAATTCAGTCAACGTCTTTGTCAAGTTGTTCATGTTATAGTTCATAACAAATTGATCATAGCTTGACGGCAGTGACTGTAGAATGATGTCAGTAGCCAACTCTTGACTAATGGGACAATCCAGTTTCCCCAGGTTATCAATATAACCCATCATCTTAATGACATGAGGACTAACTGGTTCACCCTTTGGTAGCTTGCACTCAATCAGAGACCTAACTGTCTGGTATCTCTGAGTTCGTGCCTGCTCCTGAAACATACTTTTCAGGCCAGTGATCATCTCTTTTGGCGACTCCACGTACTCATATTGCTTCTGCAATTCCGAGTTCATGGTAGCCAACATGAGACAACTCACATCCACCGCATCATTAGAATGCTTATCCCAAGCATCCTTATCTGACTGCCAGGCATTGGCTCGGTACTTCTTGGGGAGAACTTTCTCAAGGACATAGTCCTTTTTCTCCTGTTTGAGAACAATTCTCAAGTTCCGATACCATTCAAGAAAGTTGGATCCATTTAACTTGTCCTTCTCAAGGACGGATCGCAGGGAGAAAATGTTACGATGGTTTGTGCTAGTCATAGCTGGAAAAACAAGGGAGGTTTAGTTATGATGTTCAAGAAATGAGAAGTCTTAACTATTAAGAAAACTCGCATTATATTCAAACAATGTTTCCTCAGATGAATATAATGATCCAAGACCCTTACTTCACTAAACTTGAGTGAGCCACTGGCTATCACCCAAATTTTAGCTATCTAGGTAAGCAACTCTTTGCTAGTTATATCCAATATAACTCTTGGTTGTGGATTGACATCTCATGTCCAATCCACCTGATGTCTCTGAGCCCAAAACGATTTTGATGGCCCAGTCAAGTAAATCAATCTCTTCAGTCATGTAATTGTTGATGTCTTGCACTGCAAGTCCATCAACACGATTACCTTCTGTCTTACTCATGAAATTGTGGACATCTTGCACTGCAAGTCTATCACACAATTAAATGGGTCTTGACATTTGACAAGATCGGAAAGACATCAAGTATAACTTGATATTTGGTTGAGGAACGGAACCTTTTTAAAACGTTCAGTTTTATTATGTTTTAATTCTTATAATTAATCGATTTATCTTGCTTTGGTTCTGTGACTTCAGGTTCCATAACATGAACCATCGAATCTGGTGTCGACCGACACTACTTTAGTGTCGATCGATGCAGAATAACCAAAACAATCTGCGATAACCGATCAATCCAATTGATCCGGTTTTGAATACCGGTCAGTGTCGATCGATGCTACACTAGCATCGGTCGATACCAACCTTATCAAACCAATCGCAATTAAATCATTCACAGTTTTCAACCATCATTAACCAAGCTCGATAACCGGTCCAATCCAATTGAACCGATTTATCAATTTCGCGAGGTTGGTGTCGACCGACACAACTCTTGTGTCGATCGACACTAGGCAAAAACAATTTTATTCGGGTTATCCTTCTGTGTCGACCGATACCGGATTGGTGTCGATCGACACAGGGCGATAAACCCTAATCGATTTTCAAGCCAAAAACCTAAAACTAGATTTTTCATGAAAACGAATTTTTAACATGTTTGTATCAACTATACAGAGATCCAGATTCAACCAATCTAATCAACATGCTACAGATTCAATAGAACCCTAAGGCTCTGATACCACTGAAGGAATTTCTAGCAGATCCTAATCCAATTAGGCAATCCTGGTCTGAATTCCAAGCCTAGGATCTAGGGTTCATGTAATTGAATCATTAGGATCTCAGAATTACCTGGTGATTAGCAGCGGAAGATTTGCAGATAATCGAGATCTAGAGCGCCTCAAATGTTGCGCCTCTACTGGTATCCACACGCACACAAACTGAACAGAAGGGATGCTAGTGCCTTTAGAGATCAGATCTCACAAGAGGTTTCTGTTTCTTTTCTGGTGGTTGTGTATTAGGTTAAGATCGAGTTTAGGTCGACCATATATCTTATATATGTTGACTTAAACCGCAACGGAATTAACCAACGATTAAACCGAATTAATCTGGTAATCCGCGAGTCGTGTCGACCGACACACTCTCTGTGTCGATCGACACTGTCGATCTGTGTCGACCGACACGCTTAGTGCATCGATCGACACTGCCCAGAAACTTAGTATTGAATGCATATCAAATATGCATTCACTCGATCATTACATTAATGATCAACCTCACATACAACGTCCAGTTTGCTTAGGTGTGTGACCCTGTAGGATCATATAACACTAGCAATGAGTTCTCAACCCATTGATCATAAGTGGCTTCTAGCAAAGCGTTATTACTGCCTAGTGTCATATGATTGTCTCATCTCGACAATTCGACTTTCTCTCAGAGTAAGTACAATAGATTTCAGGACATTCCCAACATATTTCTCTTTCACCCACTCATAAGTGATTTGAAGCTATGCTGCAACCACTTATTTTCATGCAGATTCATCTAAAGGAATCCGATTTTTCTAGCAGCACACATGTGAACATATCACCAATTGAAGACAACTGAAGCAGCCACTTCTTGGAACTTGGCAGAAGCTTTATCAGACAAAGGTTGAGATTTTTCACTTGACTTTGTCAGTATTGCTTCGAGCGCCTCTGAGCATAGCTCCATCCCCAGCTCATGCAGCTCAATATGAGCATCTTAGTGAACACCCACATTAGTACGGAACAACAGAAAAGATGAGCAAAATCAAACAACCAATCACATATCTCGATGTCATTGGCCTTGGGATCTTCAGAAGAACTTGCATTCTCATTTTCTACTTCCTTATTCCACTTCTAATTTCTTTTCCAGAACTGATCCACTCGGAAAACATATGATTTCTTCATCATGCTGCTCTTCCTCATCTTCATCATTGGTTCTTGCTCAGGACTCACATCAACAACATGCAATCTCAACATCTCAGTAGAATCAGATTTATCAGTATCAGGCTCTTTCGTCAAAAGACTATCAGCAGCAAACTCCGCCAGTTTCAGCTCTACAGTACAAGTTATAGTCACCAAATACCCGTCGTTGTCAAAACCGTCTTCGAAAATGGGAAAGGAAAATCTCTATCAACCCTTAAACCTACAGTTCACATGCATTTGACCTAACTTTATGTCATGATAACAAACAAACATCAACGACATCCACTGATTCTCTTGAACCTTCCCAACAACTGCAACAGATGAAGAAGAAGAAGAAGAAGAAGAAGAAGAAGAAGAAGAAGAAGAAACAATTTTCACCGATCCATTCTTTGTCACATGTGAACGCTCTACCTTACCATTTTTAGTACTACACAATGTAACAGACCCAACAAGCTAAGTAACTCCCTTTCTAAGGACATGATGAGAAGGCAGACAAGGATCAAGTCCGGTAATCGAAATCTGATTCCAAACAGAATTGACAAAGGGAGAACGAAATTGAGAAATCCAGATACTTACAAAAAGACTTTTCATATTGAAATGGAGAGAAATACGTCAGAGGAGTGAACATAAAGTGCTCAAATTCAGCTGATTTACTTAGGTCAGCTTGAAGGAAGAAGAGGGGTTTTAGTACAATTAGAAGATACAAAGTGATGGGCAGTATTGGACCTATAGATTATTTAGCTTAATAAGTAATATTGTTTGTGGGCCAATTTTATAATTGGCTAAATAGAAAATTGCTAGGCCTTTACATATGACACCCCAGTTTTTTCCGTGAAGCTTTGTATTTGTAAGGCCAATGAATATCGAAACAAGTTTCTAAAGATTCCACGTGGTTCCGTTAATAGGTTAACACGTGTCTGAAACCACTTGGCAAACATATTTTATCTGTAATGATAATAATTTAGTACGAAAAGGCCGCGAATTGGATCAAACACGGATTGTTCATAATGGTTGTCGCCAAATACAGTAATGTTTTGTCTTTTGTACAGTTGCTTCCATTCACATTGCCAAACATCTCCATCCATCATAATAAAAAGTAATTTATATACACTTCCCTCAACGTTTATCAATATATATATATATATATATATGCTTTTTTGTTGACCAAAAAATATATATATATGCTTTTTGGATGAAACATGTTATTAATTTTTACAGTACTTTTAATTCATTTATTTACCAACCAGGTTTTAAATCTTTTAGTGGATTTCATATAAAATCTACAGTTATGAACTTTTTGTTTGTTCATGTTTTGTGTTTTTCCCTAAAACAACTCTACTGAAAGAATTTAAAAACTGTAAGATTTTCTAACGGAAAAAGATATGATAATTTCAATTCTACTGCAATATTATATCTATAGCCCAACCAATCACGCACTAAATCCGTTTTTCCAACAAATGTATATTTATTAGTTTTTTTTTCTTTTTTTTTTTTCCGCTGTATGGGCCACAACGGGCCGGCCCACTGACCCAGTCCTTCCAGCAGGAGGAAGGAAGATGGAGTCGAACTCCAGATGAGATGGACGCAGAGGTGGACCACAACCACGGGACCACTTGCGTCTTCTCTGTATATTTATTAGTTATGTAAAGAAATTACACAGTCAGTCATTGAGAATTACCGAATTTAAAGAATACAAGAAAGCACTATGTGATGTATCATTTGTTGCAATTAAGTGTGCAGCTTGATTGCAAATACGTCTAGCAAATTTGAAATCACTGTGGTGGAGATCTATAGCCGACTTGAGTAAATCTTTATTAAGATTATGAATACTTCAATCTTCTATTTGAGAGGTTAATGTTCTGATGAGCAACAATGAATCGCTTTCAAAAATTATTTTGGGACAACTTCTGTTTCTGCAATCTATCAAAAAGTATTTATGAAAAAAACTATTTCTAATTTTATCATATATATGATCATATTTTTCCAAATTTCATATGATATAATCTTGCTCTCAAACCATGATCGTGACAAAATCTAGTTTTTTTTTTTTTCTTTTACTACAATGTTATCATATCTCTTTTCCGAAATAAATCGAATGTTGGTTTAGTAGAATAATGTTTGAGTGGTGATTGATCTTTTTTGTACATCTAGGCCAAATCTCACCATCTATAAATATCATTGTTTTTTTCTGGTCCGCGACCCTTGGATACCAAAGACGTCTTTGGGGTGATCTCGTAGTTCCTACGGGGTGGAGACGAGGGTAATTAGAAACGTCTGAAGAGACAATTACAACGAATGTTTTAGGACTATTTTGGATTTCAGTCCAAAATCTATTTTGGTTTTTTTGACATCTGGTAGATTATATATTAAACAACAGTCTAGGAATACAAATGAACCGAATATACCAGAAACTAAACTCGAAAGGATGAACAAAATCCTTTCGCATTTTTGAACCCACAAACGGGCAACAAAACCACTAAAACGAGATCCACGACAAAAGCTCTCCAGAAGAACGAAAAGCAGAAAAGATAAATAAGTGTGGCAATACTACAACTCCTAAGACAAATATACAAGAAAATCATCGAAAAGCGGAGAAAACCACGTGCAAATGCATACCACAAGCTCTAAATCCAAGAGCTCCATCTAGACGACACATAAGAAACGAACTGCAAATCTAATTCCTCCATACATAAATTTAATCCTAGCAAGTCTAAATCGAAAACTATGCATCCCTACATGAGATTAGCCTTACTAAAATCTATAAAAGAAACGATTAAAGGACAAGACTAATTATTCATTAATCAGCATAAGGAAACTAAAGATCAAGATAAAAGATAATTCTAACCACAACAAACCCAAAGCCAGACATTAAGCCTAAACCACCTTCCCCGCAACTGACAGAAAACCCAAAGATCTAGAACACATGAACGATAATATTCACACGCAAAGCCACAATTCTCCAGAAGAAAGGAGAAAAGCCACAGAAAGGCATGCAAAGCCACAATCCTCCGGAAGAAAGGAGATCGAAATCAGGATCTGTGTATCCGTAAAACTAGACATAGCCACCATGTAGAGGAAAGGTGAAGATAGACGAAGAAAATGCACATCACCAGCCATATAGGCCGTGCATAACATAAACTCTTTTCCAAAACCGCACTAAACCATCCACGCACCACCCCGAGACAAGCTTACCCAAACCAGTGACCGATCGTTAATCGTTGATGAATGGGCTGGAAAACACGGCTTCTAACCTCAGAAGAACTCTAACGGAATCACACAGACAACCACTGGAGAACAAGCATGTAAGAAGAAAGTCGATGGCCAACTTAGATCCGTCAAACTTCAAACACTAAATTCCGATAACAAAGGGCTCTGAAAGCAAACAGCGACATAACATCGCATCCACCCTCAGCCACCACACTCTCATGTCGTGAAGCACGAATAGACAAGGACCAGAAAAATGAATACCAAACCAGAAGCCAAAACAAGTTGAAAACCAAAGCCGGGAGATAAGCAAACCGAGATGCAGCAGTAAAGAGGAGGATAACGACAATCTGGACCAACCAGCTCGACAACGAGCTACTCCATCAATCCAAACACCTTTCCACACCCTATGACCACCATGCTCCTTGCCTACTACTAATGCTTAGAGAACAAACCGGATTTGGGAGGAAACCAGATCTGTGACAACCCCACAAAACCCCATCGCATATACCACCAAAGGATACATCCTCAAAGCCGAAAAGCTAGCGCCGACCGCCGGTGAGAAATCGTTGCAGCAAGGTATGGCGGTTGTCTCAATATATGAGCTTGGGAGAAAAAAATAGGGTAAACCCCTTGGATGAAAATTTGTTCTGGTTATAAATAAAATTATTTAAATCTAAATAGTAAAATATGGACAAATAAATATAATATAAAAACAAATATACTACATAATCTTCTAGATTATTTAAAAAATACAGGGATAAGTTTTCACCATCAACAAACTTTGGATTATTTATTAGTTTAACTTCTCAACAATTTATATACTTTTCTATATATTTCACGATAAAAAATGAGTTTTAGGTAATGACAGATTTAGGAAAAATTTAGTCCGGAAATTTAATTAGTTAAGAGACATAACCATATAATTACATAAATAAAATAAATATTTAGTCGGGGCCGATGACATGATGGTCGTAACGTAAGTTTTAGAGGAAAATACACTCCATTTTATTTATTTATTTTCTGAAAATATTAAATCCATTTAACCAATATTGTAAAGGTTCAAGGTGTTTTTCTCCATTTGATATATCAGCCTTCTTTTACTAGTTAATATCATAAATTTCTTTTACACATCATTATTTCAACTAAATTAAATTAAAATTATTTAATTTGAATTTAAATATTTAAAAATTATTAAAACGTAAATATAAAATAAATTAAATTGAAATTTGATGTATAATTCTATAAATAAATAATTATTATATATTATAAGATTTAATAAAACTTTTATATTTTTGCACAATGAATTAAAAATAGTTAAATTTTAATACAAAGAAAAAATATCAAATGATAATATTAAAAATGAGAATCACATGATAAAATGTTTTAAATAATTAAAATTAGAAACCAAAGCCATATAAAATAAAATATATTTAGTAAATAGTGGAAGCGATGATTATCAAGAATTAAAAAAAGTGTAATAAAATTATATAAAATGATAATAGAAATAAAGAAATTATACAAATATAAGAACATAAAAAATAAATGAAATCAGTGAAATATAAACATAAATTAATGAAATTAAAAATAATAATTATATTATTGTAATATTATGACTTGGATAAATAAAAAGTATAAATAAGAAGTAAAATATTTAAAATAATGTATTAAAATAGCTAAAAGATTCTAAAAGGTTGAAGAAAATAAAAATAGAAAACTCATTAAAAGATTGATAAAAAACATGTAAAACATTTTATTTATAATACAAGTTAAAATAATACTCACATAATACAAGTTAAAATAATGCGAACCAGTGCATATTCATCAAGGGTTGGTTTCTTCTAGAGAATGTACTCCTTGCCACAGAGCTCATTAATGATTATCTTGCCACAGAGCTCATTAATTATTATCATAAGGCTATAGTCTCTTCTTGCTGTGCCATCAAGATCGATATTGCTAAGGCATTCGATACGGTCAATTGGCCTTTCATAACTTTGGTTTTAAAGGCAATGTGGTTACCAGAGCAATTCATTCTTTGGATAAGGGTATGTATCTCAACTATATCATTCTCGGTCTCAATTAATGATTCCCTGGAGGGTTTTTTCACGAATGCAAGATGAATAAGGCAAGAATGCTCCATGTCTCCACATTTGTATGTCATTCTTAACAATGTTCTCTCCAAGATGTTGAATAAGGCTGGTGAGTAGAATAGTTTTGGCTTTCACCAAAATGCCTTGAAGTGAAGCTGACTCACTTAAGCTTTGTGGACGATTAGTCTTTACGAATTGTACTTCTAGATCGCTAGATGGAGTAATGGGAGTCACGAAGCGGTTTTCAGATATATATGGTCTTCATATCAATGTGAGTAAATCCACGCTCTTCGCTCCAGGTAATAACTCTCAACATCTCTCTACTACAGCTACGGGTATGTGAATAAATTTTGGATCGCTGCTAATTAGATATTTGGGGCTCCCGCTCACTACTAAGGGACTTACTAGACATGACTATGAGCCTCTAATAGATAAGATCAGAAAACAAATGTTTTATTGGTCGAATAAACCTTTTGCTGGCCGCTTACAATTACTTAAGTCTATTATAGCCAGCATTTTCAATTTCTGGAATTCAGATTTTGTTCTCCATGCTAGCTGCTTGGATACTATCGAGATTTTTTTTTTCCTTAATCCGAAGGTGGTTTGGGTCTTACAAGCTTAAGGCAGTCATCCAAAGTCTTCTCGCCTACTCTGGTTTGGCGCTTATTTACCCTCTACGGATCATTATGGGTGGCATGGTTTCAACATTACCTTTTGCATAATGAATCCTTTTGGGATGTAAAGGAGGGCACAAATGGTTCTTGGATTTGGTGCAAGCTACTGAAGATAAGAAATGAGGCTTAACCTTTTCTCAAGTTTGAGGTGAGGAATGGTAAATCAATTTTTTTCTGGTTGATGATTGGTTGGAAATTGGCAAGCTCATTGACATTCTAGGAGAGGGAGGGACTCAGAACATGGGTATTATGTGGAATTCTAAAATTGATGATGATGCCTCAACGTCGGAATGGCTGATTCAGGGTAGTGGACCTCGCACTCACCAAGACACTTTGAATCGTATTCAAGCAGTTCCCTTACCATCTTTAGAGGCTGGAGATGATAAGGTATGTGGAGGCACTCAACAGATACATATCGTGATCAATTCTCAGCCATCAATACTTGAGATCAGATTCGTCAAAGCAGAAACAAAGTAGATTGAGCAAAGGTAATTTGGTTTGGACAAGGAGTTCCTCGCTATGCCTTTATTGTGTGGCTTGCAATCATGAATCGTTTATCCACATGTGACAAAATTCAGGAATGGGGAATCCAGCAAGAATGTGTTTTGTGTGGTGAAAGGAATGAAACTAGAAACCACTTTTTATGCTTGTACATACACCTTCAGGCTTTGGATAAAGATTGCAAGTAAGTTTATGGGGTCTACAATTACACCGAATTGGGACAAGACTATGACTCACTTGGGGCATGCTAGACACTCCCCAATGGATTACGTACTCCTCCGATTAGCGTTCCAAACCTCCATATACTTTGTGTGGCGGGAACTTAAATCACGGATTCATAACAAGGGATGGATTCCGGTGGAAAGGTTGTCTTTAATGACAGTAAATGCAATCACAAATAGGATTTACTCGTTTAACTACAAGGCTCACCATAAGTTGGAAAGATTGATGAGAAGATGGTTTGAAATCACTGTCAATTGACATTTTTGCTTTTTTAAGAATAGCTATTCTTTCTCATTTTTTGATCGATAGTCTTTGTGAAAGCTGTAAGAGGGAATCAAAGACTGGAAAGCTTGAGTGAAGAACAGAGTAAAACGCAGAGTTTAGGACATGAGGTGTTGGGCTTGGATGAGAAGAAACAGCAGGCCCAAGTGGAATGGCCCAAGGAGAGTAAAGCTCACACGAATGGTATATCACGTGAGCAGACAAAACCTGCAACGGTAACGACCACTTCTGCAGTAAAGCAAAGAGGAGATACGCGATCAATGAGATCGTACAAGGAGGCTCTGTGTAATGGTAAAGCAAAGACAGGTGTTAATAAGTGAATGGTGGATCTACTGTGAGGAAAGTGACATTGTTCTTTATAATGTAACCAAACCACCATTGTAATGTTTTGAGGAAGTTTCATTAATGAAAAAGTCTTTCTTCATGTTCTCTGTTCTTACAATTTTATCATGTTATTAAGCTCTTTCGGTTGAGATTTTTACAAATATTATCATGGTATCAGAGCACAGTGGAGGAAAGATGGAAGAGTTGTACCCATTTCCCGATCATATCAATGTCAAGAGCTTTGTTTCCACCAAGTTAACCGATTCCAACTATCTTGGCTGGAAGCTCCAGTTTGAAGCTCTTCTCCGAAGTCAAAAACTCTTGGGGTTTGTCAATGGTGGTCAGCCTGCTCCAACTGAGAAGATTCGTGTCAAGTTTCAGAATGAAATCACTGAGGTTAGCAATCTGGATCATGAGGCATGGTTACAAACGGACCAACTCATTCAATCCTGGATTTTTGCTATGTTGTCTGAAGAGGTTTTGGGTTATGCGTTTGGTCTGAGTACAGAAGTGTGGATGGTGTTAGCAGAAAATTTCAACCAGCCAACTATGTCTCGTGAGTATGATCTTCTTGCAGCTCTTCAGAGTATACAGAAAGGGGACAAGGACTTAAGAGTTCATCTCCGTGAGTTTAAAACATTGTGTGATCAACTGAGTTCTATTGGGAAACTAGTGTCTGAATCTATGAAGATATTCCGTCAACTTCAAAGTTTGGGTCGAGATTATGAGTCGTTTGTCACATCGATCCAATCATCCATGCATAAGCCGCTTGTTCCAACATATAATGAAGTGGTTTCAAAGCTTAAAGGGGCTCACAGTCGCCTTCAGACTTACACACCTCCCTCTACCAACCCACAAATGGTGTTTCTGGTTTAGAACACTGTTCCCCAGACTGCTGAGCCACCAGACTTTTAGTCACAATCTCCAAGGCCTACTTACAATACAAACTACTACAGAGGTAGAGAAAGAGCCAATGGTTATCGTGGCAGAGGTGGTTATACCTCTAGAGGGCGTGGTTTTACTCAGCAAGTTCAAAACTGGCAAGGTCAGTCTTCTTCTGGCAACAGGAATGGTCAAGGATCCACTAATCAGTCCTCTCAACAGAGACCAGTGTGCCAAATATGTGGAAGGACATGTCATATGGCTTTACGTTGCTGGAACCGGTTTGATAGTAACTATCAGAGTGAAGAGATCCCTCAGGCACTGGCAGCTATGCAAATCTCAAACCCAATGCAGGCTCAACCTCCTTGGTTTGCAGATTCTGGTGCATCCTCTCACATTACAAACACTACTGAAAATCTTCAAGGCACCACTGTTTACAATGGTTCAGAAAGTGTTATGACTGTGATGGATCCTTCCTACCAATTACACATGTGGGCTCAACCTCTCTGGCTACAAATATAGGTACCTTACCTCTGACAAATGTGTTGGTCTGTCCAGATATTTAAAAACCTCTGTTATCTATTTCTAAACTGTGCGATGACACTTCATGTGGGGTATATTTTGATTCTAACTGCGTCTGTATACTGGACAAGCACACACAAAGAGTGTTGATGCAGGGAAAAAGGCATGATCATTTGTATCAGTTGGAGAATAAAGGAGGAGCTAAGGCGTTTTTCTCTTCACGACAGCAGGTGGCCAGTGATAAAGTATGGCATAGACGACTTGGTCATCCCAACACTCACATTCTCCAACTGTTGAAGAGCAATAAGTATATTATCAGTAGTAAAAATAGTAGTAGCTCTATCTGTGATGCTTGTCAAATGAGTAAAAGCTCACAATTGTCTTTCTCTGAGTCTGAGTTTTCAGCTAAGGAACCTTTGGAAAAGATTCATTGTGACTTATGGGGTCCTTCTCCTTATGTGTATGTACAAGGATTTCAGTACTATGTCATGTTTGTAGACAATTTATCTCGTTTTTATTCAAGTCAGACTTCTTTCTTACATTCATCAACTTTCAGAAACTGGTAGAAAACAATACAACAGGAAAATCAAAGTGTTTCAAAGTGATAGAGGTGGAGAATTCAATAGTCTGATGTTGAAGGATTATTTTCCTGATCATGGGATTCTGCATCTTATTTTCTGTCCACACACTCCCCAGCAGAATGGCTTAGCAGAGAGGAAACATAGACACATCACAGAGCTGGGTCTTGCAATGTTGTTTCAAAGTGGTGCTCCCTTTCAATACTGGTTTGAAGCCTTCTATATTGCAGTCTACCCGATTAATCTTCTACCTTCCCAGACACTCTCCAATAAGTCTCCATTTGAGATGTTGCTTAACCAAGTTCCTGTCAATACAGCCTTGCGCACCTTTGGATGTGCCTGCTATCCATGCTTGCGACCCTATACTACCAACAAGTTTGATCCACGATCACTACAATGTGTTTTTCTTGGCTATCATACTCAGTATAAAGGGTATAGATGTCTTCACATCAGCACTGGCAGACTCTATATCAGTAGACATGTCATCTTTGATGAAGTCTCTTTCCCTTTCAAGGTGAGTCAAACGTTTGTATCTCCAACTGTTTCTACTCCTCTGGTATCAGCTTGGAAGAATTCTACAAACATTGCACCTGAGGTGCCTTCCTCCCGATCTCTGGCAAGATGTCTTCCTCAAACAGTTGTTGTTGACACAAGGGAGGATCATGATCATACTACTGCTTCAGACTCTACTTCCTGTGATGATAACTCTCAACATTTGTCTGCAACTACAGAGGATTCTGGGCAACAGAATGTTTCATTTGATTAATCACATATGGCTATAACTACTGAACCTGCTCATCCTATGGTGACTCGATCTAAAGCTGGTATAACAAAACCTAATACTCGGTATGCTCTTCTAAGCAGTACAACTCTCCCCTCAGTCCCAAAAACAATACCTGAGGCACTCAAGCATCCTGGTTGGAAAAAGGCTATGGAGGAGGAAATGCAGTCTATCTACCTGAATCACACTTATGATCTGATTCCTCATGAAGACAACATGAATATTCTTGGATGTAAATGGGTCTTCACCATCAAACTGAAAGCTGATGGATCACTAGACAAGCTCAAAGCACGCCTTGTTGCCAAGGGTTTTGATCAAGAAGAAGGCCTAGACTTTACAGAGACTTATAGTCCTGTTGTAAAAACAGCTACAATTCGCATTGTTCTCTCTGTTGCTACTCCGAAACATTGGTCTATCACTCAGCTTTATGTAAGGAACGCATTTTTACATGGAGAACTTCAGGAGAAAGTAGTTATGCAATAACCTCCTGGATTTGAGGATCCCTCATCTCCTTTTCATATCTGCTCTTTGAAGAAAGCTCTTTATGGCTTAAAACAAGCCCCTCGTGCTTGGTTTGACAAATTCAGTAACTACTTGCTTGAGTTTGGATTTAAATGCAGCACAACCGATCCGTCTCTCTTTGTATATTATCATAATGGTCAGACGTTGATTCTTCTTCTGTACGTTGATGATATCCTGCTAACTGGAAGTTGTGCTCTGTTGATGCGATCTCTGATTAAGTCTCTCCATAACAAGTTCTCCATGAAAGACCTTGGTTAGCTGAGTTACTTCCTTGGGATACATGCTTTGTTTCATAAATCCGGTCTGTTTCTTCACCAAACCAAGTATGCAGAGGAAATATTAGTGGCTGCAGGAATGTCTATGTGTAATCCTATGCCAACCCCTCTCCCTTTGTAATTTGATCAAGATCCTGCAAGTGAGGAACTTTTCCCTGAACCAACATACTTCATATCTTTAGCAGGGAAGTTGCAGTATCTGACTCTCACGAGACCAGATATACAATTCGCAGTGAATGTGGTCTGCCAACGAATGCATGCTCCAACTATGTCAGATTTCCAATTACGGAAACGAGTGTTGAGATATATCAGAGGCACAAGTCAGTTGGGTCTTAACTTGTCTTCAGACAGTGCATTAACCATGTTTGCATTCAGTGATAGTGATTGGGCTGGATGTAAGCTTACATGACGATCAACAACCGGGTTTTGCACCTTCCTTGGTCCTCACCTCATCTCTTGGAAAGAAAAGAAGCATCCTACTGTATCTCGCTCTTCTACTGAAGCTGAGTACAGGGCCTTAGCAGAAACAACAGCAGAAATGACCTGGATCTCCTTTGTTCTCAGAGAGCTACGCATCATTCAGAAAACTCCAGCTAAGCTCCTTTGTGACAATCTCTCTGCTGTCCACCTTACTGCTAACCCGAAGTTTCATGGTCGATCCAAACATATTGAAGTGGATTACCACTTTATCCGAGAGAAGGTTGCACTAGGAGTGAGGAAAGTGACATTGTTCTTTATAATGTAACCGAACCACCATTGTAATGTTTTGAGGAAGTTTCATTAATGAAAAAGTCTTTCTTCATGTTCTCTGTTCTTACAAGTTTATCATGTTCTTAAGCTCTTTCGGTTGAGATTTTTACAAATATTATCAAAAGCTACATTCTTTCAACATAGCTCAATAAATTTGATATTTCATAAAAAAAAATAATAATACTCACATATTAAGCATTTGTTCTCATTCAAATAATTATGATTATAAAAATACGAATTTATAAAATAATATTAAAATATTAAAATTAAAAATATATTAAAGATTTAGAAATTAAAACAAAACCTGCATATAGTCTAAAATAATAGTTTAGTGACAATAACTTTATTTATTTTGCCTGTATCATTTTTTGGATAAGTTTTTTTTATAACCTTTTTGGTTAAATAATTTTGTATATATCATTATCGAAGGTCGCCCTAGTTTTCATTTTGTCCTCTCTCTCCTAAAGGTCGCCCTAGTTTTCATTTTCAGATCCGCCGTCGGTGGTAATTCATCGACGTCGTTTGGCTTCACCGCCGGCGCGTCATGATGGCTTGCCACCCATCCTTTCCTTCTCCTGCTTGTATAGTTATTTTCAGCCTCTGTTTTTTGCTTCTCCGGTCTACTTTGGGGGTGGTCTCTGTCGTTTCAGAGCTGACGATCTCTGTCGTGGAAGGGGAGAGCTCTTCCGCCTCTGGTTTGGATCTCCCTGGTGACGCTCCTCTGCTCAGATCTCCCCGTGGGTTGCAGGTCCGAGGGTGGTTGGAAAGGGTTCCAGTGAGGTCCGTGGTATGTGGTGTGTGTGTTGTTGGGCTCGGTCTGGGTGGCCTCCTTAGTCTCAGACTGTTTAGTTGCAGCGGCTTCTGGTCTCAGTTGTGGTTTGATTTCGTCTTGGTCTTGTTCATGGTGGTCTTTGGTGGTTCATGTATCGCGGCTCCACTCTGACCCTTGGGCTGGGGGTTTGTGGTTCGTTAGCGCCTGATGAACTGGATCTTGAATCCTTTTGAGGGTGCGGCATAGCTGCTCTCGCTTCGTTTCCGCCTTCCTCTCTTCAGCTCTAGTCTAGGCTTGTTCCTTCCTGGATCGAATTTGATTGGGTCTTGGCTTCTCTGGTCCGCTCTTTTTGGTTTGTGTCTCGTCAAGCCCGTCCTGATTCTGGGGTGATCATAGCCTCTCTCCTCCTTTGTCATGTTAGAACTGCATAGCTTGCTTTCTTCAGTCTGGTGATATAC
This sequence comes from Orychophragmus violaceus, assembly GCA_030180135.1. NCBI lineage: Eukaryota > Viridiplantae > Streptophyta > Magnoliopsida > Brassicales > Brassicaceae > Orychophragmus > Orychophragmus violaceus. Next base: position 99,988,919 of record CM058239.1, read on the forward strand.
TTGTGTAGGAGTTTGGTTGTTGTATTATGCGCTGGATTTAGCAACGGTAACCTTTGTGTGGGCATTCGATCTCTGTATTACAATCCTGGTGCTGAAGAGTTTGATCTCGAGGCAGGTTTTCCTCGCTCAGCCTTTTGGTTGTGTCTCTTTTCGTGGTTTCGTCTCCAAGTTTGTCAAGCAGTTTGCGGTTCGATCGATTTTTCTTTAGAAGTTTTGCCTGGGTTCCGGCTGATGTTAGTGTTATGATCTTAATCAGATTTTCTTACATTAGTCTAAGTGGTTTCAGCCTTTTGTAAGTGAATGGTTGTGTTTGTTGGTTGTTTTATGGTTATCTCTTCAGGTTCCTCGGGGTGAGGCTTTGTTTCTGGGGGTTTCGTGTAAACTCGTCAGCTTAGTTTTCAGAAAGGTTATATCCTTTGCCGACTCAGTGTATTAAAATGTTTCAATCAATGGAAAAAAGATTTTCAGTGAAAAAAAAAAATCATTATCGATCCAATGGAGGCCCGTCTCAAAATATATATGGGCCCTGTGCTTATTTAAATTTGTTACCAAATTTAGGGGTTTATATTAAGAATTTTTGAAAATTGGACCCTATCTTTCAAAAAAAAAAAAAAAAATTAGGACCCTAAAATATAAAGAAAAAATTATAAAAGAAAATGAGACCCTGTGCATTAGCACTGTCTGCACACGTCCTAAGCCGGCCCTGATCCAATGACATGCAAAATTCAAGTCAGTAACTTAATGACTCGTTAAGTCAGGTCCAATTTGAAAAGAGCTCCAATTGGCATTAACTATCCCTTTTTTTGTCACAACGTAAACATCATAGTTTGTGTTTTAAAACCGAGCACGATTTGGTTTGTTCTCAACGAAAAAAAAAAAATCGTATATAAAAAATGTATCATAACTCTTTCTCTCTAAAAAGGCTAACTTTTGAACGAATCAATCACGAGAAACCTTTGAAAATCTCTTGCTTTGGATCCCTTCCTTATTCACTTGATTTCTTCTTTAACTTCCAAAACTCAACTTGTATCCAAAACTTTCTGGTGCTTTTCCTTTGTCTCGTGTCCTTAATATTTTCCGCAGAAAAATTTCTACCTCCTTTTGTTAATTTTCCCGGAAAGTTTCCTTTTTTCTATCTACAAGGAAAAAGGAAAGATGAAACCCATTTGTTTCCTTCTCTGTTTCTGTTTCTGTTACCTTCCCGTAAAAGTCTCTTCCTTTTGACATAATCTTTCTTGGTTTAACTTATTTAAAACCTCCGTTTGAAAATTTCCTATCCCTGATTCTGTTGTTTTCCCGAGAAAATTAATGAAACCGCGGCTCTATTCTGGGGAAATCTTATCGAACCCATGTTTTTGAATCAGTTCATGCACTTCTTGAAATCTATTCACACTTTCAGAAGGAAAAACTCAGTTTTATAGAAAGAAAAACCTAGATTCTCTGTTTTCATACCCTTACCTTGCGATCCAAGCTAACTCTCCTCTGATCACCATGTCTGGTTCATGTTTCAATCCGTTTCGTCTCCGGCGATATCTGAAATCAAAATTTCCTCCAGAGCCTTCGCTCCCCGCTTTATCCGCTATCCCGTCTTCCTCCAAACCCAACCGGTATGCAGAAAGTAATACTATGGAGAAGAAAAGATTCGACAGTATGGAATCTTGGTCGATGATTCTCGAGTCTGAGAACGTGGAAACATGGGAAGCATCTCAAGGCGAAAGAGAGGAATGGACCGCAGATCTCTCGCAACTATTTATCGGAAACAAATTTGCTTCCGGAGCACACAGCCGAATTTACAGAGGGATCTACAAACAGAGAGCCGTCGCCGTGAAGATGGTGAGGATCCCAACACACAAGGAAGAGACAAGGGCTAAACTCGAACAGCAGTTTAAGTCCGAGGTTGCTCTGCTTTCTCGTCTCTTTCACCCTAACATCGTCCAGGTCTGAATTCTCTATCTTCTTATAAAAGAAGTTTTTTTTTTAATTATCAAGAAAATCTTGATGGGAGAAAAAAAAAACTGAACATAGATCTTGTCTTTAGAACATATAGGTCTTGTTTTTAGTTCGTCCAATCGTTTCAACTGCTAATTATATCCTTATATTGAGACACATAGTTTATTGCGGCGTGCAAGAAACCGCCGGTATACTGCATAATAACAGAGTACATGTCACAAGGAAATCTCCGAATGTACCTCAACAAGAAAGAGCCTTATTCGCTCTCGATTGAGACTGTACTAAGGCTGGCTCTAGACATCTCAAGAGGAATGGAGTATCTTCACTCGCAGGGTGTTATCCACAGAGACCTAAAGTCCAACAATTTACTTTTGAATGATGAAATGAGAGTTAAAGTTGCAGATTTTGGGACTTCTTGTCTTGAGACGCAATGCAGAGAGGCCAAGGGTAATATGGGAACTTATCGATGGATGGCTCCAGAGATGATCAAGGAGAAGCCTTACACTAGAAAAGTCGATGTTTATAGCTTTGGCATCGTTCTATGGGAACTCACCACGGCCTTGCTTCCGTTCCAAGGCATGACTCCCGTGCAAGCCGCGTTTGCAGTCGCTGAAAAGGTGAATTCGCGTTTGTGATTTACATTGTTTGTATGCTATAGGACACAAATCATTAAAAAAAAAATTCTTTTCTAAATGGGCAGAACGAGAGACCGCCATTGCCGGCTAGCTGTCAGCCCGCGCTAGCTCACCTGATCAAGAGATGTTGGTCGGAAAACCCGTCGAAGCGGCCGGACTTCTCTAACATTGTTGCAGTGCTAGAGAAGTACGACGAGTGTGTCAAAGAAGGACTGCCTTTGACGTCACACGCAAGCCTCACAAAGACCAAAAACGCGATTCTTGATCGACTTAAAGGCTGCGTCTCAGCCATCAGCTCACCATCTTCGTCTTCCTCTGTTCCTGTAAATGCCTAGTAATTCAAAGTTGTTTAAGTACCATAACACTCCCTCTCATTGTAAAGATGTACTAATCTTTTTCTTTTTCTTTCACTAGTTACTTGATTGTATCTTGCATCTACGCGATGTGATGATTCGATTTACACGTAATTTAATTAGGCTGATTAATTTACATTATATAGGATAAAATGATACCTAGTGATTGGTCTCTCGAGTGAGCTCAAAAGGAATACGTAATCTGATGTACCTAAAAATCAATACTATTAAAACAGGAAGGTTTGCCATGGTACATAAATGTTGTTCCCGGAATTTACCCTTGATATTATTAGGATTTGTAACCTTCATTAAGGGTAAATATGTCATTCTCAAATACATATTACGAATCATTAATGTAAAACTAAATTATAATTAATTAATCATAATATCTTGCAATATCTTTCATTACTTTAAATATAAATATATATTTCCTTTTTATTATACAAAATCTAACAAAAAATCTTTTTAATCCATTTTATTTTTAATTAACTAATTAATTTTATAATTATATTATATATTTATATTTAATAAATAATTATAAATATAATTAGATGAATTAATACAGATTTATGTTTATAAATTATAAAATAAATATAAAAATTATAGAAATCTTTTTAAAAATAAAAAAAAGAATATATAACCCACTACTTTTTCAAATATATAAATAAAATAATAATAAAAATATGTAATATACTTTATTTTCAAAAAGTGAATTCTGTAAAAATATTCAAATTACTATTACCTAAACAATAATTTATATTAAAAATTAAGCTAAAATATTAAAAATAGATATATATTTAAATTTGATAAAACGTAAAATATCAACAATAAGTAAATATTTATATTATTCAAATATATAATTGTCGGGTTGATTAATGATTATACTAAAACAATTTTTTAGCGGGTTGTTTTATACTTTTATAATTTGAATACTATAAAAATATACAACTTATTATTAATTAAACTTTAATCTATAAAATAAAAAAATTAAACCTAAATATGAATATATATATATAATATATATATATTATTTTATATGATACAACTCATATTAGAACTTATAATGTGAATCATTATTTTAATCTCTTTATCTTTACGATATTTCCTCCCAAATAATACAAAATTCATTTTTAAACCTAAATTATTAACTCACGTTTTATATTATGGGTTATACAATTATAAATAAAATTATATTGCATAAATAAATAAAAAATTACTAACAATAAAATAGCTAAAATTTTAAAATTGTAAAGAAAAATATACCCGCGTTTAGAAAACGCGGGTCAAAATCTAGTATTGAAATTAAATAGACATCTCAAGATGCCAAAAAAAAAAAAATATATAGACGTCTCAAAGAGATGCCTATGCATAATTTTGTCGACTTCTTTTTTCATGTTATTGTACAACAAGATTACGTTAGTATTGTATGTATAGTGGTTTTTGGCTTTTATGGAAGAACATAAAAGAGATAAGATCAAAATTTGGATATTAATAAGATGACCAAAACCATTTACTGTCAAATATATGTGATAATGACAAGACCTCTTGGTAAGTCAAAAAACCTCTCACTAAAAATCTTTCAAATAAAAAAATTCTTCTTAAGTCGGCATCTCGCCAGCTCAACCGGATCCCTGGTCATGACAAACAAGAAAAAGAAAAAGAAGCCCCATTTCGTTTCTGGACTCGTTGCCCGTTATGCTCTACCATCTACAGTTGGCTCAGCTTCAGCCAAGCTTCTGGAACAATGCCTCCACTCGTCGGTGCCGGTCTCTAGAAGCAGAAGAACTCTTCATCCTGCCCCCTCTAGTTAAATTGGATCTCCACGAGTCTTTACCGTCGGTTTCTTCCCCTATTTCACCGTTGAAAGCGGTTGGGTCTTCCTCGGGCTTTGTGCCCAGATCTATTTCTCCTAAAGATCTTCCTCTTGGTGGAAAAATTGCTACTGTTTCTCCTCCAGATCTTGACACTGAGCTGGTGCTAAAGCAGGCTGATTCTTCCGTTGACTTCCCTGACAAAGTAGCTCTGCCGGAATCTCCTACCCAGATACGACCTAACCCAAATTCTCCTACAGGAAAAAATGGTCCAGTCTATTTGAGGATACCACATCTCTAGAGGATATTGGTACTCCAACTACCCATGTCTCAGGAGTACCTTTCATTTTGATTCCTGATGAAAAATTGGAAGCAGCTATCTTGGAATTTAAGGAATACATCTACTCTCATTTCCAGGGTCATCCGCCGCTGATGGGTCATGTCATTGGTGTTGTTAATGCCATCTGTGCAAGATCGGGTCCCCGGATATTCGTTCATAAGAATGGTAATGGTACCTTCCTACTGCGTGTCATAAACCCGCGGACGAGAGAAATTCTCCTCAACAAGAATTTTTGGAACATTGCAAGGCACCCCACTGGTTTCACTTTGGAACAAGCTCCGCTTACCTCTGCGGAGGTGATAGTGGAATTCAGAGGTATCCCCTATTTTCTTTTTCATAGAGAAAGTCTCGGACGTATAGCTAAAGGCGTGGGGATCCCGAAAGCTCTTTTGACTGAAACAGCTAGAAAGGAAACCTTCGAGGTGGCGAAAATCATTGTGGAGGTTGATCTGACCAAGGAACTACCCTCTAAGCTGATCTCGGGCCTAAGTAATGGGAAAGAGTTTGAGGTTAGTGTCGCTTATCCATGACTTCCTCCAAAATGTGGAGAGTGTGGTGAGTATGGACATAGAACTACCTCCTGATCAAAGAAACCTCCGCCAGCCAGTAAGTCAGAGAGGAAAGCTCAGTCGAAGTCTAGGTCTCGGAGTAGACCTCCTGTTATTGACAGTGGTGTTAGAAGAACCAAAATGGGGAGGTCTCGCTCAAAGTGTAAAGATGCTAATATTTCTGCTACCCGATGGCAGGAGATTAATCCTGGAAAAACCGTAGATGCCTCTTCTTTAGCCTCCGTAGTCTTGGGACAGATAGAGATACAAAGGGTTAAGCATGATCCGCCACCCGATGCTTCTGCAGCTTTGAAAGCGGTTTGTATGGAGAACCCCTTCTTCCTTGTTTCACGAAGGAAGATTGGCCGAAAGGCCATATAACTTACCCACTTTTATATGTTTTTTGTATGGAATATTAGAGGGTTTAATACCATTCGAGGCAAGAGATGACCAAGACCTGTATTACTACTAACATGCCATTTTTTGGTGCGTTTACGGAGACACACATTCAACCACCAAGCATGAGAAGAATAATGGATGACATTCCTAGGGTTTGGCAGTACCACGGAAATTTCAACTCTCACCATACGGCTAGGATCATTGTTGTATGGGATCCTAGGGTGACGATGACCATCTATAAGGAATCAACTCAGATGATTACCTGTGGAGTCTTTCTGGCAGCAGAAAATATCAACTTCTCTATATCCTTTGTGTACAGGTTAAATCTTCAGGAGCAAAGGCTGGCTTTATGGGCAGGACTGATTGAGTTAAGTGCATCTACTTCTCTCAGCTATCACCCTTGGGCAGTAACACGGGACTTTAATCAGATTCTCAGGACATCTCAACACTCAAATCATCTCTCGGGGGAAGTGGATACTTCATGTATTGAGGATTTTAATCTTGCCATTCAAGCAGATAATCTCTTTGAAGCTCCATCGAAGGGTTTACCCTTCTCATGGTGGAATAAACATGATAACTCTCCTATATCTAAGAGAATTGACCATGCTCTGATAAATGAGGATTGGGCCACAGCCTTTCCGGATGCCTACTCTGAATTGTTGAACCCTCTTCAGTCGGATCATTCCTCAATTTTGTTCACTATGCCATCCTTAAAACGTGGAGTTTGCAAACCTTTCAGGTTCTTTATACATGTTGTGGACCATCAGGTTTACTCAGATGTTGTGTCTGAGACTTGGAAGCCGGAGCAAATCACCGGGTCAGCTCAGTTTAAGCTCATAAGGTGCCTTAAGGTGTTGAAACCTTCTCTGCGGCGGGTAAACAAAAATCACTTTAGTGGGATTACTCTAAGGGTTAAAGAACAAGAGAGGAAGACGACTGCGCTTCAGGGACAACTTTTTACCTCCTTTTCGAGTACCCTGGCTCAAGAAGAGCATCAAGAGAGACAACGATGGAATGCACTTCTTAAAGCAGAGGAAAAAAATTTCAGACAAAAGTATAGGGCCAAATGGCTTTTCCTAGGCGACCGTAACACAACCTTCTTCCACAAAATGGTAACTCTGCGTTTATCTCAGAACCACATTTATTACCTCATGAATGAGAATGGCGTTAAGTTGACAGCTATGGATGATCTGAAGTCTCACGCTGCAGCCTATTTTAAGTCCATTTTTGGCTCTACGGATCTTCCGGTTTCTCAGGCTTCTATGGAAACTCTGGCTGACTTACTCCCCTTTCGGTGCTCGGATATTCAAGCTCAAACCCTGCAACGACCTGTTCTGGAGGAGGAAATACTGAAAATCTGTGGGATTTCCCTCTGGATAAGTGTCTCGGACCAGATGGATATCCACTTGAATTCTTCAAGGCATCCTGGGCGCAAGTGGGACCTGAAGTTATTGCTGCGGTACAAGAATTCTTTAGGAATGGTCGGCTGTTAAAAGATCCGAACACGAAATTCATCGCTCTCATTCCTAAGAATATGGAAGCTTGCTCGTTGGGGGATTATAGACCAATTAGCTGCTGTAATATGATGTACAAGCTGATTTCGAAAATCATTGCCAATAGGATGAAGCCAATTCTCGTACAGTGTATATCACCAAATCAGGCGGCTTTCCAGAAAGTTAGGAGCTTGGGGGAGAATGTGTTATTAGCTACATATTTCATTCGCAAGTATCAAAAATCCAACTGACTGAAAGCTTCCATGCTGAAAGTTGATGTCCAGAAGGCATTTGACATTGTGTGTTGGGACTTCTTGAAGGAACGTTTAGTTGATCCTGATTCAATTCTTAGATTCATATCAACCTAAACATGCGATCTAGGTTCTTCTCAGAATAGAAACAAACGATGATCTCACCTTATACCTGTTTGCAGCGGAATTGGATGGTATGTCTGAGATCAGAGAAACACCGAGGGATGAATCCTCCAAAGGTTCACACACGCGATCACAGGAAACGACTGCTAGATCACTAGAGGATTTCGGCGCAGAGAGAGAGAGTTTACGGCTCTGGTGTTAGGGTTAATTGATCAGAAACTCGAGTTTTAGCTTATAAAACTTGTCTGATTTCGTTTGGGCCATTTGGCCCAAACACCAATTAACTAGTCGGCATTCGCATACTGTGTCGACCGACACACCTTGTGTATCGATCGACACAGAGTAGCTAAACCGTTTTATTCTCTCTAAGTACAGTAAATGCCTAGCACTTTTACCGTACTTCTGCTAAACCGTTCCTACACATTTTCCTGTTAGCTTAGGCGTGTGACCCATATGGGATCATATAATAAAGGCAATAAGTCCAAGACTTATAGATCATGAGCGGACTCTAGCAAGCCATCATGACCCCCAGTATTATATGACTTATGTCTGATCATTGACATACTCTTACTTTCTAGAGACAGTACCGAGATTACTGGACACAATTCCAACAATCTCCCACTTGTACTGGAATCTCTGTATTCATAATCCTTTTGTCACAATATCTCGATTAGTCATAAGGCAAGATTGGTGTCATCCTTATAAAGCCTAATCTTGTTCATCGGACTCTGATTTGATACTGACAATCCAAACGACTCGGGAAAGTCCGTTTGAGCATGGCCATGCATTTTCCAGTATTCAAATCTCCGATTGGCCTAGAGATATTCACTCCATTCATATTGGAGGGACAAATTCCGTCTTGTTCCATCACTGTAAACTATTCATTTCATAATGTACCCAAACAAGGTCCTTATAACTATCGCAGAACGATAGCGTTAAACAATGATCAAAGTGCATCAGTCCATGTGCAGTCACATGCATGCGAACTCAGGTCTAAGGACTATACTCTATAGTCGTAGTAAGAATCTCTTATGACACAGATATAAATATCCTGAAGAGTTCTTATAAGCGGGTCTTGTCCGGTCGTATGTTCCCAAACATACACCTATGTACTGACTTTGATGCCGCGCATCTATGACACACTGAAACTTTGTCATAAGTCACGTACCAATCCAGTCTCACACGGTTGTTGGTGTTCCAATTTCAACAACCTTCGACTAGGGACGAGATGATATAAACATCTATCAAATATAGGGTCTCATGATCAAGCTAAATGACTTCGATGACTCAAGATCAAGTCATTTACTTCGATGACCTATAAAATGGTTCATATCACTTTGGAACGATTATTTCATCACAGTTAAAATAATCTTGAAATAATAATTTCATTAAACATAAGAATGTTTTACAAGAACATATCAAATAACTAAATAAAAGCCCTCAAAACTCCCACTCAAATTTAGATTACATTTCTATGTCTCTAATGCCTACAGCTTCAGTCAGAAACTCGAGCTTAGGCCTTGGGAGTGGCTTCGTCAACGGATCAGCGACGTTATCATCCGTCTGAACTCGGCTGATCTTGACTTCCTTTCTATTAATGATGTCACGTATCAAGTGATATCTTCTTAGAACATGCTTGGATTTCTGGTGTGATCTTGGTTCCTTTGCCTGAGCTATAGCACCATTGTTGTCACAAAACAGTGCCAGAGGCTCAGCCGCATCTGGTATCACACCTAGTTCAATAATGAACTTTCGTATCCAAACAGCTTCCTTCGCAGCTTCTGAGGCGGCGATATATTCAGCTTCTGTAGTGGAATCAGCAACGGTGTCTTGCTTGGAGCTTCTCCAACTGATTGCACCACCATTCAGACAAAAGATATAACCGGACTGTGACCGGAAATCATCTTGGTCTGTCTGGAAACTTGCGTCCGTGAATCCACTGACTTTAAGCACATCACTTCCGCCGTACACCAAGAACTTATCCTTAGTATGTCTTAGATACTTCAAGATATTCTTTACGGCAATCCAATGGTTTTCACCTGGACTTGACTGGTATCTACTCGTCATGCTCAATGCATAAGTAACATCAGGACGAGTACAGATCATGGCATACATGACAGATCCTATTGCAGATGCATAAGGAATATTCTTCATGCGCTCAATCTCAGCAACCGTCGTAGGGCTCTGCTTCTTGCTTAGCGTTGTGCCATGTACCATTGGCGTGAAGCCCTTCTTGGAATCCTTCATGCTGAATCTTTGTAGGACTTTGTCAATGTATGAATCTTGACACAAGCCTATCAGCCTTCTAGATCTATCCCTGTAGATCCTGATTCCAAGAACGTATTCGGCTTCACCCATGTCTTTCATGGAAAAACAACTTCCAAGCCAGTCCTTTACGGACTTCAGCATTGGAACGTCGTTTCCGAGAAGCAGTATGTCATCGACATACAGAATAAGAAATACAATCTTGCTCCCACTAGATTTCTTATACACGCATTGTTCTTCTTCGTTTCTGATGAAGTCAAATTGCTTGATCGCTTCATCAAAACGAAGATTCCAGCTCCTCGATGCTTGCTTCAATCCATAAATGGATTTATGAAGCTTGCATACTTTCCCAGCATTCTTTGGATCTATGTAACCGTCAGGTTGCGTCATATACACATCCTCTTCCAGAATTCCATTCAGGAAGGCGGTTTTCACGTCCATCTGCCAAATTTCATAATCATGAAAAGCTGCAGTTGCTAGTAGAATCCGAATAGATTTCATCATAGCCACTGGTGAATAGGTTTCATCGTAATCCACACCGTGAACTTGTCTGAAACCTTTTGCCACCAACCTGGCTTTATAAATCTGGACATTTCCATCCACGTCAATCTTCTTCTTGAAGATCCATTTGCACTCGATGGCTTTTACACCAGCGGGTAAGTCAACCAACGAAAATACTTGGTTGACCGACATGGAGTCCATTTCGGAATCAGTGGCCTTGCGCCACTTAGAGGAATCTGGGCCCATCATGGCTTGATTGAAGTTCGATGGTTCATCACCATCAATGATCAAAAGATCATGACAGTCAGTCACGAGGAATCCTTGATATCTCTCGGGTTCGTGACGGATCCTCCCGGATCTTCGAACTTCAGGTACTACAGGTTCAGGCTCTACAATTTCTTGTAGGTCCTCCTGCTGCTCTTCCTCATTAGGTTGAGCAGTATCCTGTTCATCTTGAATTTCTTCAAGCAGTACCTTACTCCCACTGTCTTTCTTAGAGAGAAACTCCCTCTCAAGAAAGTTACAATCCCGGGCAACAAAGATCTTGTTCTCGGAACGTAGATAGAAGTAATAAGCCTTGGTTTCCCGTGGATAACCAATGAAGTAGCATTTGTCAGATTTTGGTGTAAGCTTGTCTGAGATCAATCTCTTGACATAGGCTTCACAACCCCAAATTCTGAGATAAGACAGCACTGGAGCTTCTCCAGTCCATAATTCATATGGTGTCTTTGCTACTGCTTTCGATGGCGCTCTATTTAGAGTGAACACTGCTGTTAGCAGAGCATATCCCCAAAGGGATATTGGAAGGTCTGTGTGACTCATCATAGATCGAACCATATCCAATAAGGTCCGATTTCTCCTTTCAGACACACCATTCCATTGAGGTGTTCCAGGAGGAGTGAGTTGGGATACGATCCCACACTCTCTCAGATGATCACTGAATTCTTGGCTTAAGTATTCTCCTCCTCGGTCGGACCGAAGAGCCTTAATGCTTTTGCCAAGTTGGTTCTGTACTTCATTTTGGAATTCTCTGAACTTCTCAAAAGATTCAGACTTATGTTTCATTAAATAAACATATCCATACCTACTGAAATCATCAGTAAAGGTAATGAAGTACTGATAGTTTCCTCTTGCATTTGTGGACATTGGGCCACACACATCAGTGTGTATCAGGCCCAATAAGTCACTGGCCCTCTCGTTAGGTTTATTAAAGGGGGCCCGTGTCATTTTGCCCATCATGCAGGATTCGCATTTCTCACATGACTCAAAGTCAAATGAGCCAAGAAGTCCATTCGAATGGAGCCTCTTGATGCGTTTCTCGCTGATGTGCCCTAAACGACAATGCCATAGAAACGTTCGGTTCTCCTCATTAGGTTTGAACCGTTTGGTATTAATGTTATAAATTGGCGCGGATTGATCGAGTATGTAAAGCCCATTCATAAGAGGGGCAGAACCATAGAACAAATTGTTGCGATTGAAGGAACATAATTTATTCTTAACTGAAAAATCATAACCTTCCAAATCCAACAAAGAAATTGAAATAATATTTCTGCTTATAGCAGGTACAAAATAACAATTATTGAGTTCTAAAATCAATCCCGAAGGTAAAGACAACAAGTAAGTGCCTACAGCTAGCGCTGGAACTTTCGCTCCATTCCCAACTCGTAGCTCCACTTGTCCTTGATTCAGCCTTCTACTGTTGCTGAGTGCCTGCATATTAGTACAAATATGAGCCCCACAACCAGTATCCATAACCCATGAGGTATTATCAGAAGTAGTTGTATTAACTTCTATAACAAAAATACCTGTTGAAGAAGTCTCATAAGTCTTCTTCTTCAATTCCTTTAGACCTTCCTGGAATTTCTTACATTCTCTCCTCCAATGCCCTGGTTCTTTACAGAACCTGCATATGTCAGTTGGCCCAGCCTTGGACTTGGGCTTGGGCTTTGGCGTGTCCTTGTCCGCGACTTGGACAGCCTTGGCCTTTCCCTTATCCTTAGCAGAGGATTTCTTAAACCCCTTTCCCTTCTGCACCATAAGCACATTGGGGTCCTTGGCGGTTTTCCTCAAATTGGGCTCCGCAGTCTTGAGCATTCCGTGAAGCTCAGGCAATGTCTTACTCAAGCCATGCATGTTAAAGTTCAGAATGAACTGATCATAGCTTGCAGGTAATGACTGCAGAATGATGTCGCAGGCAAGTTCCTGGCTGATTGGGCAGTCGAGTTTCTGAAGATGATCGAGATAACCCATCATCTTCAAGACATGAGGACTCACTGCCGCATTCGCAGCCAACTTGCAGTCCAAGAGGTTCTTAACTGTTTGAAACCTCTCAGTCCTAGCCTGCCCCTGAAAAAGTGATTTCAGGCTTGCCATTATCTCGATGGGTGACAATACACTCTCGAACTGTTTTTGCAGCTCCGGAGTCATTGTCACCAACATCAGGCAATAGGCATCATTTTCATCTGACGAATGCTTTTCCCAAGCATTATGCAGAGTCCTGGCGGCATTGGCAGGAGGCCTCTCGGGGAGAGGATCACGAAGGACATAATCCTTCTTCTCCTGCTTGAGGACTAGCCTCAAGTTCCTTGACCACGTCAGGAAGTTCGTTCCAGTCAGCTTCTCCTTTTCGAGAACAGACCGGATCGAGAATGAGTTTTGTGTGCTTGTAGTAGTCATAGCTGAAATATATAGATAAAAAGGTTATTAGTTAAAATGTTCAATATGATTAATCTCGTATTAAATTTAATATGATTAATCACGCATTATATTCAATAACATAAGTTACCCTCAATAGAATATAATGATTCCAAGATCCACATATAACTGAGATTAAAGTGGGCCACTGGCCATCACCAAACCTTAGCTTATATCGGTAAGCCCTATATCGGCTAATTATATCCGTGATATAACTCTTGGTTGTGAATCTGGGCCCGAGGCCCAATCCACTCTGATGTCTCAAGGCCCGGGACTCCCGATGGCCCAGTCAAGAAAACCAGACTATACAGTCATGTAATCATTAATGTCTGGGACTCCCAATGACATTTATGAATCACAAACCGTCTTATCCACGCAAAAGCAGACACCCTCACACTGTAAGGCCATGAATACAATTGAATGGGCTTCGACAGCTGACATAGAATGGACAAGACATCCAACGCTTGATATTACTTGAGGTTCGTAGGTTTATTTAAAAAATCATTCCCAAAATAGAAGATTACTATTTCGGGAAACTTTCCATTTTTGGAAACCTACTATTTTTGGAAACTTTCTAAAATTGGAAACTTTCTAAAAACGGAAACTTTCTAACTTTAGAAATTTCTTTAAAAAATCCAAAACCCGCAAATCCAGAAACTTCTAATTTAAGAAACTTTCTAATTTCAAAATTTCGGAAACTTTAATTTAAAATCGACTTTATAATTTTATAAAATAAATTTTAAATTAATCTGAAGAAAGACTCAAATAACTGGCCCAATTGTTTTAACTTCTTGGCCCGAGGCCCAAGAACTGGTCCATGTCCAAGACATGACCCAATTGTCCAATTAAATGACATAACCGGTCTGGTTCATTAAAATTGGTCTAACCAAATTTTAATTACTACGATGACCACAATTGTCAACCGGTTATTTACTAAACCGGATTTTCTCAATTTATTTGGTCCAACCAAATCAAATTAGAAAATCCTGGTTTAGGCACTAAATCCAATAATTCTTTCGACATTGGATTTCTTGTCCCGGTTTAACCAGACTTAATAAAATTATTAAATCTGTTTATTAAACCAGGACGAATTAATTTTAATCAAAATTAAACCGAGCCTTTAAACCAACCATGTCGATCGATGGACCAACCGTGTCGATCGATCCATCAATCACATCGGTCGATGCTCTCAGCATCGATCCTGCATCGATCGTGCATCGATCCTGTATCGATCGATGCTCTCACGCATGCACTGAAACGAGCCAAAACCCTAACCGTGTCGATCGATGTGCACCAACCGCATCGGTCGATGCACCAATATCGAACCTGCATCGATCCTGTATCGATCGATGCTTTCACGCGTTAACTGGTTTTGCCGATAGACTGTATCGACCGATCCATGCGATCGTATCGATCGATCCATGCGATTCTGGTCGATACAGACCTCTGAAAATCGCATTCTACCAAGTCAATATAGCTTGGTTTCTGCGATTTTAGGTGTGTTTAGATTTCAATTCTTGTTGCTTAAATGGTTTATCTTATCAGTAGTTGATTCAAAACACTTTTAAACAAGAAAACAATCCTAAACATTGAATCTAAACAAGAAAAACCATAACCATGGCTCTGATACCACTGAAGGAACGTTTAGTTGATCCTGATTCAATTCTTAGATTCATATCAACCTAAACATGCGATCTAGGTTCTTCTCAGAATAGAAACAAACGATGATCTCACCTTATACCTGTTTGCAGCGGAATTGGATGGTATGTCTGAGATCAGAGAAACACCGAGGGATGAATCCTCCAAAGGTTCACACACGCGATCACAGGAAACAACTGCTAGATCACTAGAGGATTTCGGCGCAGAGAGAGAGAGTTTACGGCTCTGGTGTTAGGGTTAATTGATCAGAAACTCGAGTTTTAGCTTATAAAACTTGTCTGATTTCGTTTGGGCCATTTGGCCCAAACACCAATTAACTAGTCGGCATTCGCATACTGTGTCGACCGACACACCTTGTGTATCGATCGACACAGAGTAGCTAAACCGTTTTATTCTCTCTAAGTACAGTAAATGCCTAGCACTTTTACCGTACTTCTGCTAAACCGTTCCTACACATTTTCCTGTTAGCTTAGGCGTGTGACCCATATGGGATCATATAATAAAGGCAATAAGTCCAAGACTTATAGATCATGAGCGGACTCTAGCAAGCCATCATGACCCCCAGTATTATATGACTTATGTCTGATCATTGACATACTCTTACTTTCTAGAGACAGTACCGAGATTACTGGACACAATTCCAACACTTCTTGTATAAAATCCTGGAGATTCAGAACTTCCCCGCCTATGTTCAAAGAATGGGTGTGACAGTGTTACTCAAAGGCTAGGTTTTCCATCTTGGTTAATGGTGAGCCTCCAGGGTTCTTTGAAGGTAAAAAAGGTCTGAGGCAGGGTGAACCAATCTCACCCTACCTTTTTATCATGGTTATGGAAGTTCTTACGAAGTTGCTAGACACCGCAGCAGAGGAAGGGAACATTGCTCTCCACCTGCAGTGTGAAAACCCAAAAATTACCCACCTATTATTTTTTGATGACCTCTTGTTCTTCTCTAATGGCTCCTCAGTTTCTATGACTGGTATTAGAGAGGTGATGGACAGGTTCAAAGGGATGTATGGATTGGATATGAACCAGGCCAAGTCCAAGCTGTACTTTAGTGGCTTCTCTGATGAAGAAGCCGATGCTCTTAGCAGCTCTCTCGGTATTAGGCGGGGCAGTCTATCGACTCGTTATTTGGGACTGCCGCTAAACTCCCAAAGATCTCCTTTGCTACGCTGCAACCTTTCTTAGAGAAAATCACAAAGAAACTGCATTCATAGACTGCCAAGTTCTTATCATTCGCAGGAAAGATCAGGCTGATCTCTTCTGTGATATATGGCATGGTTAATTTCTGGAGCCAAGTGTTCATGCTTCTAAAGGAATTCTATGCGAAAGTTGACTGGCTTTGCTCTGCTTTTATATGGAAAAACAAAGCTCAATCTGCAGCAGGGGCAAGAGTTGTTTGGACAGATGTTTGCAAACCAAAGAGTGAAGGTGGATTTGGTATTCACATTCTCGCAGATTTTGAGATTGTATTCCGCCTGAAGCAAATCTGGAACCTCTTTACTAGCGCTGGATATCTATGGGTAGCTATGCTGAATGGTAACATTTTTAACAGAAAGAGTTATTGGGAAGTTGAAGATTCCCCACGATACTCCATATCAGTCCGTAGTATGCTCCAGTTAAAACCAATGCTATCCACATTCCTAAAGTGTGAGATTGGGGATGGAAAGGCTGCTACATTCTTGTTGGATTGCTGGACAGAATTAGGATCTCTGTTCCAATACATTGGTCCAACAGGTCCGTCACGACTGCAACTTAAGTATGGTGCGAGAGTCTATGAGGTAGTTAAGGATGGCAGTTGGAGCTTACCAAATGCTAGAACAGAGCAGATTCAAAACTTTCAGATTTTGTGACAACTATTACTCCACCGGAGGATACGAGAGGAATTGACAAATTCCTCTAGCGTAATCACTCAGGTACTTTCTCTGAAAAATTCTCTTAAAAAGAAACGTGGGAGAAGTTGAGGGTAGTCTAACCAACGGTGCGTTGGGTTAATGTGATATGGTTCAAAGAAGCGATCCCAAGAGCTTCTTTCAACTTGTGGTTAATCTTCTTGAGGCGCCTACCGATAAAGGATAGATTCTTTAGGTGGGGTATAAATATGCCTCAAACATGTCCTCTGTGTGATGTGGAGAATGAATCTCATGATCATCTCTTCTTCTCATGCGTCTTATCCAAGGAATTGTGGGAATCCTTTAGCTCGCGAGTTCTCTCGGGGACAACATGCTCTGATCTTGAGGCTGTGTTGGATGTCATATTTCAGCTACCTCAGCCTCATTCGAATTCACTCATCACCATCTACAAGCTACTGCTCCAAATTGTGTGTTATGCGATTCGGCGTGAAAGAAATGCTCGCATCTTTACTTCTATCTCCACGCCGGTGCTGGTCATTAAAAAACAAGTCGACCGCCTCGCCCCAGATCGCCTTCTATTGCTGCCATCCGTGAATGGGATCCCTTCTCTTCTCAATTATTATTTCTGTTGTATTTCTCGTCCGTTATGATTCATCTTTTTTGCCTTGGTTCTATTTTAAGGGTAAGTTCTTAGGTAAGCTTTTTCTTTTCTTTCTTTTGTAATCAATAGCTTTAGCTTGTAAACTCTCACTTTGGTATAATCTTAACATGAAAAAAAAAATATATTATATGATAAATACTTTGGCGCTATAATGAAGATTCTTACAAGCCTTCATTCAGCACTAAACTCACTTGGAAGATCACTCTCCAATCTCAGCCTTTGCTCACATGGACAAAAGGCATTTGTTCGGATATGCGACACAAAAATTCTTCGTAGCTGCCTGGCTAGCTTCCCTAAAAAGACTTTCCACTGTGGATCGATTGTTGAAAATGAACAATAATATGGTGATAGGTCGAAGTTTTAATCCCTATTCTAAACTGCAAGTGCACAGTATAGTCAATGTAGTATATAGGGTTATCGAATCCACAGGGACACTTGGTCTCAAGAGAATCAAACCGTAGGAATTAATACTAGAAATAAGCAAGTAGTGATTGTAATGAATTGCGGTGCAAGAAAGTAAACAGTAGCAGGAAATCGGTTTGTAAGCAATAAACTAAAAGCGTCAAGCCTAGGGTATTCTCAGGAAATCAGACAAGCAGACAAGTTAATCAGTCAGGATCAAATTAAACTCAGTTCTAGAACTCAAATCACGAAAATAGAATTAACCAAATCTCTTTGCGAAAACTCTCTAAGTCTAAGTGCAGTAATCCAAATCTCTTTGCAATTACTAACAAATTAAACTAGCATTAAGTTCAAGTTCGATATGTTCACAATTAAACTAAACCAAATCTCTTTGCGAATAATTCAATTGCTCAACCTAAATAGTTCAGATTCCTAAACCCCACTCTCGTGACGTATTTAGTAACCTAGGATCTAGATTCTAATTGATCAGGTTAGAACTAGCTTTAAGCACAATTTAGTTTGAAGAACATTCTAATCATATGAATCCTAACTGAATTAAACAAGTCTAGCAAGTCATCAAACCCTAATGAGAAACCCTAAACTCAACTATGGATCTACTCAGACATGATTGATGAAAACATAATCATAGAATAAATAGATTGCATATAAGAAATTAAAATATCAAGGGGTTCGAAATCTTCTCCAAAATAAATCAATACAAGGAAAATAGATCAGCCCCAAAAGCTCTAAAAATCTCTTAGCTCTAAGTATCAAAACGTATCTAAATTAAACACCAAAAACTAGTATATATAGGCATAATCTCGGCTGGGGCTTCTGTGTAAATACTGAAAGTATCTTGGGCTTCTTTGCAAATCTTCAATACTTGTTACGCCGACGCGTACGGCCCATCTCGCGACTGCATCGACCGATGCACAATGCGTGTCGATCGATGCAACATCAAATAATCGAACAGTGAATAAAGCTCTCGGCCAAAACGTCCCAAAATGCCCAAAATGCTCCATATATCTCCAATTAGCTCCAAACCTGATTTAACCTGTAAAAGACTCTAAACTAATACAAAAGACTCTAAAAACGCAACTATATCATGGTATAAAGTGGGTAAAAACCATGATATATCAACTCCCCCACACTTAGCCTTTGCTTGCCCTCAAGCAAAACAGAGAACTAAAATGCAGTGAAGAGGTTTGAAAACTCTTCAAAAACTCATTTTGTCATAGAAGCAGCAGCATTCAGATTCCCCTTAGTAATCCACATGAAAGAATCAATCTACAGACATCAAGACCAACATGTACTTCCCCCACACTTAGCAACTGTCCTAAGTAAACGCCACAATCACATTCAAGCATTCAAATTCACCCTACTGACTTCTGCAAGTATTTAAGTGCGGTCTCACCTAAGGAGTATCGATCTAAAGGCACATGGATTCTTACCTTGCCAGCTCTAGACCACCATACTATCTTTCTCTAGTCCCTTTCTTCTCTTTCCCTTCTTTAACAACTGATTTTTCCCCACTGGGTATCATTTTATTTTTTTTATCAGTGTTCTTCCCGTTATGGGGTGTACTTTGGACACATTCCATGGATCACATGAGAGATAATAGTGTTTGCTACTATTCCCATGACCACTTCGGAGTTACTAACTCATCCGCAGTTTATTTTTATTTTTATTTTACTTTACAGAAGGGGAGAAGGGGACTAAATAGGACAGGTTTACAGGCTGTGTCAGAACCAACAAGGGAGTCCGACATAAAGCATACCAAGCCCTTAGGTGAGAAAAATTAAAGTCAGTATTAAGGTGAAGTCAGTAAAGGATCCTCTGATACCTGAAGTGATATGGGTGTCCTCAGTAGGCTGATCTGTGATGGGGTTTTCTAATAGTCATAGATAGATCTGCAGCTTCATCCCAATGGTCACTTAAGTTCCTGCAAATGCTGCTAATCTCCTCCAAAAATCATTGTTTCCTACTTAAACCAATTTTGACTCGAAAAACAAATTTTGAAAAATTTAACTGACTCTAAGAAAACAAAAGAAACTAATTAGTAGAACCTCCCCCACACTTAAGACACACTGTCCCCAGTAGTGTCAAGCAAGGGATTGGTTAAAGAAAAGAAAAATTAAGATAGTTGAATGGTTAGTTCTCTCGGGTTTTACCTCTGTCGCAGTCAGGCATCGATCGTTGCACTAGGTGCACCGACCGTTGCTGTGCGATTTCTGTTGTAACGATCGACACAAATGTGTGTCGATCGACGCAATGCGATTTTCACGAACCCTGCAACCAAAAACTCACCAAACAGAAACAAAAACATAAAATCTAGAAAAAATACTAAAATCAAAATGCAAAAACGAAAACAGTGGGTTGCCTCCCACTCAGCGCTCTTTTAACGTCAATAGCTTGACCGGACGCACAAGATCTTTCAGGCACTTAGAGATCCTGACAGAGACTTTTTCTGTCTCTGTTCAAGTCCCCTCATCCATGGTGGAGTGTAGGCTGTTGCTGAATGCTTCAGTCCAAGAAAAGCAGGTGTGGATTGTGCTCCAGGATCTAGTATCACAGGCCCATCTGGCTGCTCATCTTCTGCTTCCAGGATCGTGAAGGTCTGCCCATCTATCAGTGGTTTCCGCAGCTTCTCCATGTCATATCGCAGCGTCTCATCTCCCAGGTGGAGGTCTATTAGACTTTGTCTGACATCAATCACAGCTCCTGCTGTAGCCAAGAATGGTCTTCCAAGTAGCAGTGCTTCATCCGGATCGCAATCATATTTCAGCACAAGGAAGTCTGTTGGAACCAAGTAGTTTCCAACTCTCACTGGTATGTCTTCTAAAACTCCTTCTGGAACTCGTATAGACTGATCAGCTAGGATAAGACGGGTTCTAGTAGGAGAAAAATTCAGCACCCCCAGCTTCTCTGCCACAGAATAAGGCATCATACTTCCAGCAGCTCCTAAATCACAAAGAGAGCGTCTAAAGCTATTCTCGAAGATGGAGCAATCAAGTATAAAGACTCCAGGGTCAGGTAACTTCTTTGGGATCTTGTTCAGTAGCACTTCACTAATGTGTTGGGGAACTACAATCACCCATTCTTTCAGGTCATCATCCAATGGTAGCATCTTGTTCAAATACCTCTGCACACAGGGATGATAAGGTGGATCATCAGGCGGTGGAATTTCTTCCAAGTCTTCACCACTCTCCTCCAGTTTCTTCAGCTCCTCTATCTCATGTTTAATTACCTCAGATACCTTGGGATATTGCCTAATGGCTTGTGCATAAATCTCCTCCTGAGTGATTTCAGATACATCAGGGAATAGGCGGGCCAGTTCCGCATCAGTCTCATAATCATCCGGCAACACTGTCTGTTCACGTCCTGCATCGACCGACATAAGGTGTGTGTCGATCGTTGCAATGCGGTTGTCGCGGATTCCACCCGTGAGTTTTTCACTAAATTCCGAAAATTCTGCTTCATCAACCAACTCAGCTGTGCTTAGCTCAAACTTCTCGCCCAGATGAGATCCATCATTAACGAGTACAGACCAGGCTTTAATATGAGTATCTGCAGGTCCTTTTCCTTTCATAGTACCTGAAATCTGATTAACCTGAGTGTCCAGTTGCTTCATGTGAGTGTTCATAGACTCAATCTTCCCATTGAGATCTCCATACATAGCATCAATCTTCTTGTTGCAATCCACAGAAGTCTTGATTTGGCTCTCCAGCAACTGTTCCATCATTGTCTCCATCTTAGTCTCGAAAGCAGTAGGTGTAGGAGGTGTTTGATAAGATGAAGACCCGTAGGTCCTTTGAGCATTCTGTCCATAAGGCTTCTGAAAGTTGCTGTTCTGTCCATAGCCTGAAGAGTTCTGATTGCCCGTGTAGGCAGTTTTCTGTCCTCCACCGGAAAATCTGTTCCCAGATTGATATCCAAATCTGTTTCCTTGGAAACCAGATCCTCCGATGTAATTCACATCCTCTTCCTGAGTGTCCTCCTCAGTCTGATTCACTTCTACTTCTTGAGCAAAGTGAACAGCTTTCTTCTCACCTAGAAGAGTGCAGATTTTATCCATTCTGGACCTCAATTCAGCCATCTCCGAGTTATCAATACTTCCACCAGATTTCTTCCTCCTATCATCCATGGTCTTGCAACTGTTGCTGCTAATCAAATTCTCAATTAACTGCTTAGCCTGTGTAGGAGTCCTGGTGTTGAAGTTGGCATCACTAGAATTATCCAGCGCCTGCTGATACGGAAGATCTATTCCTCTGAAGAAGATACCAATCAGCTGAACTTCAGTGAATCCATGGTGCGGACAGTCACGCTGATACTGCTTAAATCTCATCCAGGCAGTCTTTAAAGGCTCCACAACTCCTTGGGAGAAAGTAAGTATGTCCTGTCTAGATTGGTCTGAACGTGCATTGTCATAGAAATGACGCAGGAACTCACTCTTTAAGGCTGCCCAAGTAGTATACTGACCAGGTGCCAGTTGTCTCAGCCATGCACTAGCGTCTCCAGCAAGACTGTGCGGAAATATCTTAAGGAACAGATAGTCCTGGCAAACTCCATCGTATTTCATACCAGTAACTATGTCCTCAAACTTGTCTATGTGATCCATAGGCTGCTCTGATTGAAGACCATGAAAAGCAATCTGCCTCATCAGTTGGTAGTAGATAGTCTTTACCTCAAAGTCGTTCCTCTCAAAGGCAGGAAGCACTAAAGCTGCTCGGTTCGCATGAAACTCGTCAGGTCTGTTGTAATCAGCTAATGTCCTTTCACGGACAACCATCTGGCCCAGTGGCCCAGCTTCATCAGGGATCACTCGTCCCTCAGCATCAATCCTATGCCCAGCAGCATTGTAAGGATTGTTCTCTGGATCCCTCAGGGTTCCATCAGCATCTGGTATCAAGATCAAGCGTTCTCGTACCATTCTCTCTCTCTTTTCTCTTCTGATTGTCCTTTCTAGACGTCCAAGTTCCTCTAGATTGAGATTAACCAAGCTCGAGTTCGGATTACTTCTAGTGTTCTGCGTTGGCATAAACTGTCTGTAATCGTCCAGCAACGATCGATGCTATCAGTGCAACGATCGGTTCAATCTCAGAATCGCCTAGTGTCGATCGACGCAAGATGTGCAACGGTCGACGCAAGGCGATTTCGGTACCTGCGACAGAAAGAATCAGAGAAAAGAATCAGTAAAATCAAAATAAAACAAAAACGAAAAGCAAAAACAAAAACGAAGAATTTCTAGTAAAACCCTAAGTTCGGTCCTATCGAAGACTCAAAGAGTCCCCGGCAACGGCGCCAAAAACTTGATAGGTCAAAGTTTTAATCCCTATTCTAAACTGCAAGTGCACAGTATAGTCAATGTAGTATATAGGGTTATCGAATCCACAGGGACACTTGGTCTCAAGAGAATCAAACCGTAGGAATTAATACTAGAAATAAGCAAGTAGTGATTGTAATGAATTGCGGTGCAAGAAAGTAAACAGTAGCAGGAAATCGGTTTGTAAGCAATAAACTAAAAGCGTCAAGCCTAGGGTATTCTCAGGAAATCAGACAAGCAGACAAGTTAATCAGTCAGGATCAAATTAAACTCAGTTCTAGAACTCAAATCACGAAAATAGAATTAACCAAATCTCTTTGCGAAAACTCTAAGTCTAAGTGCAGTAATCCAAATCTCTTTGCAATTACTAACAAATTAAACTAGCATTAAGTTCAAGTTCGATATGTTCACAATTAAACTAAACCAAATCTCTTTGCGAATAATTCAATTGCTCAACCTAAATAGTTCAGATTCCTAAACCCCACTCTCGTGACGTATTTAGTAACCTAGGATCTAGATTCTAATTGATCAGGTTAGAACTAGCTTTAAGCACAATTTAGTTTGAAGAACATTCTAATCATATGAATCCTAACTGAATTAAACAAGTCTAGCAAGTCATCAAACCCTAATGAGAAACCCTAAACTCAACTATGGATCTACTCAGACATGATTGATGAAAACATAATCATAGAATAAATAGATTGCATATAAGAAATTAAAATATCAAGGGGTTCGAAATCTTCTCCAAAATAAATCAATACAAGGAAAATAGATCAGCCCCAAAAGCTCTAAAAATCTCTTAGCTCTAAGTATCAAAACGTATCTAAATTAAACACCAAAAACTAGTATATATAGGCATAATCTCGGCTGGGGCTTCTGTGTAAATACTGAAAGTATCTTGGGCTTCTTTGCAAATCTTCAATACTTGTTACGCCGACGCGTACGGCCCATCTCGCGACTGCATCGACCGATGCACAATGCGTGTCGATCGATGCAACATCAAATAATCGAACAGTGAATAAAGCTCTCGGCCAAAACGTCCCAAAATGCCCAAAATGCTCCATATATCTCCAATTAGCTCCAAACCTGATTTAACCTGTAAAAGACTCTAAACTAATACAAAAGACTCTAAAAACGCAACTATATCATGGTATAAAGTGGGTAAAAACCATGATATATCATATGGATGCAGGATGTGTGCTATGCAATAGCCAAATGGAAACTAGAGACTGTGTGATATGCAATAGCCAAATGGAAACTAGAGACCACTTATTTTTCTGGTGGATTTTTACAAAGGAGATTGGATTAAACTAGCTCAAAAGCTGTTTGGAGAAAAGTTCACAGTATGTTGGAATAGCATAGGCTCTGTTCGGCGCAAAGTCGCCGATTGTTATCGGTGATCAAAAGAAAGTTTTCATCTCCACTTTATCTCTTGTAAACGTAAGTAGTTTTCAATTGCTACGAATCTAATTTAATGATTCTGTAGTTGCCGAAATAAATAGCGACACTATGGTAAGCTTAATAACGAAGCAGCGATTGTCCTAGGTGTCTTCAGTTGGAACATAATGAGTGGCTGACCTCTTATTTTTACTATCGCCGGTGCCTTCGCTGCAATGGTTAAAAAAACACGGCAATAATAACTGCCTTGGCTGATTCTTCTCAAGATAAAATTAGATTTTACCTTTGTAGATACATATTCCAAACATCAATTCACACAATATGAAAAGAAAGGAATGTGAGAAAGCATAAAAACTCGCAAAACCTACTGTACCTCTAAAAAAAATATCGACAAACAAGTGAAAATCGACTTTCTTCACTCAAAATGATGGGAGTTTCCAAGTACACAATGCAATGTGGTTTGCATCAAAACAAACATAGTCAATTTTCTTGGCAGAAACGTGTAAATGCTTTAGATTCAGTTTCTTGTAAAGTTGCAATTCTTGGTAAAATAGAGTTTTTTTTAATTAGTTTATGTTGTGTATTTATTATTATTATTATATATGAAATATGTGTAGTAAAGAGAGAGCAAGAGAAAGATACTTAAGTCTTTTGTAATCTTCACTTATTATTTAGCGTGTATATATATTGTGATACAAGGGAAGTGTGCCTTTATATAGGGAAACAAACTGACGTTGGTGAGTCAATTTAATCAAGATATTTATAAAAATATTATTAAATTATTAGTAGATGGATAATCACTATTATCTAACACTTCCTCTTGATTATCCATCTTGTATTATGTACTGCCTCGTTAAAAACCTTATCATGGAAAAACCTAAAGGGATAAAGGGTCCGATTGGTGAAAAAAAAACGGAACGGTAAGATTAGCGGTAAGCGAAAGTGGTAAGCGGTTAGAGAATGGTGCAAAGAGGTAAGAACAAGCGGTTGGAGAAAGCGGTAAGAAAAAGCTGAGAGAAACAAAATTAATATTATTTTTGCTAACGCTTTGATGATTGGTGAACATCAAAGCGGTAAATCTCTTACCACAGCGGTAAGAGGTTACCAATCGGAGCCAAAAACCATGATAAGGAAAAAAGAGTATAGTGATGTAAACTCCTCATGGAAGATGGGGATGATCTTATGTTCATAAATCTCGCAAATGATGCATTCCGATACTTTGAATATGTTTTCTTAATGTTGTAGTGGGAGGCGCCTTTGTGAATAGATCAACGGCATTGTTGTTTGAGAGGATATACTAGACGTCCACTTCTTGATTTTTCTCGAGCTCTCGAACATAGGAGAAAAATCTTGGGGGAATATGATTTGTTTTGTCGCTCTTGATATAACCTTCTTTAAGTTGAGCAACACATGCAGAATTGTCTTCAAATACTTTCTTTAGTTCTTTGTTCATAATTATTCTCCCATATACATTCTCGAAATGCCTCATGAAGCGCAATTGTCTCTGCATAATTTGAAGAAGTGGCGACTAAAGTTTGCTTTTGAGAAAACGTATCCAGTTTGTGATCGAGCTTTATGCAGATCAGATAAATATCATGCATCTGCAAAACCACCTAGATCAAGCGCATAATTTCGAGGATAATACAATCTCAAGTCATTTGTACCTCGGAGACAGAAAATGATATGTTTTATCCCCTTCCAATGTCTCTGCGTAGGAGATGAACTGTATCTTGCAAGCAGATTTGTAGCAAATGCTATATTTGGTCTGGTACAGTTGACAAGTTACACAAGTGCACCTATAACACTCATATAAGATAATTTTGGACCTAATATTTCTTCATTATCTTCATAAGGTCAAAATAGATCCTTGTGAATATTAAGTGATCCATTGACCATTGTATTACTTAAAAGATTTGCTTTGTCCATATTAAAGAGTATTAACACCCTTGTGGTGTAATTTGATTGATGCACAAATATAGAGTCTTGGAAATGCTCTATCTGAAGCCTGAGACAAAATTTTGTCTTTACAAGATCTTTCTTTTCAAACTCTTCTTTCATATGAGTTCTTGCATCATCAACTTCATTTTGAGTTCCAATGATGTTCATGTCATAAACATAGACAACAATGATCACAAATCCCGATGGGGATTTTCTTATAAATACGTAAGGGCGCATCGCATTATTGATAAATCCTTTCTTCAACAAATGCTTATGCGATTATACCACATGCATACAGACTGTTTTAATCCGTAAAATGATCGCTGTAATTTGACTGCAAATTTTCTCAGATTCTTGTGGAATCTTTGACCCTTGTGGGATTTTCACATATATGTCACTATCTAGTAATACATATAGATGTGCAGTAACAACATCCATGAAGTATATTTCTAGATTTTTCGATGATGTTAGGCTCATTAAGTACCTGAATGTGATTTCATCCATTACCAGGGAATATGTTTAATCATAATAAATTTCCGGTCTTTAAGAAAACCCTTGTGCCACAAGTCGAGCTTTATATCTGGTAACTTCATTATTCTCATTTCCTTTTCTCACATAGACCCATTTACATCCGAATGGTATTACATCTACAGTTGTAATACTATTTGGTCCAAAAACATTTCTCTTATCAAGGGAGAGTAATTCATTTCTCATGGATTCTTGCCATTTCTCCCAATCAGACGTTTTTGGCACTTCGATATGGACCTTGGATCCATATCATCATTATCATTATCAATGTCTTTGGAGATAGAAAAGGATAATATTTCATCTACGTCATCAATTTCATATCTAAGTCATACTTTTCCATCATGGACGTAATTAATGGAAATCTCAAACTTTTCTTAATTATGCTCGACTTCGAGATTTTTCTCTTCATCAGGTTCTTCATGAACCTCTTCACAAATGTCTTCTGGACATTTTTCATGATGCGGTTCCTCTTGAACCTTTTAAATTTGTTCTCCCAACTTCTTTTTCTTTCGGGAATTTTTTATCTTAGAGCCCAATGGCCTCTCCCTTTTTAACTGAACCATTGGTTTATTAGCAATGCTTCCATCACTTTGTTCTTTTGGTCACATTCTTTTTATCTGTAAATGCGTCTCGTAATTGATTTTCCATTCTTTGTAAATGTATAATTTTTTGAACTTCCAGCTCGCGTTGATAGGTAGGGGGATCAAGTTAAGCCAAAGATTTTGTACACCATGTGATATCTTTTGGTGATTCTCTCAATCATCTCCCTAACGCGGAGAATTAATCTTCATGAAAATGAAAATCAGCAAACCGTGATATAAACATATCACCGGTGGTTGCAGAGACCTTATTATACTTGGTGATGTATACCCGACATATATCCCCAATCTCCTTTGCGGTCCCATTTTTGTTCTATGTGGTGATGCTATATGAATATAAACTGTACAACCAAAAACCCGAGATGGGATATATAAGGCTCTTGATCAGATGTCAACAGTAATGGGAATTTTTTTTATTATATGCACTTGGTCTTATCTGGACCAACGCATCCGCATGCAATATAGCATGTCTCCATACAAAAATTGGGAGTTTTTTTCTCAATATTAGTGGTCTTTTAATCCATTGCAATCGTTTTATTAAACTTTCGGACATGACATTTTTTGTATGCACATGGGGTATTGGATGCTCAACATCGATCCCATTGACATACAATAATTATCAAAAGCTTGTGAAGTGAATTCACTAGCGTTATCAAGACTTACTTTCTTAATGGGATAATCAAGTAATTGTGCTCTCAACCTGATAATTTGGGCAATGAATATTGCGAAACCCATATTTCTTGTGGCCAAAAGACACACATGTGACCATCTACTAGATGCGTCAACTAATACCATAAAATATCGAAACAGCTCGCATGGTAGATGGATAGGTCCACATATATCTCCATGTAATATTCTTAAGAATAGTAGGGATTCATTCCCAATTTTGCTGGTGATGGCTGAGTGATGAGTTTCCCTTGAGAACAAGCATTACATGGAAACTCTCCCGATCCTGGATGTCCTAACCATTCATGCCAGAATTTAAAGGTATTAAAAATCTCTTGGTTTATTATAGCATAGGATTCAGTAATGTGTATTTTTATGCAATATAATCTGGTGGCTAACATCGGTAGCTCTTCCAATACATATTTTTTTCTCAGATGTAATGCATAAATATTAAATGCCATTCTTATCCATAGTTTCTATGTAATATCCATTTCTACGAATTACTCGAAAACTTATCAAGTTTATGTGAGATTTAGGAAAATATAATGCATTATTTATCTCAAATTTAGTAGTCCTTGGCATTAAACACAAGCTTCTCCAGAGCCTAGTATTATTTTTGCATTACAAGATATGGTGCTCACGCTTTCACCGGAGTCTTTGATTTTGAGACAGGAGAAATATCGTCTATCCTTAAGGATAGTATGTGTCGTAGCACTGTCTGCTAGACATATATCTCCATCATGGTTCTCAATATGCGACATCTTCTGTGTCATAAGATAAGAATATTAAAAGATCTTTTATATTACAACAAAAGCATATTACACAAAATTATTAAAACTGCTAATAGGTTTTGTTACAAAAACATATTAGACAACATGAAAACATTAAGATTTATTATATATAGTATCCTTTGCAACTCATTTAATGTTCATCGACGAGAAAATATGAGACATCCAGATGAGTGTCCTCATTTATGCCGCTAAAGGAAGGGCCAGCTTCATCATTGATGAGTTGGTTTCAACATTATTGATCATGGTCTTTTGTGATGCTTGATACAGATCGATGAAGTGCTTTGGTGTGCGGCATATATGTTCCCAGTGCCCTTTCATACCGCATCTGTAGGAAGCATTATCTTTCAGCTTCTTTATGGCACGACCACCTTCATTTACCTGAATACTATTATTTTCTTGTGTTGAAACCTTTTTCTTGTCCACGTCCATGATATCATCCACGACCTCAACCGTGGCCTCTGCCGCGTCCATGTCTCCGTCCACGATAGTTATCATTATTTATAGATGCTATGACATCGCTTCCAGGAATGGAGCTGATCCAGTTGGACGAGTCTGATGGTTTAATATCACGAGTTCATTGTTTTGTTCTTCTACAAGGAGGACTTGCGTCAACTCCGAGTACTAGGTGTAGTCTTTTGCCCAGTACTGTTGCTGCAAGATTACATTTCCAAAATGGAATGTGGAGAGTGTTTTCTCAATCATATCATAATTACTTATCTGTTCTTCACATAATATCATCTGGCAGTAATTCTGTATAACGCGGAATTATATTCTTCAACATTTTTGTAATCCATGAATCGGAGGTGCAACCAATCGTAGCTTGTTTTGGTAAGATCACATATTTATGATGATCGAACCTATCTTTGAGTGATTGACATAGATCTGATGGATCCTCATTTGTGATGTATTCATTTTTCAAGTTATCATGGAGGTGGTGGCTTAAAAAAAACATGACCTTAGCCTTAGCCTCATCACACGCCGTTTCCGACGGATCAATGATTTCTAGAAGACCATTTGATCTTAGACGCTAGTTTGCATCTGATGTCCATGTCATATAATTTTCGCCAGCAGCATCAAGGGCAATGATCTCGAGCTTTGCCAAGTTCGACACTATCTCTATATGATTAAGCCTTTTATTAAATTTAAACTTTATTTTACAGAAATATGGTAAATTTAAATACACTAATTTAAAAGTATAAATATTAATGTGGAATTTAAATGCATAATTAAAAAGTGAAATTAAAATAATTGAAAAGGTAGCGCCTACCATAAATTCAAGGAGGAGGCATAACTTCTCTCCATAATATTTATTAACGAGGAGCTTTAACCTACCATTCTATAATTTTGATTAAGGAGGAGGCTTAACCTACCACTCCCTAAATATGATCTGAGGAGACATAGTCTACCATATGATCATGATCGTGGAGGCATAGCCTACCACTCCATAAATATGATTTGAGGAGATATAGTTTACCATGTAATTATAATCGTGAAAGCATAACCTACCACAACGATCGATTTAGAGAAGGCATTGCCTATTTTTCCAAAGTAATATATAAACAAAAATATAACAGACATAGTTTTTTTCATAAATAAATTAGTTATAATTAAACATTACCTTTTTGGTAACGTGTTGTCTATTTATTATTATTATATATGAAATATGTGTTACAAAGAGAGAGCAGGAAAAAGGTACCTAAATCTTTTGTTATCTTCACTTATTATTTATAGTGTATCTCGATTCTGATACAAGAGAAATGTGTTTTTATATAAGAAAACAAACGGACATTGGTGAATCGGTTTAATCACAATATTTATAATAATATTATTAAATTATTAGTATACAGATAATCACTATTATCTAACAGTTTAACATATATTAAAAAAAGAACCATTTCATCCGACAAATGTTGATTTATTTAACTAAATGGATAATCAACAAACAAAAAACTTGGACCACAACTATATGCGCTTTTCATGGATTGTCATGGCCCATATTATGCTTAGAGAAATCTATTATATAATAAGAGCCTTTTCTCTCCTAAAAATGAGCCACGTCAGCATTTTACTTAAAAGAATAATTGGGCCTCGACAAATATTTAAACTTCAATCCATATTTACATAAAGAAGCCCATCGTCTTAATTCATCAACTTCCTCATTCATCTCTAATCACGGTTACTGCACTTCAACCCTTCAACTTCTTAAATCGTGATTCCAATCGATTTTTATGATCCTACTCTTCCCATTACTCATTCACTGCATCCTCCACCTCTCCCCTCCATCCGTTTCAGATCTAAATGTCTTTCTTCATATAATAATCCAGCATAGGCACCACAAACATTCACGTGCCCTCTGCAATCCCCTGATCTCGACTCACCAGTTTTTCCCACCTCAACAGTCTTCACTCGTCACCTGATATCGAAATGGCGACTTTCTTAGGGTTTTCTCAGACGAAGTTTCACCACTGAAGCGTCTCGATATCTTTGCCACCGTGCTCATCTTCTTCCACACTGTCTCAACAGAGGGGCGCCCGAGCCGGACTGCATTTAAATACTCTGCGGTCCGGTTTCCTCGGTGGTATCTCTTAGGATGATCGGATGCGGGGAAGACTCTAATCCGGAAAAATGTTCCGGAGAAGCTCACTTGCAGTTAAAAGGTCGGGGGACTGTCCTCTTGCTTCTGTCAAGCTGATCATCCAAGGCAAAATTCCTCGAGGTTTGTTTTTTTCAATCACGCTTGAAATCGGATTCTGAACATAAAAACGTAAAGTTTGTATGGATTTTGTTTTGTGTTTCGATTGTTGAGTATTGGTTATTTGGAAAGTTTTTGAACTTTTGGGAAATTTTTGTTGTTACGTTATGATAGATCTGACTTGAACTGATGGTTTAGTGATGATGGTAGATTAGACTTCAAGACCATGTCTCTTATGCATAAACACTATGAAGTTTTCCTTTTCTCTATAATCGTTCGGATATTGTTTCAATTAAAGCTCTGTTAGAGTTTAGATGCTAACTCATAACTCTTCGATCTTAAGTTTCTTTCTGAAATTAGTGATGACATTTTGGTTTTTGAAAGTTGACGCGTTGTTGTCTTCAGCCATTTGGTTAATAATAACATTGCTGCCACAATTGTCAGAGCCAATAAAGCCGCATGTTGAGGGGAAAGTAGGGAAAGATGTTCAGAAATACAATCATCTTGTCAGGGCAGTTGATGTAAGACTCTCTGTTCGACACAGAGAGTTTGGTAAAGGACCCAGGATCCGTAGGTGCGAGGCAACGTCTAAATCCCGTTTTGTTTTTGATAACAAAGCAATTGTGTATATATGGTTGTCCAAATCCTGAAATCTCATGAGCTAACAAATAGTTGCTATGGTCCTTTAGGTGATACTTCTTACACAGAAGCATGGTGTTGTGCGCTCTGAGGAAGATGCCGATACAGTTTACGCTTGGTATCAACGATAACACAACGAAAGCTAGGCAGATTAAGGAGAAGGGTGATATATCATGGTTTTTACTGGTTTTAGACCATGATATAAGTGTGTCTTTTGGTGTTGCTTTAGAGTCTTTTACAGGTATTAGCACGTTTGGAGTGGATTTGGAGATTATGTAGTATTTTGGAGCATTTTGGAGTTTTGACCCGAGAGATAGAGTTCACTGTCCAGAACAGAGGATTGCATCGATCGACACACTATGTGCATCGATCGACACACGAGCGAGATGGGCCTTTCTAGGCGAGTCTAATGAAGAATGCTGAAATTGCAGATTTGCCCAGATGTTCCAGTATTTACAAAGAAGCCTGAAGACGTGATTAGGCGAATATAATTAAGTTTTTACATCAGTTTTTAGAGGACGCTTTCATACTTTGAGCTGAGAGTTTTTAGAGCTTTTTGGGGCTGATCTAAACATGTATTGCTTCCTGCTTTTGGAGAAGATTTCGAACCCCTTTACTTCTATATTCTCTTTTATGCAATCTAATTATTCATTGATTATGTTTTCATTATCTATGTCTGAGTAGATTCATAGTTAGGTTTAGGGATTCTCATTAGGGATTTCATGACTTGCTAGATATAATTAATCAGTTTAGGATTCATAACTTTATTGTTCTTCAACCTGAATTATGCTTAACACTAGTTTCTGACTTGATCACTTAGAATCTAGACTTTAGGTTATTAAATTGACACGACAATGTGGTTTAAAATCTGATTTATTTAGGTTCAGCAATTGAATTACTCACAAAGGAATTTGGTTTAATTGAATTGAGAACATATCGAACATGCACTTAAGGCTAGTTTAATCTGTTAGGAATTACAAAGGAATTTGGATTTCTACTATTAGACTTAGAGAATTCTCACAACGACAGTTGGTTAGTTCTATATCTGTGTTTGAGTTCTAGAACCGGACTTAATTTGATCATGACTGATTGTTTATCTGCTTGTCTGATTTCCTGAGAACTCCCTAGACTTAGCGTTTTTACTTTCAAACCAATCCTGCTTCTTGATTTACTTTTCTGCTTGCTTTTTAGTTTCTCATTACTTTCTCCTAGTTTAACTTGACCGTTCTAAAATCTATCGTAACCTAGAGTTCCTGTGGATTCGATACCCTAAGTACTACATTCGCATCACTGTGTACTTGCAGTTAGAATAGGGATTAAAACTCTGATCGCTATCACTGGGGACTCTTTTGAGTTCTCGATAGATTTGAACTTAGGATTTAGACTAGGAATTTCTTTTTATTTTTGGTTACTAATATTTTTCTCTGTTTTTCTCTGTCGCAAGTCTGCAATTCGCTTAGCATCGATCGACGTAGATTTTGAATCGATCGTTACAAGACGAATTTCGCATTGAATCGATCGTTGCTTACTTGGCATCGATCGTTGCATCTCCGATTACAGACGCGTGATACCAAAAGTAATCCAAACTCAAACCTCGTTAATCTCATACTTGAAGAGCTTGCTCGACTAGAGAGAACTAACAGGAAAAGTCAACGAGCAAGGATGGTACAAGAACGCTTGATTCTGATACCCGATGCTCAAGGTGTCCTAAGGGACCGACAAAACAATCTGTACAATTCTGCTAGGCAACGGATTGAAGCTGAAGGGAATGTGATCCCTGAACCTGCGCCTGAACAAGGACAAGAACAAGGACAAGGACAAGGACAAGGACAAGGTCAGAGGCAGATGGTTGTGCATGCTGAGAGGACCCTTGCTGACTATAACCGTCCGGATCAGTTTCATGCTAACCGGTCAGCACTTGTACCTCCTGGTTTTGAGAGGAATGACTTCGAGATCAAGACCATCTACTACTCTATTCTGAGGCAGAATGCCTTCCATGGGTTTCCAAACGAGCAGCCAATGGATCATATTGATGAGTTTGAGGACATAGTCACTGGGATGAAGTGTGATGGAGTGAACGATGACTATCTGTTTCTCAAACTCTTCCCCTACTCTCTCGCTGGAGATGCTGCAGCCTGGCTGAAACAACTTCCACCTGGGAAGTTTACTACTTGGGATGCTGTGAAGAGTAAGTTTCTGAGACACTTTTATGATGATGCTTGCTCTGATCAATCGAGGCAGGACATTCTCACTTTCTTCCAAGGTCCTACAGAGTCTCTTAAAGCTGCTTGGATGAGGTTTAAGAAGTACCAACGAGACTGTCCTCATCATGGATTCACTGAAGTGGCATTGCTGGGTATTTTCTTTAGAGGTATAGATATCCCTTACCAGACTGCGTTGAATAATTCCAGCAATGGAAATTTCAACACAAGGACTCCTGAGCAAGCTAAGACATTGATAGATAACTTGGTGAGCAGTAATAGCTGTAAGACTGCTGATAGGAGAAGGAAGGAGTCTGGTGGAAAGATAGATAATCTGGAGATAGCTGATATTAAGAGTAAGTTGGATACTGTTTGTAATCTGTTGGCTGGGAAGAAGGCTGTCCA
This sequence comes from Orychophragmus violaceus, assembly GCA_030180135.1. Classification (NCBI taxonomy): domain Eukaryota; kingdom Viridiplantae; phylum Streptophyta; class Magnoliopsida; order Brassicales; family Brassicaceae; genus Orychophragmus; species Orychophragmus violaceus. Next base: position 100,024,037 of record CM058239.1, read on the forward strand.
TTTTGCTCAGGATGTTGAGGTATTTGGAGCTGAAGAAGATCATTAGGAAGAGGATGTGAACTACATTGGTGGCTCTGGATTCCAAGGAAACAGGTTTGGTAATCAGCAAGGTAATAGGTTCTTCAATAGTGGACAGAAGAGTGCTCTCACAAGCAACCAAAACTCTTCTGGATTTGGACAGAATGCTGGTTTTCAGAAACCTTTTCAGCAAGGCAATCAGAGGACTTATGGATCATCTTCTTATCATACACCTCCTTCTGCTAATGCTTATGAGAGCAAGATGGAAGCCATGATGGAACAGTTGCTAGAAGGACATACTAAGACTGTTGTCGCCTTCAACAAGAAGCTTGATGCTGTTTATGAGGATCTTAATGGTAAGTTTGAGTCTTTGAGTACTCATGTCATGCAGTTGGACACACAAGTGAGCCAGATCTCAAGCACTGTGAAAGGAAAGAGTGTCATGGACACCCACATCAAGGCTTGGTCAGTCTATATTAATGATGGATCATACCAAGGTGAAAAATTTGAGTTGAATACAGTTGAACTGTTGGAAGAACCTGAAAAATACGAAATTGAGGAAAAACTCTCGGGTGGAATCTGTGAAAACTCATCTGCATCGATCGATGCACCTATTGCGTCAATCGTTACAAGTCGTGGACAGACAGTTTCACTTGATTCTTATGGCATTGATGAAGAGATGGATCTGGAGCTTATTAGATTATTTCCTGAGATGTCTGAGATAACTCAAAAGGAATTGGATGAAGTCAGACAGCTGGAAGAGATGGATGAGAAGTTGGAAGAAATTCCACAGTCTGATGAACCACCATATCACCCTTGTGTGCAGAGATACTTGGAGAGGATGTTGCCAATGGATGAAATGCTGAAGGATTGGGTGATAGTAGTTCCTAGACATATCAGTGATGTGCTGCTAACTAAGATACCTAAGAAGCTGCCTGATCCTGGTATTTTTGTGCTGAGCTGCTCTATCTTTGAGGATAGCTTTAGGCGTTCTTTGTGTGACTTAGGAGCTGCTGGAAGTCTCATGCAATACTCTGTGGCAGAGAAGCTGGGGATGAAGGATTTTTCACCCACTAGGACCTCTCTTGTTCTAGCTGATCAGTTAATAAGGATTTCGGAAGGAGTTCTTGAGGACGTCCCAGTGAGAGTTGGGAACTACTTAGTTCAGACAGATTTCTTGGTGCTTAAGTACGCCAGTGAGCAGGATGATGCACTAATACTGGGAAGACCATTTTTAGCCACAGTTGGAGTAGTGATCGATGTAAGGAACAGTCTGATTGATCTCTATCTGGGAGATGAGCCTCTACACTTTGAAATGGATATGCTGCGCAAGCCACAGATTGACGGGCAAACCTTTAGGAATGAGGATAGACTGGGAGAGCAGACGAGTGGTACTTTGGTTTCAGATCCTGGAGATCATTACATTCCTTCTTTTCTTGGACGAGCTCACACCGATACTGCTTACTCTCCACCTTGGATAAGGAGACTTTCGCAGAGACAATCAAAGTCTCTGTTGAAACCTCCAGGAGCCTGATCTTGTTAGTCCGGTCAAGCTAATGACCTTAAACAAGCGCTGAGTGGGAGGCAACCCACTGTTAGGTGTTTTTCTTTATTCATTTTTGGTGTTTTTGTTAGGATTTTACGTTTTGTTTTGTTTTTGGTGTGTTTTTGTTACAGAACTCGAGTCTGGAAACCTGCGTCGATCGTTGTATTTATGCATCGGTCGATGCAGGGAAATTTTAACGAAGGGAAGAATCGCCTTGTGACGATCGTTGCGGTCGTGTGCAACGGTCGTTGCAGGGAGATATGACGAGGAGATGGAGTCGCTTTGTGACGATCGATGCATTTATGCAACGGTTGTTGCATCTGGTTCAAAATTGCAAATTAAAGGTACACATGCGCTAAACCGGAATCGATTCGGTTCACAAAGCAACGATCGTTGCTTATCTGCAACGGTCGTTGCATTCGCGAAATAGGTAAGTGCCTTTAACCTTTTCTCTCTTTTCTTCTTCCCTATTCCGCCGTCCGTACAAACGATTTTCCTCTCGCCTAAATCACTCAATTCTTCATCATTTTCATTGATTCAAAGCTTATTCTTCTTTTTTTACACACTCTATCTATTTCTATAACCTAATCGAAGCGATGCCAAGGTAAGGGCTCTCAAATTCATCATTTTCGGATTCGGTTCTAGGGTTTTGAAATTAGAGAATTTTAGCTTTAAAATGATGATTTTGTACTGTTATAGGCTTGATTTAGGTTGATTGGTGATGGAATTATGCTGTTTATGAGATTGTGGGACTAATCTTGACACGATTTAGAGGATTATATGTCATCTGTGAAACCGCCTTGCGTCGATCAATGCATCTAATGCAACGACCGTTGCATTGCGATTCCACAGAGAATTCTGCGGGACTACTAATCTTTATTTCTTTGATTGCAGATGCCTCCTCGCGGACAACCTAGAAAACGCAGAGCTACTACAGCAGCTGCAGATCAGACTCCTCCACCTGAGGAGTGGTTTCTACGAGACTCGCCACTCCCTGAGCCTTATCAGAGAGATCGGGAAGCTATTCAGTTGCCTTGGCCTAGGGCAGATAAGGAGAAGATCCCAACAGATAAGGTGTGGGACAAGGCACCTGATAAGATGATTAAGACTGACACATTCACCGAGAGGCCGATACATGATTACAGGGATGAGTACGATACACTGTTGTACAATGGCTGGTGTGATATGACCATTAAGCCGACCAAGTTTGCTGATTACTGGACTTGCAGAGGCCTAGGCATCGATGAGCAGGTGCTTACATTATGTAAGGGTATTGGTCTGGGGACAATGCCTATGCAGCACTATGAGTTGTATCCTGATCTGGTGAGACAGTTGCTAGCGACCTGCATAATCTACTATCCTGATCCGGAGCGCAGGAGAGCCGCAGATGGCATCTTTACATTTATGAGCTTAGGAGTGAGGTATCGGATTCCCCTTCTAGATATCTGCTGGATTTATGGATTCAGCGTGGAGCCTTAGACACGAGGCGCAGCATTTCTGGTACCATTTTGGTAATGGCCCATACGATTCACGCACTACGAAGCAGATTCAGGTCAGGCATCCTGTTCTTAGATATGTGATCCGCATCTTAGGTTACACGCTGATGTGCAAGGCCGAGGCAAACAAGATGTGCAAGAATGAGCTGGAGATACTCTCAACTTAGGAGCTGTGTTTTCTCATCACATGTGCTCACTGACGACGAAAGCAGTAGATGGGAAGGGAACTGAGACAGTAGGGAGTCTGCTTACTCCCATCTTCAGGCATTGCAGGATCCTTTTAGAGGGTACGGAGCGCGATGATACTAGGGAATTCAGAGATTTTAGCCAACTGCAGAGTGCTACTTGGCTGAAGGAGGGACGTATATAGGTTTATTTTGACACAGACGCTACGAAGCGTGGTGTAGATCTTCCTTCTGCTGATCTGACCAATATTGACACATTGGATGCCTTAGATTTCCAGCCTCCAGAGAGCGATCAGCGCAGAGTTCCTACGATGGCTCATCCTCTGGGAGAGCCTTCTACACGAGCTTATTCTTCTTCTGCGCATGCACCTGCTGCTCCTGCTTCTCATGACATTGGTCCTTATCCTGCTCCTTCAGTGCCTTTGAGTGAGATGTCTGAGGGAGAGTGGAGAGAGCGCAAGAATGGTATTATGCGGAGCATTTGGGACTTCATGCGTAGCTGAACTTGCAGGAGACAGCCGCAGATTCATCAGCCTGGACCTTCCCGTCGACGCAGACAGCGCTCCCCAACTCCCGATGCTTCCAGCGGTTCTGATTCATATGCTGGCATAGATGATGAATAGAGAGTGCGATTTGGTCTTCATTTTCAGACTACGGTTCTGTATTTCTGTGTTCACCTTTTCTTTTGCACTTTTCTTTTGTTTTTTATCTTTGATACTTATGTTGGGATGATGTGCTTGTTTTTAGACTATCTGTTACTTTGATTTTGCCTATTTGCATTGATTTTCAGCTTTTAGGTTTGATATTTGGGAATTTCTCACGGACTAACCTGCTAACTGCTGAAGTTTCGACGAAATCGCAATGCAACGATCGACACGGTCATGTGTGTCGATCGTCACAACACGAAAATCGCATTGCAGCGATCGTTGCGGTCCTGAGCAACGATCGACTCATATCGCAATCGCCTTGCAACGATCGTCGCATTTATGCGTAACGATCGATGCATGAGCGACAGAGGTAAAAATCGACAGAACCCATCAGATCCCATTAACATTTTTCTTTCTTACCAATCCTTAGCTTGACACTACTGGGGACAATGTGTTTCAAGTCTGGGGCAAGTAGCTACTAACGCAAGCTTTTGTTTTCTTAGAGTGTCCGGTTTTCAAAAAAAATTGTTTTATTGAGTCAAAATAGTTTAAGTAGGAAACAGTGAATTTTTGAGATGTTAACAGCACTTGCAGGAACTTAAGTGACCATTGGGATGAAGTTGCAGGATTAATCTATGACTATTAGAAAACCCCATCACAGATCAGCCTACTGAGGACACCCATATCAATTCAGGTATTCAGAGGATCCTTTATTGACTTCACCCTTGTAAACCTGACTTATTTTTCTCACCTAAGGGCTTGGTATACCTTGAGTCGGACTCCTCTGTTAGTTCTGACACAACCTGTAAACCTGTCCAAGTAAGGTTCCCTTCTCCCCTTCCCTAAAGTAAAAAAAAAGAAGAATAATAATAAACTGAGGAAGACTTAGTAGCTCTGAAGTGGTCATGGGAGTGGTAGCAAACACTATTACCTCCTGTGTATTCATGTAATGTGTCCAAAGTACACCCCTTAACGGGAAGAGCACTGATAAAAAAAAATGATACCCAATGGGGAAAAATAAGAATGTTAAGGAAGGGAAAAGAGAAGAAAGGAACCAAAAAAAGATAGTTTGGTAGTCTAGAACTGACAGAGTAAGAATCCATGTGCCATTTGATCGATAATCCTTAGGTGAGACCGCACTTAATTAGCTTATAGAAGTCAGTAGGGTGAATTTGAATTGCTTTGGATTGGATTGTGGAGTTTACTCAGGACAATTACTAAGTGTGGGGGAAGTATATGTTGGTCTTGATGTCTTGCAGGTGAAATCTTTCAGTGGCTTACTAAGAGGAATCTGAGTGTTGTTGCTTCTAAGATGAAAAGAGTTTCTGAAAGTTTTCAAACCTCTTCACCATGTTTTAGTTCTCTGTTTTGCTTGAGGGCAAGCAAAGGCTAAGTGTGGGGGAGTTGATATATCATGGTTTTTACTGGTTTTAGACCATGATATAAGTGTGTTTTAGAGTCTTTTGGTGTTGCTTTAGAGTCTTTTACAGGTATTAGCACGTTTGGAGTGGATTTGGAGATTATGGAGTATTTTGGAGCATTTTGGAGTTTTGACCCGAGAGATAGAGTTCACTGTCCAGAACAAAGGATTACATCGATCGACACACTATGAGCACCGATCGACACACGAGCGAGATGGGCCTTTCTCAGCGAGTTTAATGAAGAATGCTGAAATTGCAGATTTACCCCGATGTTCCAGTATTTACAAAGAAGCCCCAAGACGTGATTAGGCGAATATAATTAGGTTTTTACATCAGTTTTTAGAGGACGCTTTCATACTTTGAGCTGAGAGTTTTTAGAGCTTTTTGGGGCTGATCTGAACCTGTATTGCTTCCTGCTTTTGGAGAAGATTTCGAACCCCTTTACTTCTATATTCTCTTTTATGCAATCTAATTATTCATTGATTATGTTTTCATTATCTATGTCTGAGTAGATTCATAGTTAGGTTTAGGGATTCTCATTAGGGATTTCATTACTTGCTAGATATAATTAATCAGTTTAGGATTCATAATTTTATTGTTCTTCTACCTGAATTATCCTTAACACTAGTTTCTGACTTGATCACTTAGAATCTAGACTTTAGGTTATTAAATTGACACGACATTGTGGTTTAAAATCTGATCTATCTAGGTTGAGCAATTGAATTACTCACAAAGGAATTTGGTTTAATTGAATTGTGAACATATCGAACCCGCACTTAAGGCTAGTTTAATCTGTTAGGAATTACAAGGGAATTTGGATTTCTACTATTAGACTTAGAGAATTCTCACAACGACAGTTGGTTAGTTGTATATCTATGTTTGAGTTCTAGAACCGGACTTAATTTGATCCTGACTGATTGTTTATCTGCTTGTCTGATTTCCTGAGAACTCCCTAGACTTAGCGCTTTTTGTTAATTGCTTTCAAACCAATCCTGCTTCTTGATTTACTTTTCTGCTTGCTTTTTAGTTTTTCATTACTTTCTCCTAGTTTAACTTGACTGTTCTAAAATCTATCGTGACCTAGAGTCCCTGTGGATTCGATACCCTAAGTACTACATTCGCATCACTTTGCACTTGCAGTTATAATAGGGATTAAAACTCTGATCGCTATCAAGTTTTTGGCGCCGTTGCCGGGGACTGTTTTGAGTCCTCGATAGATTTGAACATAGGGTTTAGACTAGGTGGGTTCCTCGGTTGACCGGTGGGTTGACCGTGTTGGGAATGTCCTGAAATCTATTGTACTTACTCTAAGTGAAAGTTGTATTGTCGAGATGAGACAGTCATATAACACTGGACAATCATAATGCTTTGCTAGAAGCCACTTATGATCAATGAGTTTAGAACTCATTACTAGTGTTATATGATCCTACAGGGTCACACACCTAAGCAAGCTGGATACAAAATATGAGGTTGATCATTAATGTAATGATCTGGTAAATGCATATTAGATATGCATTCATTCGAGTTTCTAAGGCAGTGTCGATCGACACAACATGTGCATCGATCGACACAAATCGCGGATGACTTGATTAACTTCAATTAATTCTTGGTTAATCAGGTCGTGATATAAGTCGACATATATAAGATATATGGTCGACCATAACACACATCTAACCTAATACTCATCCATCTTAGAGAAACTGAAAACCTTCTGAGAGATCTGATCTCTAACGGAACTAGTATCCCGTCCGTTCCAGTTTGTGTGCGTGTGGATACCAGTAGAGGCCCAGCACTTGAGGCGCTCGTGAATCTCGAATATCTGATCATCTTCCGCTGCACAATTTCCAGGTATCTTCGAGATCTGATGTAGATTCAATAATGTAAACATGAACCCTAGATCCTAGGCTTGGAATTTATACTTAGGGTTGCCTAATCTGATTAGGAACTGCTAGAAATTCCTACAGTGGTATCAGAGCCTTAGGGTTCTATTGAATCAGTAGCATGTTGATTAGATTAGTTGAATCTGGATCACTGTATGATTGATACAAGCATGCTAAAATTCGTTTTGATCAAAGTAATCTAGTTTAGGTTTTTTGGTTTGAAAAACGATTCTAGGGTTTATCGCACTGTGTCGATCGATACCAATCCGGTGTCGATCGACACATAATGATAACCCGAATAAAATTCAGGTTTAACCTAACTGTGAAAATCGACACAAGAGTTGTGTCGGTCGACACAGACCTCGCGATCAGGTTAATCGGTTCAATTGGATTGGACCGGTTATCGAGCTTGGTTTAAATTGGTGAAACCGCTAAAACGGTTTAATGCGATTGTTTTGATTTGGTTGGCGTTGACCGACACTAATGTAGCGTCGATTGACACAGACCGGTTATCAAAAACCGGATCAATTGGATTGATCAGTTATCGTAAATTGGTTTCGGTACAATTGCATCGATCGACACTAAAGTCATATCGGTCGACACAGTCTTTGGTGGTTTCGGTTATTGAACCTGAGATCACAGAACCGAACCAAAATTGGACCCGAATTCCTAGAATAATTAAAACATAACAAGATTAATCGTTTTAAATAGTTCCGTTCCTCAACTAAATATCAAGTAATACTTGATGTCTTTCCAATCTTGTCAACTGTCAAGCCTCATTTCATTGTGCGATAGACTTGCAGTGCGAGATGTCCACAATTACATGAGTAAGGCAGGAGGTAATCGTGTTGATGATTTTGCAGTGCAAGGTATCAACAATTACATGACATAAGAGATTGGTTTACTTGACTGGGCCATCAAAATCGTTTTGGGCTCAGAGACATCAGGTGGATTGGACATGAGATGTCAATCCACAACCAAGAGTTATATTAGATATAACTAGCAAAGTTGTTGCTTACCTAGATAGCTAAAATTTGGGCGATAGCCAGTGGCTCACTCAAGTTTAGTGAAGTATGGGTCTTGGATCATTATATTCATTTGAGGAAACATTGTTTGAATATAATGCGATTTTTCTTAATAGTTAAGATTTCTCATTTCTTGAACATCATAACTAAACCTTTTTCCTTTCTTTGATCTCAGCTATGACTAACACTCATCACAACACTTTCTCCCTGCGATCCGTCCTTGAGAAGGACAAGTTAAATGGATCGAATTTTCTCGAATGGTATCGGAACTTGAGAATTGTTCTCAAGCAGGAGAAAAGGGACTATGTCCTAGAAAATGTTCTCCCTGAAAAACCGAGAGCCAATGCCCCACATGCAGAAAGGAGTGCTTGGGATAAGCATTCTAATGATGTGGTCGATTTGTGTTGTCTCATGTTGGCTACCATGAACTCGGATTTGCAGAAGAAATACGAGAACGTGAAGTCACCAATGGAGATGATCACTAGCCTGAAATGTATGTTTCAGGAGCAGGCACGAACTGAGAGATACCTGACGGTTAAGTCTCTCATTGAATGCAAGCTACCAAAGGACGGTCCAGTTAGTCCTCATGTCATTAAGATGATGGGTTATATTGATAACTTGGAGAAGCTGGATTGTCCCGTTAGCCAAGAGTTGGCTACTGACATCATCATGCAGTCACTGCCGTCAAGCTATGATCAATTTGTTATGAACTATAACATGAACAACTTGACGAAGACGTTGACTGAACTGCATGGCATGCTCAAGACAGTGATATTCATGCATATTCATGCATTTGAGCTTTAATTAAGATCTTGTTTCACTCTCTTTGTTCATTCATTTGCATCATTATGTTGTCCTTTGTTGCATTTAGAGTATATTAGCATTTAGTATAGGAATTAGCTTCTTTAGGTTGTTTTTGGAGTGTTCTTTGTGTTTTTCAGGTGCTATGGAGTTTGAGTGTGGCTAAGGAGCAAGATTGGAGCTCAAAGGATGAAGAGGAGAAATCAGACAGCTCGTATCGGCCTACGTATCGGGTGGCCAGGTCGATACAGACTCTCGGATTAAAATCAGACAGCTCGTATCGGGCAGCGTATCGGCCTAACAGGTCGATATGCTCATTACCCAGAAAATCCGAGGAAGCGTATCGGCCAGCGTATCGGCCTAATAGGCCGATACAGTATTCGTATCGGGCAGCGTATCGGCCTGACAGGCCGATACAGTTTCCTGTGAAGACCATTTCCAGACAGCTTTATTTACGAAAATGCCACTGCGTGGCTCCCAACTATAAATACTCATTTTGTGGGATTAAAAACCCTAAGCTACCTAAGCCTAGTTTTCTCTTTTCTTATGTTTATGATTTAGGATTTGTAAACATTTTATTTTGAGTTTTAATTAAGTACTTTGTTATCTTTTTAATCTCTTCTTCTTATCTCTCTCAATTCATGATTTGTGAAGAACAATGAAGATTAGAGAGTAGTCTTTTTGGGTCTTGTGGATGAGGTTGATTTAGGTGGTTTATGTGATGATTAGTGATGCTTAGGACTTATTTATGAATGATCCTTCTCTAATTAGTTGTGCTCTATGCTAGGTTGCAAGGAATTGTTGAATCTAGATGCTAGGCTTTTTCATGCCCGAAAGGTGTTCGATGAAATGCTTGAATGAACTTTTTAGAGGATTTTCATATCTTAGCCTAAGAGATTAGTTGTCTAAGGTGATTATTGGTAATGAGGACTTGAAATTAATGCTTGCTTGATTCTTAATCACAAATGATAATTTGATCTTGATTAGGGATTAGTCAAAGGGATTAGTGCCAAGAGATTGGATTAGTGTAATGATTAATGTTCTTAGCCTAAGGATTAGCTTTGCTAAAAGGTGTTTGATGGATATTATTGCATGCTTGTCTTGTAATTTGCAAATGAGAATTGAATGATTGCTTGATTAGCATAGGAGTTATGAACATGATAATGTGATTAGCTTAATTATAATCATTAGCCTTGTTTAGCAATGTTTGATTGATTGAAGCATCCTTGATTGTCTCTAAACCATCTAGTCTCTGTAGCCTCATCATAGGACCCTTCTTTTAGCTTATTTGATTCTTGTTTAGTGTTTTGCTTTGTTTCTTTCTTGCTTTATTTCCTTTCTAGATTGTTTAGGTTGTTAGATAAACTCTTCTTATTTGATTTGCTTAGCTTGAGTAGTTTCTTGCATTCTTGATTGGTTGTTCTTCTTGCCTCCCTGGATTGATATCTCAAATGCTACATTGGCATGTGCATTTGGGTAATTGATTAGGAATCTAAAATTATCCCGCATCAATTTGGCGCCGTTGCCGGGGAGGTGTAGCAATAGCCATTAGGATTTAGATTCTACTTTAGACTAAGCTTTTATTTTGTTTTTGTTTGTGTGGTTGCTAACTCCCTTTCAAGTGTTTGTTCTTTTTGCAAGGTACAATCACAAAGACGAGAGCATGGCTTCAGAGATAGCTTCAATGTTGAGGGCTATGCTAGAAGCTCAAGAAAGAGAGATGGCTTGGGACCCTACAAGTCATCATGGTTTTGAAAGCACATCCGCTTATCAAGGTGATCTTCCAAATGAGTACTCTTCTCATGAGTACCAATATGGATATGGTGATGGATACCAATCTTGGAACATGGAGCATAAGCATGAAACAACTTACTCCTCCCAATCATGTGATGAAGAGATTCTCAACTTGACAAGGATGGCATTGGAAGGACAAGAGAGGTATAATGAGAGCATAAGGAATATCAACACTGTTTTTGCTCAATTTCCTCAAGATGCAAGCATTTTTGAGTCAACACATGAGGAGAATGCTCAAGTCCAAGATGAATTCTTGAAAGAAGCTTACTCTTTCCAATCATGTGATGAAGAGCTTCTCAACTTGGCAAGGATAGCATTGGAAGGACAAAAGAGGTATAAAGAGAGCTTAAGGATGATCAACAATGATTTTTCTCATTTGCCTCAAGATGCAAGTATTGTTGAGTCAAAACATGAGGAGAATGCTCAAGTCCAAGATAACTTCTTGAAAGAAGCTGAAGAGACTATCAAAGAATTCGAAATTCTTCTTGGTTGCACTGTTGGTGAAGACCTTGTGATTATGTATGAAGAAGAGGATGATGAAGAGACATTTATGGGTCATTCAACCAATAATAACAATGAAGGAGTAAGAGAAGTTATGAGAGATGAGGAAGAACCTTATGAAGATGGGTTGGTTGTTGAGTGCAAGGAGATAAAGGAAGAGAGCACACAAGATGAGATCTCAATCATTGACGAGGAACCAAAGCAACCAAATCCCAAGCAAGAGCTAATTGGAGAAAATCTTATGGAGAAACAAGATGGTCCCAATGAAGAATCCTTCAAGGAGGATGAAGAAGATGGATCTCCAATGGCTCAACCCCCTCACAAGCTTCTTGGTATAGTCTCTACCACACCATTGAGCTTTCATGATCCAAGGAAGATCCCTTTTGAGGAGATAAGGATGAAAGAGTTTAGGGGGTGGTTCTATTATGAGTATGATCCCGGTGATACAAACTCATGCCACATCCCCAACCAAAAAAGAGTGAAGGGATAGTCAAGCTTAGTGACTTAAAACAAGCTCACTTGAGAGGAAATCTCATGTCTATCCTTTTGGGGAGCTTTGGGGTAAATGCAAAGAAGAAGGGAAAGAGTTTTGGGTGCAAAAGGACTTCAATGCTAAATCGAAGGATGATGAAGCCTATGCAATGGTCTAAGTTTGGGGGAAGCCTCATGCCAAATCAAAGATGCCTCCACCTCCCATTCCTCCATCCCATTTCACTCCACTTAAAGCTCCAAGTAACTCACTCCAATCTCTTTTTCACCTCTTTGTTTCATTTTGCATTTTTACCTTTCTCTTTGGTCTCTTTTCTTTGCTTCTTTCACACAAGGGACTGTGTGATTTAAGTTTGGGGGAGGAGACTAGCTTCTAATGATGTGTTTTGTTTTCTTATCTTCTTTTCTTGTATCTTGAGTCTCATTCATGCATCTAAGGCATATAAAACCAAAAGTTTTTGAAAATTTCAAAAAAAATTCACAAAAAGAAAGCATGTAGGATCGAGTCTAGCTAGTGTTGTAGGATTCATACATTGGGGACAATGATGATTTTGCCTTGTAGAGACTCACCAATTAAGTTGCTCGTTGCTTTAATTGATTTTCAAAACAAAGGAAAACCCATTGCTTGACTTTGAGATTCCGAAATTCCCTATCCTTGTGAAGCTCGCATGAACTTAGCTCAATTATGTGATATTGGACTTAATTTGACTTTGAAATATCTTGCTTAGGGGCTTGAAATGCAATCCCATGGTCCTTGCCCGAGTTATGCTTTCCCTTTTACCACTCTTTTGATTAACTCGAGCAACCATCGATCTTATGATCATGGCTTCCCTTACCCAATGAACCTAAACCTTTCCTTGAAGCCAAAATGATTTGTGAGTGAGGCCTATTCTTGATAGCTTTTGGCATGTGCAAAAACTTGAGAGTATCGGGAACGACAATGGTCTTTTCTCATTTTAGCTAGCTCTATTTGCCATAAGAGTCTAGCACTAGGATGGGAAACAAGTTTGGGGGAGAGATGAGAGTTGTTTTGGGAATGAAAAGGATGAATGAAAATAATTGAATAAGGTTCAAAAGAAAAAAAGGGAAGTCACTAGGAATTCAATTAAGAAGAGAGCATTGTGCAAAAGAAAAGAAAAAGAAGTAAGTCCCCTAGATTGAATCAAAAAGAAAAGGAAGAAAGATCAAGTATTAAGAGGGGTAAGTTATGAAAGAGTTTGCTCAAGTTTGAAAAGGAGAAAAATCAGTTAAGTGTTTCCTAGTGACAAAGAAAAGAGAGAGAAATAGCTAAAAGGGTGAGTGTTTTGGTAAATGAATTGGGGGTTTGGTGAGTGTTGTCTTTCATTATGGGAATGTATAGAGAAATCTTCTAGGGATTGGGTAGAACAATGAGAAAAGTTCTTTGTATGCATAAAATGTTCCCTTTCTTAGATAGATTTTGTGTAATGCCAATTTCTCCTATTCTTGAGAATTAACCACCCCAAAAGAAACTCTACTTAACCACCTCAAATAGCCTTTATTGAACCTTGCCGATTGGGATTGATTGATTGCCCATTTGTTGAGATCGCACTTCACCTTTAATGAATGTAAGGAATTGAGTAATGATTGCTTGTGTTCTATAGGATCTCGGGAGTTAGAGTAGGGGTTGAGAGGAACGGTAATGTGGAAGTACATGGATAGACAATGTGATTAGAGCAACTTGTAACTTCTTTGAAAGATCTTATATCTTGTTGTGAGCTTTGTGGTTTTGAGTCCCCGCTTTCAAACCTCTTCCCCAACTTGTCTTAATTGTCTTACGCTTGCTTGTGGACAAGCAAGGTTTAAGTTTGGGAGAATTGATATTCATGCATATTCATGCATTTGAGCTTTAATTAAGATCTTGTTTCACTCTCTTTGTTCATTCATTTGCATCATTATGTTGTCCTTTGTTGCATTTAGAGTATATTAGCATTTAGTATATGAATTAGCTTCTTTAGGTTGTTTTTGGAGTGTTCTTTGTGTTTTTCAGGTGCTATGGAGTTTGAGTGTGGCTAAGGAGCAAGATTGGAGCTCAAAGGATGAAGAGGAGAAATCAGACAGCTCGTATCGGCCTACGTATCGGGTGGCCAGGTCGATACGGACTCTCGGATTAAAATCAGACAGCTCGTATCGGGCAGCGTATCGGCCTAACAGGTCGATATGCTCATTACCCAGAAAATCCGAGGAAGCGTATCGGCCAGCGTATCGGCCTAACAGGCCGATACAGTATTCGTATCGGGCAGCGTATCGGCCTGACAGGCCGATACAGTTTCCTGTGAAGACCATTTCTAGACAGCTTTATTTACGAAAATGCCACTGCGTGGCTCCCAACTATAAATACTCATTTTGTGGGATTAAAAACCCTAAGCTACCTAAGCCTAGTTTTCTCTTTTCTTATGTTTATGATTTAGGATTTGTAAACATTTTATTTTGAGTTTTAATTAAGTACTTTGTTATCTTTTTAATCTCTTCTTCTTATCTCTCTCAATTCATGATTTGTGAAGAACAATGAAGATTAGAGAGTAGTCTTTTTGGGTCTTGTAGATGAGGTTGATTTAGGTGGTTTATGTGATGATTAGTGATGCTTAGGACTTATTTATGAATGATCCTTCTCTAATTAGTTGTGCTCTATGCTAGGTTGCAAGGAATTGTTGAATCTAGATGCTAGGCTTTTTCATGCCCGAAAGGTGTTCGATGAAATGCTTAAATGAACTTTTTAGAGGATTTTCATATCTTAGCCTAAGAGATTAGTTGTCTAAGGTGATTATTGGTAATGAGGACTTGAAATTAATGCTTGCTTGATTCTTAATCACAAATGATAATTTGATCTTGATTAGGGATTAGTCAAAGGGATTAGTGCCAAGAGATTGGATTAGTCTAATGATTAATGTTCTTAGCCTAAGGATTAACTTTGCTAAAAGGTGTTTGATGGATATTATTGCATGCTTGTCTTGTAATTTTCAAATGAGAATTGAATGATTGCTTGATCAGCATAGGAGTTATGAACATGATAATGTGATTAGCTTAATTATGATCATTAGCCTTGTTTAGCAATGTTTGATTGATTGAAGCATCCTTGATTGTCTCTAAACCATCTAGTCTCCGTAGCGTCATCATAGGACCCTTCTTTTAGCTTATTTGATTCTTGTTTAGTGTTTTGCTTTGTTTCTTTCTTGCTTTATTTCCTTTCTAGATTGTTTAGGTTGTTAGATAAACTCTTCTTATTTGATTTGCTTAGCTTGAGTAGTTTCTTGCATTCTTAATTGGTTGTTCTTCTTGCCTCCCTGGATTGATATCTCAAATGCTACAATGGCATGTGCATTTGGGTAATTGATTAGGAATCTAAAATTATCCCGCATCAGACAGCTGAGCCTAATATAAAGAAGGGCACTCCAAATGTACTCATGGTACAAGGGGGTAAGAAGTTTAAGAAACTTGGCAAGGGCAAGGGAAAAGGCAAGGCCGTCCAGATTGAAAATCAGGACAAGCCTGTGTCTTCTTCCAAACCCAAGCCCGGCCCATCTGAGACTGATAAGTGCCATTACTGTAATGAGCTTGGGCATTGGAAATGAAATTGCAACAAATTCTTGGAAGAAGAAGAAGAAGAAGAAGAAGAAGAAGAAGAAGAAGAAGAAGAAGAAGAAGAAGAAGAAGAAGAAGAAGAAGAAGAAGAAGAAGAAGAAGAAGAAGAAGAAGAAGAAGAAGAAGAAGAAGAAGAAGAAGAAGAAGAAGAAGAAGAAGAAGAAGAAGAAGAAGAAGAAGAAGAAGAAGAAGAAGAAGAAGAAGAAGAAGAAGAAGAAGAAGAAGAAGAAGAAGAAGAAGACTTTCGAGACTTCATCTTCAGGTATTTATGTTATAGAAGTAAATGTTACTACTTCTGGTTCTACTTCTTGGGTATTGGATACCTGCTGTGGTGCTCATATTTGTACAAATATGCAGGGCCTAAGCAACAGTAGGACTTTGGAGAAAGGACAAGTGGACCTGCGCGTAGGGAATGGAGCAAGAGTTGATGCATTAGCCGTAGGAACATTTCATTTGTCTTTACCTTCTGGTTTGGTTTTAGAACTCAATAATTGCTACTATGTACCTGCTATAAGCAGAAATATTATTTCTATTCCTTGTTTGGATTTGGAAGGATATCAGTTTTCAATTAAGATAAATGTTGTTCTTTTGATTACAATGATATATTTTATGGTAGCAGTCCATTAGAGAATGGGCTTTATGTTCTAAACCAAAGCACGCCAATCTATAACATTAATACCAAGAGATTCAAGTCAAATGACATGAATCAGACTTTTCTCTGTCATTGTCGTTTGGGCCACATAAATGAGAAACGGATTCAGAAGCTCCATAGTGATGGGCTTCTGGGCTCATTTGATTATGAATCATGTGAGAAATGCGAATCTTGTTTACTGGGCAAAATGACCAAGGCCCCTTTGAACAAACAAAATGAAAGGGCCAGTGACCTATTGGGCCTTATACATACTGATGTGTGCGGCCCAATGAGCACAAGTGCCAAGAGGAAACTTTCGGTACTTCATTACCTTCACTGATGACTTCAGTAGGTATGGCTATGTCTATTTAATGAGACACAAGTCGGAATCTTTTGAAAGGTTCAAAGAGTTCCAAAATGAAGTACA
Organism: Orychophragmus violaceus; assembly: GCA_030180135.1. Classification (NCBI taxonomy): domain Eukaryota; kingdom Viridiplantae; phylum Streptophyta; class Magnoliopsida; order Brassicales; family Brassicaceae; genus Orychophragmus; species Orychophragmus violaceus. The sequence goes on from CM058239.1 coordinate 100,040,498, forward strand.
TAATCAACTTGGCAAAAGTATTAAAGCTCTTCGATCAGATCGTTGAGGAGAATACTTAAGCCAAGAATTCAGTGATCATCTAAGAGATTGTGGAATTGTTTCGCAACTCACTCCTCCTGGAACACCCCAATGGAATGCAGTGTTCGAGAGGAGGAATCGGACTTTATTAGATATGGTTCGATCAATGATGAGTCACACATCTCTTCCATTATCCTTCTGGGGATACGCTCTAGAAACGTCTGCATTTACACTAAATAGGGTTCCATCAAAATCAGTTGCAAAGACACCACATGAGATGTGGACTGGAAATGTTCCGAGCTTGTCTTTCCTGAAGATTTTGGGTTGTGAAGCTTATGTTAAGCGGTTAATTACTGATAAGCTCAAACCCAAATCTGATAAATGCTACTTCGTTGGTTATCCTAAGGAAACCAAGGCTTACTACTTTTACAACCAATCCGAGAACAAAGTGTTTGTTGCTCGGAACTGCGTCTTTCTTGAGAGAGAGTTTCTTTATAAGAAGAACAGTGGGAGTAAAGTACAACTCGAAGAAGTTAGAGAGCCACAGGAGACCGCTCAACCCGTTGAGGAAGAGCAACAGTTGGATCTACAAAGAGTTGTAGAAACCACGCCTGTGGAGCCTGAAATTTGCAGATCCGAAAGGATCCGTCACGAGCCTGAGAGATATGGATTTCTCGTATCTAATTATCATGACCTTTTGATCATTGACAGTGACGAGCCCGCGAATTTTGAAGAAGCAATGATGAGCCCTGACTCCGAAAAGTGGCTGAAAGCCGCTGAATCCGAAATGGGATCCATGTCACAGAACCAAGTGTGGACTTTGGTTGATTTACCCGATGGTGCAAAAGCCATTGAGTGTAAGTGGATTTTCAAGAAGAAAATTGATGTGGATGGTAATATTCAGATATACAAAGCAAGGTTGGTGGCAAAAGGTTTCAAACAAATTCATGGTATTGACTATGAAGAAAACTATTCCCCTGTCGCTATGCTTAAGTCCATTCGGATTCTCCTAGCAACAGCCGCTCATTATGATTATGAGATCTGGCAGATGGATGTGAAAAAAGCTTTTCTTAATGGAATTCTGGAAGAGGATGTATACATGACACAACCTGAAGGTTTCATCGATCCTAATGCTGCTAGGAAGGTATGCAAGCTTCATCGATCCATTTATGGATTGAAGCAAGCATCTCGGAGTTGGAACCTTCGTTTTGATGAAGCGGTCAAAAAGTTTGACTTCATCAGGATTGAAGAGGAACCGTGTGTTTACAAGAAGACTAGTGGGAGCGCAGTTGCATTTCTCGTATTGTATGTAGATGACATACGTCTTCTCGGAAATGACGTTCCGCTGTTACAGTCTGTTAAGACTTGGCTCGGAAGTTGTTTTTCAATGAAAGACATGGGAGAAGCCGCATACATTCTTGGAATAGAAATCTATAGAGATAGATTGAACAAGTTAATTGGATTGTGTCAAGATACTTATATCGATAAGTCTTACACAGGTTCAGTATGCATGATTCCAAGAAGGGCTTCATACCAATGTCTTATGGCATTAGTCTTAGCAAGAAGCAGTGTCATTCGACAACTGCTGAGCGAGAACGCATGGGTCGGATTCCTTATGCTTCTGCTTTAGGATTCATCATGTATGTCATGCTCTGCACTCGTCCAGATGTTGCTTGTGCTTTAAGCATGACGAGTAGATACCAATCTGATCCGGGTGAATGTCACTGGACAGCTGTCAAGAACATCCTGAAGTATTTGAGAAATACTAAGGATAAATTCTTGGTGTACGGAGGAAGTGATGAGCTTTTAGTAAGTGGTTACACAGACGCATGTTTTCAGACGGACAAAGACGATTTCCGATCACAATCTGGTTACGTCTTTTGTCTGAACGGCGCTGCAGTTAGTTGGAAGAGTTCCAAGCAGGACACTGTAGCAGATTCCACGACCGAAGCTGAGTACCTCGCCGCTTCTGAAGCGGAAAAGGAGGCTGTTTGGATTAAGAAGTTCATCACTGAACTTGGTGTGGTTCCTAGTATTTCTGAGCCAGTGGCTTTGTATTGTGACAACAATGGAGCCATTGCACAGGCGAAGGAACCTAGGTCACACCAGAAGTCCAAACATATAGAGAGGAGATATCACCTTATCCGTGATATTATTAATAGAGGAGATGTGAAGATCAGCAGAGTCCCGACGGATGAGAATGTTGCTGATCCTTTGACCAAGCCTCTGTTGGGATAGTGTCCTGAAATCACACTTGTACTCACTCCTGTTGATAGTTGTGTGTCGAGATCAGACATTTGTATAATACTGGGCGGTTGCAATGTTTTGCTAGAAGCCTCTTGCAATCTATAAGTCATAGACTTACTGCCAGTATTATATGATCCTATAGGGTCACACACCTAAGCAAACTGGAAGCTTAAACATGGGAATGATCATTATGGTAATGATCATGTTAATGTGTATTGGATACATATTAATATCGAGTATATGGTGGTGTGTCGATCGACACAGTATGTGTGTCGGTCGACACATATCGGGTTTTCGAAACAGTCGTTTCGATTTGTGACTTAAACAAGTTGGCCCGTTAAGAATGATTCTAAGTCTTAATAAAACCTAAGAGTTTCGACCTGGATCAGTAGCCGTCGTCTTTTTCTTGATAGAGAAAAGCAGAAACACCAAAAACTCAGTGATCCCAAAGATCCGGCACTAGCATCCCGGTTTCCAGGTTTGTGTGCGTGTGTATCTGGTAGAGGCGAAGCATCTGAGTCGCTTACTGATCTCGTTCACCAATCATTCCGCTGCCAGTTCAAGGTAAGAACGAGGTTGGTATTTTCAATATAATGAACCCTAGATCCTAGGCGATCCAACAGTGGTATCAGAGCTATTAGGGTTTAGTCTATTGAATCTGAGGCATTTAAATCGAATACTGATGAATTTGATTAGTTAATTGCCTATTGAATCGTGTTTTATAGAAATTAATCTCGGATTAAAGTCTCTGTTGAAAACGACGAACTACTGTTGTCGCACTGTGTTGATCGACGCTAAGCTTGTGTCGGTCGACACGCCGCGAAACGTATAATAAATTTTTTAGGGTTTGTCGCATGATGTCGATCGACACTAATCTTGTGTCGGTCGACACACCACGAAAACTCGTAAAAGATTTTGAGGTTTGTCGCATAGCGTCGATCGACACTAATCTTATGTCAGTCGACACACCGCGAAAACGCTCACTCGGTCTTGGAGATCGTTCTGTGTCGGTCGACGCAGACTATGCGAATCGATAGATCGGTTCAATTGGATTGAATCAATTATCTCGCTTGGTTAAGTTTGTTAACCAATTTGGTTCTGGTTGGGTAATGTCGATCGACATAGAGTTATGTGACGATCGACATGGACCATTAAACCGGACCGGTTCAATTAGATTATATCGGTTAAGGAAATTCGATCCGGTTTGACCGGTTATCGAAGACCGGTTTAAATTGGGTTGTGTCGACCGATGCCAATGGTTGGCATCGATCGACACACCAATCGCAAACTTGATGGTTGGACCTCAAATTTGTAAATACCAGACCAAATTTAATCCTAAAGTTCTAGATGAACCTAAAACTTAATAAAACTGAATGTTTTAATTAACTTAATAACTTCTTAGATGTATATTGGATATACGTCAAGATTAAATAGTTATTTTCCTCAACTAAATATCAAGTGATCTTGATGTCTTGCCCGATCTTGTCTACTGTCAAGACTTGTCTCGTTGTTGGATAGCCTTAGAGTCTTTGGTATCCACAACTACATGAGTAAGGCAGGTGATCATTGATAGACTTGCAGTGCGACTGTCAGTGATCACAAGACAGAAGAGATTGGTTTTACTTGACTGGGCTATCAGAAGTTCTGGGCCCAGAGACATCAGAGTGGATTAGACATAGTTTGTCTCATCTGCGACCAAGAGTTGTACTGGGTACAATTAGCAATGATTTGCTTACCTAGATAACTAAAGTTTGGGTGATGGCGAGTCGCCCACTCAGATTTTGGTGAAGTATGGATCTTGGCTCATTGTATTCATCAGAGGAAACATAGTTTTGAATACAATGCGAGTTTTCTTATTAGATAAGAATTCTCATTTCCTTGAGCATTATAACTAAAATCTTTACCTCTTTTAATTATAGCTATGTCTGTCTCAACTCACATGGACAAGTTAAATGGATCTAATTTCTTGGAATGGTATCGGAACCTGAGAATAGTTCTCAGGCAGGAGAACAAGGAATATGTCCTTGAAAGAGTTCTCCCCGAGAGGCCACGTTCCAATGCCACACAGGCAGATAAGAATGCTTATGATAAGCATTCAGCTGATGTCAAAGACGTTAATTGTCTAATGCTGGTGACTATGAACTCTGAGCTGCAGAAGCAATATGAGAACGTAATGTCACCAATTGAGATGATTAACAGCCTGAAAGCTTTGTTTCAGGAGCAAGCTCGCACAGAGAGATACCAGACGGTTAAATCTCTCATGGATTGCAAGCTGGCTAAGGACAGTCCAGTAAGTCCTCATGTCCTTAAAATGATGGGTTACATTGATAACCTGGGGAAATTGGACTGTTCCATTAGCCAGGAGCTAGCCACTGACATGATTCTGCAGTCTTTGCCGTCGTGTTTTGATCAGTTCATCATGAACTACAATATGCAAAACATGACTAAGACATTGACTGAGTTGCACGGCATGCTGAAAACAGCAGAGCCGAATCTCAAGAAGGCAACTCCCAGTGTACTGATGGTACAAAGGGGTAAAAGGTTTAAGAAACCTAAGAAGGATAAGGGAAAGGCCCAAGTTGTCCAGGCTGAGAGTCAGGACAAGCCCAAGCCAAATCCCAAATCCGGGCCTTCTCCTGAGGACAAATGCAACTACTGCAAGCAGTTAGGGCATTGGAAGAGAGACTGCAAGAAGTTCATGGAAGATTACAAGAAGCTGAAGAGGACGTATGATGCGTCTGACTCAGGTATTTATGTTATCGAACTTAATGTTATGTCTTCTAGTTCTATTTCGTGGGTATTGGATACCGGCTGTGGTGCTCATATTTGTACTAATATGCAGGCACTAAGAAACAGTAGAACACTGAAGAAAGGACAAGTGGAGCTACGGGTCGCGAATGGAGCTAAGGTTGCTGCACTAGTCGTAGGCACTTACGATTTATCTTTACCTTCGGGCATGGTTTTAGCTTTGAATAATTGCTACTTTGTACCTGCGATTAGCAGAAACATAATTTCAGTTTCCGTTTTGGATTTGGAAGGTTCTGATTTTGCTGTTAAGAATAAAGTTTGTTCTTTTAATCGTGATGGTACGTTTTATGGTAGCGCCCCATTAGATAATGGGTTATATGTCTTAAACCAAGAAATGCATGTCTTTAACATAAATACAAAGCGGTTTAAGTCAAATGACGAAAACCCGACTTTCTTATGGGATTGTCGTTTGGGCCATATCAATGAGAAACGCATCCAGAGACTTCATCGAAATGGGCTTCTGGGCTCATTTGATTTTGAATCATGTGAGAAATGCGAATCTTGCTTGATGGGCAAAATGGCTAGGGCTCCTTTCAACAAAGCAAATGAAAGGGCCAGTGACTTATTGGTCCTTGTTCATACTGATGTATGTAGGCCGATGAGCACTGTTGCCAGAGGAAATTACAAGTACTTCATTACCTTTACTGATGACTTCAGTAGGTATGGCTACGTCTATTTGATGAGATACAAGTCATAATCCTTTGATAGATTCAAGGAATTTAAGAATGAAGTACAGAACCAACTTGGCAAAAGTGTCAAAGTCATGCGGTCGGATCGCGGAGGAGAATACTTGAGCCAAGAGTTCAGTGACTATCTGAGCGAGTGTGGAATTGTTTCACAACTCACTCCTCCTGGAACACCTCAATGGAATGGAGTATCAGAGAGGAGGAATTGAACCTTATTGGATATGGTTCGGTCTATGATGAGTCATTCAAATCTTCCATTATCCTTTTGGGGATACGCTCTAGAAACGTCTGCGTTTACACTAAATAGGGTGCCGTCTAAATCAGTGAAAAAGACACCACATGAATTGTGGACTGGGAACATTCCTAGTCTGTCTTTCCTAAAGATTTGGGGTTGTGAGGCTTATGTCAAACGTTTAATCTCTGACAAGCTCGCACCCAAATCAGATAAATGCTACTTCGTTGGTTATCCTAAGGAAACCAAGGAATACTACTTTTACAACCAATCTGAGAACAAAGTATTTGTTGCTCGGGACTGTTCTTTTCTTGAGAGGGAATTTCTTTCTAAGAAAAACAGTGGGAGTAAAGTACATCTCGAAGAAATTCAAGATGCACAGGAGACTGCTCAACCTGCTGAGGAAGAGCAGCAGTTGGATCCACAAAGTTCTGTGGAGCCCATGCCTGTGGAGCCTGAAGTTCGCAGATCCGGAAGGATCCGTCACGAACCCGAGAGATACTATGGATTTCTCGTGACCAATTCCAATGATCTGATGTTCATTGAAAGTGACGAACCTGCAAACTTCGCGGAAGCAATGATGGGCCCGGACTCCGAAAAGTGGCTTGGAGCCTCTAAATCCGAAATGGGATCCATGTCAGAAAACCAAGTATGGTCCTTGGTCGATTTACCTAATGGTGCAAAAGCCATTGAGTGTAAATGGATCTTCAAGAAGAAGATTGATGTGGATGGTAATGTGCAAATTTACAAAGCTAGGTTGGTGGCTAAAGGTTTCAAGCAAATACATGGTATTGACTATGATGAAACCTATTCCCCAGTCGATGTGCTTAAATCCATTCGGATTCTTCTAGCAACTGCCGCTTATTATGATTATGAGATTTGGCAGATGGATGTCAAAACCGCCTTCCTGAATGGAATTCTGGAAGAGGATGTGTATATGACACAGCCTGAGGGTTTTGTAGATCCTAAGAATGCTAGAAAGGTATGCAAGCTTCATAAATCCATTTATGGATTGAAGCAAGCATCACGGAGTTGGAATCTTCGCTTTGATGAAGCAGTAAAACAATTTGGTTTCATCAAGAACGAGGAAGAACCGTGTGTATACAAGAAGACCAGTGGGAGCAGAATTGCGTTTCTTGTACTGTATGTCGATGACATACTTCTTCTCGGTAATGACGTTCCGTTGCTTCAGTCTATTAAGACATGGCTCGGAAGTTGTTTTTCCATGAAAGACATGGGAGAAGCAGCGTACATCCTTGGAATCAGAATCTATAGAGATAGAGCGAACATGCTGATTGGATTGTACCAGGACACTTATATTGATAAGGTGTTGCACAGATTCAAGATGCATGATTCTAAGAAGGGCTTCATACCAATGTCTCATGGCATTAGTCTCAGCAAGAAGCAGTGTCCGGCGACACATGCTGAGCGAGAGCGCATGGATAGGATTCCTTATGCTTCTGCAATAGGATCTATCATGTATGCCATGCTCTGCACTCGTCCAGATGTAGCTTACGCGCTAAGCATGATGAGTAGATACCAATCTGATCCAGGTGAAGTTCACTGGACAGCTGTCAAGAATATTCTCAAGTATTTGAGACATACCAAGGATAAGTTCTTGGTATATGGAGGAAGTGAAGAACTTGTGGTGAATGGATTCACCGATGCGAGTTTTCAGACGGACATAGACGATTTCCGATCACAGTCTGGATCTGTCTTCTGTCTAAATGGCGGTGCAGTGAGCTGGAAGAGCTCTAAGCAGAATACCGTAGCTGATTCCACGACGGAAGCTGAATATGTTACTGCTTCATAAGCGGCAAAGGAAGTTGTTTGGATCAAGAAGTTCATGACTGAACTTGGTGTGGTTCCTAGTATCTTGGAGCCAGTGGCTTTGTTTTGTGATAACAATGGAGCCATTGCTCAGGCAAAAGAACCCAGGTCACACCAGAAGTCCAAACACGTAGAAAGGAGATATCACCTGATTCGTGATATCGTCAATAGAGGTGATGTGAAGATCAGCCGAGTTCCGACGGACGAGAATGTCGCTGATCCTCTGACTAAGCCACTCCCAAGGCCCAAGCATGAGTTCCATACTACTGCTGTGGGCATTAGAGATCTTAATATGTAATCTTGATTCTAGTGGGAGTTTTAGTTTTATTTTAGTTATAATAAGATGCTCTTGTAAACATACTTTTGGAAATGTTTAATGAAATTTGATTTCAGCATTATTATTGTAATCTAAATAATGGTCCCAAAATAAGTTTATGTCATATTATAGGTCATCAAGTTGAGGACTTGATCATGAAACCCTATAAGTTGTAGATGACATAAATTATGTTTTGTCCCTAGTCAAGGTTGTCAAAATGGGATACTGACAACTGCGAGAGACTAGCTTGTGAGGTGACTGTTGACTAAGTTTCATGGAGTCAATGATATGAGTATCACAGTCAGTCACATAGATATATGTTGGTGAACATATGATCGGACATGACCCGCTAATGAGAAGTCTACAAGATAGTTATATCTGTGTCATAAAAGATTCTCATTACGACTATAGAGTATAGTCCTTAGACCTGAATTCATCATGCTTTCTTGCATATGAATTGGTACACTTTGACCTTGTCAAACGTCGACCCGTAACTGGCGGCTATAACGGCATTGTTCAGGTGTATCATGAAGTATGTATAGGAACAGGGATGGAACAAGATGGGATTTGTCCCTCCTGAATAACAGGAGATAAATATCTCAGAGCCTATCGAAGATTTGATACTGAGAAAATGTGTGGCCGCACTCAAACGAACTGTAGTTCGGTTGTTTGTAATGTTCAGTATAAGATCAGGAGTTCGATAAACACGATGTTGGCTTAATAAGGATGACACTAATCTTGCCTTATGCCAAATCGAGATATAGAGACAAAAGGATTATAGGAATTGATGATTCCAGTACAAGTGGGAGATTGTTGGGATAGTGTCCTGAAATCACACTTGTACTCACTCCTGATGATAGTTGTGTGTCGAGATCAGACATTTGTATAATAATGGGCGGTTGCAATGTTTTGCTAGAAGGCTCTTGCAATCTGTAAGTCATAGACTTACTGCCAGTATTATATGATCCTATAGGGTCACACACCTAAGCAAACTGGAAGCTTAAACATGGGAATGATCATTATAGTAATGATCATGTTAATGTGTATTGGATATATATTAATATCGAGTATATGGTGGTGTGTCGATCGACACAATATGTGTGTCGGTCGACACAGATCGGGTTTTTGAAACAGTCGTTTCGATTTGTGACTTAAACAAGTTGGCCCATTAAGAATGATTCTAGGTCTTAATAAAACCTAAGAGTTTCGACCTGGATCAGTAGCTGTCGTATTTTTCTTGATAGAGAAAAGCAGAAACACCAAAAATTCAGTGATCCCAAAGATCCGGCACTAGCATCCCGGTTTCCAGGTTTGTGTACGTGTGTATCTGGTAGAGGCGAAGCATCTGAGTCGCTTACTGATCTCGTTCACCAATCATTCCGCTGCCAGTTCAAGGTAAGAACGAGGTTGGTATTTTCAATATAACGAACCCTAGATCCTAGGCGATCCAACAGCCTCTCCCAAGGCCTAAGCATGAGAGTCATACTGCTGCTGTAGGCATCAGATTTCTTAAGATATGATCTTGATTTCAGTGGGAGTTGTTTTTGGTTTTTAGTTATATCGTGATGTTCATAAAACATAATATGGTTATGTTATTTTAATGAAATTTGTTTCATTATTATTTAATTGCGTTATTAAATAATAGTTCCAAAGTAATTTATGACAATTTTATAGGTCATCAAGTATGTGACTTGATCATGAAACCCTATAAGCAATAAATGACATAAAATATGTTGGTCCCTGATCGAGGTTGTTAAAATGGGACATTAACAACCGCGTGAGACTAGTATGTGAGGTGAATGATGACTAAGTTTCATGGAGTCATTAATAAGAGTATTAAAGTCAATCACATAGATATGTGTTGGAGAACACATGATCGGACTTGACCCGTTAATGAGAACTCTACAAGATGGTTATATGAGTGTCATAAGAGTTTCTCTTTACGACTATAGAGTATAGTCCTTAGACCTGAGTTTATCATGATTTCTTACATATGGATTGGTCCGTATTGACTTTGTCAAACGTCAGCCGTAACTGGTGACTATAAAGACACTGATTGGGCGTATCATGAAATGTGAAAGGGACATGGATGGAACAAGATGGGATTTGTACCTCCTATATAACAGGAGATAAATATCTCAGGGCCTATCGAAGATTTGATACTGAGAAATGCGTGGCCGCGCTCAAACGAGGTGATTGTCAGTCGTTTGTCTTATCAGTATAAATCAGAGTTCGATAAACATGATCTAGCTTAATAAGGATGACACAGTTCTTGCCTTATGCCATATCGAGATATAGCTACAAAGGGATTATAGGAATAGATGATTCCAGTACAAGTGAGAGATTGTTGGGAATGTCCTGAAATCTATTGTACTTACTCTAAGTGAAAGTTGTATTGTCGAGATGAGACAGTCATATAACACTGGGCAATCATAATGCTTTGCTAGAAGCCACTTATGATCAATGAGTTTAGAACTCATTACTAGTGTTATATAATCCTAAAGGGTCACACACCTAAGCAAGCTGGATACAAAATATGAGGTTGATCATTAATGTAATGATCTGGTAAATGCATATTAGATATGCATTCATTCGAGTTTCTAAGGCAGTGTCGATCGACACAACATATGCATCGATCGACACAAATCGCGGATGACTTGATTAACTTCGGTTAATTCTTGGTTAATCAGGTCGTGATATAAGTCGACTTATATAAGATATATGGTCGACCATAACACACATCTAACCTAATACACAGCCACCTTAGAGAAACTGAAAACCTTATGAGAGATCTGATCTCTAACGACACTAGCATCCCGTCCGTTCCATTTTGTGTGCGTGTGGATACCAGTAGAGGCGCAACACTGGAGGCGCTCGTGAATCTCGAATATCTGATCATCTTCCGCTGCACAATTTCCAGGTATCTTCGAGATCTAATGTAGATTCAATGATGTAAACATGAACCCTAGATCCTAGGCTTGGAATTTATACTTAGGGTTGCCTAATCTGATTAGGAACTGCTAGAAATTCCTACAGACCGATTGGTTCAGTTTAGCTGGTTCGGTTCGGTTTTTGATTTCTGATTTCTGATTTCTGGTTTACCTAAATCAATTCCTGGTTTAATTCGGTTTAACTTCAATTTCAATTTCATTCTGGTTTAGTCTCGTTTAGGATTGGTTTAGGCAATTGGGCTGGTTATGAAATTGGGTCTGGTTCACTGGGTTTGGGTCTGGGTTGTCTGGGTTGACTGGGTTGACCCGGTTGACTTTGACTCGGGTCGTTGACTTTTAGTCAACAACTTCGATTGACCATAACTTTTTCGTCCTAAGTCCGATTCGAATGAAACGAAAACCTAATTCACTCCTTTTTCGTCCTCTTTCCAGATCTGATGTCTGTTTGGGATAATGGAACTTCCAATTCATGCTTTTGCCCTTCTTTGGCCAAGGTGAGGATCGGTCTTGACCCTTGCTTGCTCTATTCAGTTCCGGACGATAGTACTTTGTTAATACTGTCCTTCTTAGGTAGCATAGGGTAATTATACATATTTGATGTGATTGAAAGAACATAGAACCGCTAGGTTATCGCTAAAACCGAAAACGTTGCTTGTGCGTGATGGATATGCTTAGTAGAACTATGCTCGGGCTTTGCGTGTAGGGCTCTTATAACGGGAATGGTACGCGTCCTTGATCGTCGAAGGAGGGTCATGACGAGCCCTCCTGTGTTGTGGTGCGTGGGACGTACCGTGCGTGAGACGCACTGTGTGAGTGGGCGAGGCCCTGTAGGTGTTCAGGAGTGTGGGCTGAGAGCCCGTGTGCACGAATGGACTTAGAATTGTGTAGTGAAGCCTTCGGGTGATGTTTGCAAGATGATATTAGCCTATGACTAGAATTCGTAATTGTGTGGCATAAGCCTTGATCGCGGGTTCCTTAAATCCGCCCTCGCTGGGTAATTGTGTTTGATACAATTACTCAGTCCTCTTACCCTTTCCCTGTCCCCGTTTTCTTGTTGGTCCGAATGCGGGATCGATCGATCGTGTGACGTCAATGGTGGATTTGAATACGAAAGAAGCGCCGGATTCCTGGGACGAGTTGAGAAGTCTGTTGGGAATCCGAGCCAATTCTACAGATTCAGAATTCTCGCTAGTTCCCGATAGCCTAGGATCTAGGGTCTAGTTAATTGAATCATGAATCAGATCTGTGTTTACCTGGAGATTTGGCAGCGGAAGATTATGGCAACACGAGATCTGCAGCGCCCCAATCGTTGCGCCTCTACTGTTCAGTCCACACGCACACAAGCTGGAATCCGCCGGGATGCTAGGACCGGTGCTCGGATCTCCCTGAGACTTTAGGTTCTCTGAGGTTTCTGTGTTTTCTCTCTGAGAAAACACTCTGGGCGGCGCACATCAACTCTCACTTAGTCGAAATACATAAAACGAGTTTATATATTGACCTCGCGGTGAACCGAAACATCAGTCTCGGTTTCGCCCTTGTGTCGACCGACACACTTAGTGGTGTCGATCGACACACGCCCTGTATCGACCGACGCACCCAATGGTGTCGATCGATGCACCTCTTAGAAACTCAACTCGATGTGTATCTAATACACATCGATCAGACCATATGCCAATGATCAATCCCATGCAGAGTATATCCAACTTGCTTAGGTGTGTGACCCTGTAGGTTCACATGATACCAGAAATGAGCTACAACTCATTTGTCATAAGTGGTTTCTAGCAAAACATTATGACTACCTAGTATCACATGAATTGTCCGATCTCGACAATACAACTGTCATTAGAGTTCGTACAATGTGATTTCAGGACATAATCCCAACAATCTCCCACTTGTACTGGAATCACCTATTCCTATAATCCCTTCGTCTCTATATCTCGATATGGCATAAGGCAAGAGACTGTGTCATCCTTATTATAGCCAACATCATGTTCATCGAACTTCTGATCTATACTGATTAAAACAAACGACTGACAATCACCTCGTTTGAGCACGGCCATGCATTTTCTCAGCATCAAATCTTCGATGGGCCCTGAGATATTTATCTCCCGTTTTCCAGGAGGGACAAATCCCATCTTGTTCCATCCCTGTTTCTACACATACTTCATGATACGCACAAGCAATGCCGTTGTAGCCGCCAGTTACGGAACGACGTTTGACAAGGTCAACACGCACCAATTCATATGCTAGAAAGCATGATGAACTCAGGTCTAAGGACTATACTCTATAGTCGTAATGAGAACCTCCCATGACACTGATGTAACTATCCTGTGGAGTTCTCATTAAGCGGGTCATGTCCGATCATATGTTCACCAACATATATCTATGTGACTGACTGTGATAATCATATCATTGACTCCATGAAACTTAGTCCAACAGTCACCTCACATACTAGTCTGCGCGGTTGTTAGTGTCCCATTTTAACAACCTTGACTAGGGACAATCATCATTTATGTCATCTTTTACTTATAGGGTTTCATGATCAAGTCTTCAACTTGATGACCTATAAGATGACCATAAAATACTTTGGGACTAGTATTTAATTATCCAATAATTAAATAATACTGATGTCAGTTTTAACTTACATAAACACTACCAAGGCACGTCTATGTAGAGTTTACAACATAACTAAAATAACTCCCACTAGAATCAAGATCATCTTTTCAGATATCTTACACCTACAGCAACAGAATAAATTCCGTGCTTAGGTTGTGGGAGAGAGTGCGGTGCTATTGCTTGAAACAATTTCAACAAATTACACCGCCATTCAGATAAAAGCACTATTCTACGGTCTACTGCTTGGAGCCTTTCCAACAGTTAGCACCGCTATTCAGACAAAGAGACATAACCAGGTGGGAACCGGGAAATCGTCTTTGTCCGACTAACTACTTTCAACTGGTTCGTCACTTTATCAGTTCACCACGAACCTATCCTTAGTGTTTCTCAACACTTGGGATATTTCTGGTAACTATTCAGTGACTATTACCGGAGTACATTGGTATTTTCTCGTCATGCTTTATGCTCAAGCTGCATCTAGACGAGCGCAAAATATGGCATTCATGATGGATTCTATTGCATCAGCATAAGTAATCACACTCATTAATACTAGTTCATACAGTGTTCAAAACACTTCTTCCTGCTAATATTATTACCAGCTCAGCCAGTGTCCAAGACACTTCATCTTGCTTAGATTATTGCCATAAGACCTTTGGTATGAAGCCATTCTTGGAATCAAGCGTATTAGATCTGTCCAATACCTTATCAATATAAGGATTTTGACGCGATCCAATTAGCTACTCTGATCCATTCCAATGGATCCTTATTCCAAGAATTCACGCGGCTACTCCCATGTCTATCGTTTAATTTTGACTTCCGACCTAAATCTTGACAAGACTTTAGCATCGGAACGTCGTTTATGAGATTCATGTATGTTATCTACATACTGTGTGAGAATTGCCATTACGCTCCCACTAGTCTTCTTGTAAACGCATGGTTTCATTTATTCCTGATCAAGTCAAAACTTTTGACTACATTATCAGAATGTTGATTCCAACTCCAAGATGTTTGCTTCAATCCAGAAATGGATCGGTGAAGCTAACATGCATACCCAGCCAATTATTCGGAGTTGGGGCTCACCATCGCTTCTTTGAATTTCGCATGTTCGTCACTTTTCAATGATCAACAGATCACGACAATTAGCTACGAGAAATCACTCTCGAGTTAGTGACGGATCCTTTCGGATCTGCGAATTTCAGGCTTCACAGGTGTAGATCCTACAACACTTTGCAGATCTCACCGTTGCTCTCCCTCAACAGGTTGAGCAGCCTCCTGTGTTTATCGAATTTCTTCGATGTGTACTTTTACTCCCACTGTTCCTTTTGAAAGTATGATCTTTCTTAAAAGACACAGTTCTGGGCAATAAAAGTACTAAGCCTTGGTTTCCTTAGGACAACCAGCGATGTGGAACTCATCATATGTGGGTTCAAGTTTGTTTGTTGACTACTGTCTTACACAAACCTTGCAATCCCAATTAATCAGAAAAAACAAATTTGGAAATCACCCAGTCCACATCCAATGTGGTGTTTTTCACTGATTCTGATAGAAACACTTTTCTGCGCAAAGACAGACATTTTGGAACGTATTCTTAAATCGTTCATGGAAGATTCATGTGACTCATCATTAATCGGAGCATATCCAATAAGATCCGATTCATTCTGTTAGATGATCACCCAATTGTTGACTCTAAGTACTTTCCTCCACGATCCAATCGAGGATCTCAATACTTCTGTCAAATCGGTTCTACACTTCATCTTGGAACTCCTCAAGGGATTCCTGCTCGTGTCTCATCAAATGAACACAGCAATACTTATTGATGCCATCAATAAGGTAATGAAGTACAGAAGATTTCCTCTGGCACTAATGCTCGTTTGGGCCGCATACATCAGTATGTGTAAGGCCCAATGAGCTTCTGGCCCATTTCCTTTAGCTCTGCTAAAAGGGCCTTAGTCATTTTGGTCTAGTGAACAGAATTCATATCTCAAATGATTAACAATCGAATGAGTCCAAAACTATGGAACCTTTGAATTCGCTTCACTCTACGACTATACCAAAGAAAAGTCGAGTTCGAGTCATCAGACTCAAACCGTTTGGTATTTATGTTATATTCATGTTGGTTTAAGATATAAAACCCATTCTAAACGGGGTGCTACCATAGAATATTTCATTAAGATCAAAAGAACAAAACTTGTCTTTTATCAAATGAAAAACATCCAAATTCTCAAAAGAAAATGGAAGACATTTTGCATATAGCAAGTACATGGTGGAAATTACTTAATTTCAAAACCAAGTATGAAAGGCTCCTACAAGTGAAGAATCTCTACGGCTCATGCAGCAACCATTGCTTCATACCAGACACGCAGTTCCACTTGTCCTTTCTTCAACGTTCTACTGTCGCTTAGGTCCTGCATATTTCAAAAAATATCAGTACCACAACAAGCATCCAATACTTATGTAGAACTTGAATTAATAACACAATACCTGAAGAGGAAGTACCATACATCTTCTCCATTTCTTGTGAATCTTCCAAGAATTTATTGCAATCTCTCTTCCAATGCCCCGACTCATTACAGTAGAAGCACTTACTAACACCAGATGGGCTTGACTTGGGCTTAAAAGATGACACAGGCTTATCCTGATTCCAAATCTGGACGGCCTTGCCTTCACCCTTGTCTATAAAAGATTTCTCAAATCTTTTTCCCTTTTTGATGTTTTGCTCTGCTGTCTTGAGCATGCCATGTAGCTCAGTCAACGTCTTCGTCAAGCCTTTCTTGATATAGTTCTTAATGAACTTATCATAGCTTGACGGCAGTGACTGCAGAATGATGTCAGTAGCCAACTCTAAGCTGACAGGACATTCCAGTTTCCCCAGGTTATCAACGTAACCCATCAGTTTAATGACATGAGGACTTACTGGAGCATCCTCTGGTAGTTTGCACTCAGTGAGAGACTTCACCATCTGGAATCTCTCAACTCGTGCCAGATCCTGAAACTTCAGTTTCAGGTTGGTGATCATCTCTATTGGCGACTCCATGTTCTCGTATTGACTTTTCAAGTCCGAGTTCATGGTAGCCAATATCAGACCACGCACATCTACCACATCAATATAATGCTTATTCCAAGCATTATATGCTGCATGCGAGCGATTGGTCCCAAGCCTTTCTGGAAGAGCTTTCTCAAGGACATAGTCCTTGCTCTCCTGCTTGAGAATGAATCTCAGATTCCGATACCAATCAAGGAAGTTGGATCCATTTAACTTGTCCTTCTCAAGGACGGATCGCAACGAGAAAGTAGTCATAGACATAAGCTGAAATCCAAGAAAAAACAAAGATTTAGTTATATGTATGATGAGAAATCTTATCGAATAAGAAAACTCGCATTATATTCAAACAATGTTTCCTCTATGAATATAATAATCCAAGATCCATACTTCACCAAAATCTGAGTGGGCGACTCGCCATTACCCAAACTTTAGTTATCTAGGTAAGCAAATCATTGCTAATTGTACTCAGTACAACTCTTGGTTGTGGATGAGACAAACTATGTCTAATCCACTCTGATGTCTCTGGGCTCAGAACTTCTGATAGCTCAGTCAAGTAAAACCAATCCTTTTCTGTCTTGTGATCATTGACAGTTGCACTGCAAGTCTATCAATGACCACATGTCTTACTCATTGTCACTGCGGATACCAAGGACTCCAAGATTATCCAACAATGAAACAAGCTTTGACAGTAGACAAGGTTGGGCAAGACATCAAGGTTACTTGATACTTAGTTGAGGAAACTAAACTCTGAAGGTTAGCAAATAAATTTGTTGGGTCATGTAATTGTTGATGTTTAGCAACTGCAAATCCATCAACATAACTACCTGCCTTACTCACGTAATTGTGGACAACAAGCTCTTGGCTAGACCATCACACAACTAAACGAGTCTTGACAGTTGACCACATTGAAGCTAATCTTTGATCAATGTTTAAGTCTAGTTTGGTTTCTGAAAATTCAAGGTTGAATAACCAGAATTTTGAATACTGCGTCGATCGACGCAGACTATGTCTGTCGATCGATACTACCAAACAAAACCGGACTTCAATAACCAGTTAATCCAATTAACCCGGTTCATTGAACCGGTCATGTCGATCGACACAACCCATGTGTGACGGTCGACATAGACCTAAACCGAAAATCGTTTTGATAACCGGTCCAATCCAATTGAACCGACTTATCTGATCAAACTGATCTTAACCAATCGGTTTATGCTAATTGGGATAATCAGTTCAATTCTATTGAACCAATTCATCCAATTTAAACCGTTTAAACCAGTTTCAACTGATTGCGATAACCAGTCCAATTCAATTGAACCGACTTATCCAATCAAACTGATTTTAACCCATCGGTTCATTCTAATTGAGATAATCAGTTCAATCCAATTGAACCAAATCATCCAACTTAAACCGATCTATTCGGACTTAATCAAGCATGATAACCGGTCCAATCCAATTGCACCAATTAACCATTCGCTCGGTCTGTGTCGATCGACACTCAACCTGTGTCGATCGACGCAGTAGACTTTTAGGTTTTCTACGAGAAAAACCCTAGCCGCCGAATTTCGTCATGTGTCGATCGACACTCAAATTGTGTCGATCGACACTCGACCGAGTTTGCTCTGTGTCGATCGACACAGAAGGCTTTCGGTTTTTCTTCGCGAAAAACCCTAGCCGTCGACTCTGTCGAATTCGCCACCTTGTGTCGACCGACACACCCAGTGTGTCGATCGACACTGTGCGAAAACACAGAATCGCAGATCGATCAGATCGATCTCACCTGTTCTAACTCATAATTCCAATGAACGAATTCAATTCATTAAATTCTACTAACAGGTTCGATTCAATGATAAAACCCTAAGGCTCTGATACCACTGTTGGGAATCCGAGCCAATTCTACAGATTCAGAATTCTCGCGAGTTCCCGATAGCCTAGGATCTAGGGTCTAGTTAATTGAATCATGAATCAGATCTGTGTTTACCTGGAGATTTGGCAGCGGAAGATTATGGCAACACGAGATCTGCAGCGCCCCAACCGTTGCGCCTCTACTGTTCAGTCCACACGCACACAAGCTGGAATCCGCCGGGATGCTAGGACCGGTGCTCGGATCTCCCTGGGACTTTAGGTTCTCTGAGGTTTCTGTGTTTTCTCTCTGAGAAAACACTCTGGGCGGCGCACAGCAACTCTCACTTAGTCGAAATACATAAAACGAGTTTATATATTGACCTCGCGGTGAACCGAAACATCAGTCTCGGTTTCGCCCTTGTGTCGACCGACACACTTAGTGGTGTCGATCGACACACGCCCTGTATCGACCGACGCACCCAATGGTGTCGATCGATGCACCTCTTAGAAACTCAACTCGATGTGTATCTAATACACATCGATCAGACCATATGCCAATGATCAATCCCATGCAGAGTATATCCAACTTGCTTAGGTGTGTGACCCTGTAGGTTCACATGATACCAGAAATGAGCTACAACTCATTTGTCATAAGTGGTTTCTAGCAAAACATTATGACTACCTAGTATCACATGAATTGCCCGATCTCGACAATACAACTGTCATTAGAGTTCGTACAATGTGATTTCAGGACATAATCCCAACAAAGTCGTCCCAGTCGGACCGGATCCGGTTCGACGGAAATCCTAATGCCGTGTCTCCGGTTAGCTGGGAGACGGGTGTTACAAAAGTGATTGGAAATCTAGAGGAATTGATTGAGGCTTAGAGGAATGGTTTAAGTCACGGAGGTAGAATGATTTCAAATTATGTTATGAAAATGATCAATTTCTTTTAAGTTTTTAAAGATATATTATCCAACTAGTTAAATTAATCACTTCCATATCGCACAAATGACTAATACATTTTATTTAAGTGACATTTTTGTAAATAAAAGATTAAAATTAGTATGCACAAATATTATTTTTACTTTCGCTTCAACATCTTATATAAAATTTTATTCTCTAACTTTTTTTTCATAAAATAAGAAACACATAAAAACTCTATATTTTATACTTAGTTAACAAATCATCCTTCAAATCGGAAGTGTAAGCTTTTAAAACGGAAGTACAAGATTCCAACATGTTTTTAAGGAAATTTTCTGGAAGTGTTCTAGACGCGAGCTTCCGAAAATTTCTACAAATTTCTAATTCTGACTCTGATTCTAAAGCCGGAAGCGATCATCCGGCGAAACTTTTATATTACCTAGATCAGCAAAAGCAAAGAAAAAAATGCATTTGCAGTCAACGGATTATAAACAGGAAAACCGAACACGTGAAAACCGAAATAGACATGGCTAAATATTTATTTCTCATTATTTCAAAGTCAATCGGAACGAAAAATTTGATTGTTTTTGGATATTTTTATATAATATTTTTATCATATATTTAAACAATAATTTTTAAAAGATGTTATTTTATTAATTTAGTATTTTATCATATCTATTAATTTATCCAATATTGATTTTTACAAGTTTTACTGTATCTTGTGCCTAGTCGTGCAAAGCAGTTTTGGAGGCAGCCAAAAGGCATCATATTCCCTTTTCTCATCCAACATCCGTAGGCCCTCGGCTGTCTTTCCTCTTTACCTCCTTCCTGGCTAAGGAACTAAACTTTATTATATATTACAATATATTTAATTATGTGCAAAGTTACCCCTCTCCTTATTTAAAGTTTCTCCATATCCTTACCTTAACTAAAGTAGACCGATCAATTTTTTTTTGAAAAAACCTGATTTTCTCCCTTTTTTTTGACCAAGGGCTTTCAAGATTTTCTCCCAAAGAAACCTCTCTTTCCCAAATACCGAAAATCCTTATAAGATCTGTAACAACATCAGAAAGTAGAAAAAAGAGATGAGAAATGCTAAACTGGTTTGTTTCCGATCTGGAGTATTGTTGCAAGACTGGATAACATTCAAATCATTGGCTTTGGAAGATAGAAGTTGGTAATTGAACTCCTTCCGCTGCATCTTTTGTGGGATATATATTTTGAGATTTGTTGCTCATATCAGTTTCATTTTCTTTATACCTGCCAAACATCAAATGTGTAGATGTTGCTTGTAACCTTTTTTTTTTGCATTTTGATTTTTTGATGGGCCAGGATAATGAACCAGATGGCCGAAGAGAAATATGGTCGTCTCTTGAACCAACTTGTCAATTCCTGCACTACACCTCTTATCCTAGTGGTGCGTGCTATAATCAAATAAGTATTCATCGTTTGTATCATAGGTTCGCTTCCGTTTGATTCTAATTTTCTGTTCAACTTCGATTCTGTTTGGAATAAGTTTGGTACATGATAACTTTTTTTTTGGGTCGAAGTATATTATAACTAATATTCGATAAATTAATAATTTTTTTTTTCTCGCTATATTGGTAAATAAATTATAGGGTTTAATTTTTTTTTTTTAAACATAAAATTATATATATACACATTACTATTTGAATGCAAATATTTAGTTCAAACATTAATTGTTAGTGAATTTCGATTTATTCTTTCTGTTCTGTTTCAGAAAATTCGAGTTTGCGTTCAGTTTGGTTATTTTCTATCCTCAAATCGTTATGTCAGGGTTAATATAAATTCAATATGTTTGGCTTTGAATTTGAATGTGCATCTGACTCATCCTTAATGATATACATTTACATTTAGGATTATGGTTTCATGATTGTTCAGGGTTTTCTATTATTCGTTATGCACACGAAAATTAAGTTCTATGTTTATAACATTACTTTCTTTCCCAATAACGCTTTGAGAATTCAACGAACTTAGGAAGCTTTGGTTAATTACGTTGTATTTGTTCTCTTTGTGTTCTCTAGCTTCCGCTACGTCTAATTAATATGAGTCTTTCTCTTTCAATCGTAGGAATTGGCAACTCTCATTTTTGACAAGGCTATCCTTGAGCCGACTTTTTGCCCTATGTACGCTAAGTTGTGCTCTGATATGCATTACAAGCTGCCTACGTTTACAGAGCTGCCTGAGGGTATAGAGATCACAATCAAGAGGGTATTGCTGAATCGATGCCAACAAATGTACGAGGAAACTAAAAATTTAAGCGAGGAGCTTAGAAAGAGGAACGCACCAGATCGGAAGGAAAAAGAAATACTGTTGAAGCTCAAGACTCTAGGAAACCTTCGTTTGATTGGAGAGCTTCTAAAGCAGAAGATGGTTCCACAAAAGATTGGTCACCACATTGTTCAAGTTAAGTAACAGTACTTACCCGCTCACAATATTTGAACAACTTATGTTTTGGTTTGTTTATTTTTAAAATTTAGTATACAGGAGCTTTTGGGGGATGATGAGAAAATATGCCCTCCAGAGGAAAACATTGAAGCTGTTTGTCTCTTTCTCAAAACTATCGGCAAAGAATTTGATGATGGATCAAACTTGATATCAAAACAGATCAATGATGAGCATTTCAGACGTTTACAGAATCTGTCAAATCATCCTCAGTTGGTTATGCAAATGAGATATATGATTCGGAATATCATCAACTTGCGCTCCAACCGTTGGGTTTTCAGGCCGGAAGTGGTACTCGAGTGAAAAGATCATTATTTAATGCCTAAGCTTTATGAGTTGCGAACTTTAGGCTTTGTTCTTTGCTCTTTTACATTTTCTTTGTGTGGGTGAAAGAACATACTATGACCGAGATTTATTCTGGTGCAGAGAAGTAAAGGATTACTCTGATATTAGATTATTTTACATCAAACTCACTAAAAGAAAGTACAAACAACACTTGTTTACAACTCTCTCTATCTTCACAAACCATTGTACTTTTGCCCCCTCGTGTTTCCACCTATTTTAACTCGGTCTGAAAACGGACAACTGGTTTCATTAATCATGTGGGGATCACCTCGTTCATGGGCTTGCGGGTAGATCTCAGGGGCTGAAGAGGACGTTGGGTCCAACCTGCATGTGAGAGAACATCTATACTGCTAAATGGGAGGAAAAAAGAAGGGGTTTTCTCCGAGTACTCTCTTATGTCTACGTCAAACATCGATCAATCGAGTGTGATGATTTAGAAAGTGTGTGATTTCGGGTTAGAAAGTTTTGTCCGTAGATCAGAACTCATGTATGCTTTAAATGTTCAATCGACTTATCATGTGAGATGAGTGGGGGTTGGAACTTTCTTTTCGGCTGTCATAAGCATTTTTTGAAAGATGAAAGTTACGAACTTTTTTTTTTGTCAACAGATTTCATTTATGGGCTGAGGTAATACAAACGGGCTGAGGCCCAGTACAAGTTGAAAACGACAAAATCGAATGGATAGAATCGACACGGGGAAAGGGTCACCACGTGTCGACACTGGATCTTCGCCGGCATGCACCATCCGCTACGCGTGACTGAGGAACTGCCAGAAAGCTTCAGAACCCCGTCGAGGAACACAAGGCGAGGCTCACCGGACCAACACCTTGATACTGCCTAGAACCGCCTGCCGATCTGAGATACCCAAAGCCACCATCCAAGCACCTGCAACCAAAAAAATTCGAAGGAGGAAACTCGACAAAAGACCACCAGAGCATAGGAGACGCCGCCGCCGTCAGAAACAAAACCCAACATGATTTCCGAGAAGCTTTTCCTCTAAAGCAGAAGCACGGCGATGATATTAATCCTGACAACCGGAGGAACGAGAGCAGAGATCCGCCATACAAATCAGGAGAGGACGGCCCCAAGAGAGAAATAGGGAGCGAGATCGGAAGCCCCGTAAAGCACGGGACACCGGGAGAACCCGGAAGAGTCCGAGAAGTCGGAAAAGAATCGGCCATAGAAAGAAAGTTGAGTTTATTAGGATCGAGACCACAAGAGGAGCCACGATCGAAATAAAAACCGAAGCAAACCAAAAAAGCCTCACGGAGAGGCGATTTAAAGATAAAACGCGAAATCCGGCTCACCGGAAATCGCCGCGGCAGTCGCCCTCTCTCTCTGAAAAATACGAGAGAGAGAGAGAGAGAGCCTAATACTATAAGAAAATCCGCTTGTGCCTATAGACAAAAAAAATTCTATTAGATAATATGATATATGATATATGATTACCCATTTGTAATTTAATAAAGATATTATTATAATGTCGGTTTAGTTTGACCAACCATACTACTATAACTAGGTATTTTTATAAGAGGTGAAGTACCCTAATCATAATAACAACAAACGACCAAACTCTATATCCCTCTCATATATATATATTACACATATCTCACCTACAATCATAAATTTATAACAATTTATCAGCACGACTATCTCTCGATCCGTTCATGTACTAAAAAGGTGAGGTTTAATTATGACTAATTTATTTTACGAAAAAACTATGTCTTTTATATTTCCATTTATATATTATTTCGGAAAGATAGACACTTCCTTTTCCGAACTGATCGTTATAGTAGACTATGCATTCACGATCATAATCATATGGTAGACTATGTCTCCTCAGATCATATTTATGGAGTGGTAGGTTAAACCTCCTCCTTAATCAAAATTATAGAGTGGTAGGTTAAACCTCCTTTTTATTAATTTTATGGAGTGAGAAGTTATGCCTCATCTTTGAATTTATGGTAGACGTTGCCTCCTCAATTATTTTAATTTCGCCTTTTAATTATGTATTTATATTTATGCTTTTAAATTACTGCATTTAAATTTACCATATTTCTTTAAAATAAAATTAAAATTTAATAAAAGGTTTAATCATATAGAAATAATGTCGAACTTGGCAAAAATCGAGATTATTGCCCTTGATGTAGCTGGCAAAAAAATATATGACATGATTAGATGCAAAATGACGTATGAGATCAAATGGTCTTCTAGAAACCATTGATCCGTCGGAAACGACGTCAGATGAGGCTAAGGCTAAGGCCATGGTGTTTTTACGCTACCACCTCCATGATAATTTGAAAAATGAATACATCACAAAGGAGGATCCATCGTATCTCTGGCAATCACTTAAAGATAGGTTTAATCATCAAAATATGTGATCTTACCAAAAGCCAAATACGATTGGTTGCATCTCCAATTCATGGATTACAAAAAATGTTGAAGAATATAATTACGCGTTTTCGGAATTACTGTTGAGATGATATTATGTGGAGAGCAGATAAGTGATTATTATATGATTGAGAAAACACTCTCCACATTCTATTCTGGAAATGTACTCTTGCAGCAACAGTATCAGGCAAAAGACTACACCCAATACTCGAAGTTGATGCAAATCCTCCTTCTAGCAGAACAAAATAATGAACTCGTGATTTTAAACCATCAGACTCGTCAGCTGGATCAGCTCCATTCCCAGAAGCAAATGTCGTAGCATCCAGAAATAAGGATAACCATCGTGGGCGAAGACAAGTATGTGGCAAAGGCCATGTTGGAGGAAGTGGACGATATCATGGACGTGGAAGCGGAAGAGATTTCAACACTAGAAGAAATAATAATATTCAGATAAATGAAGGTGGTCGTGCCATAAAGAAGCCGACCGATAATGCTTGTTACAGATACGGTATGAAAGGGTATTTATAACATATATGCCGCACACCAAAGCACTTTTTCGATCTGTATCAAACATCACAAAAGGTCATGATAAATAATGTTGAAACCAACTTCATCAATGATAAAGCTGGCCCTTCCTTTAGCGGCATAAATGAGGAAACTCATATGGATGTCACAGATTTTCTAGTCGATGAACCTTAAATGAGTTGTCAAGGATAATATATATTAAATCTTAATGTTTTCATGTTATCTAATATGTTTTTGTAACAAAACCTATTAGCAGTTTTAATAATCTTGTGTAATATGCTTTTGTTGTATATAAAAGATATTTTAATATATCTTTATTTTATGACACAGAAGATGTCGCATATTGAGAACCAGGATGGAGATATATGTCTACACTACAAAAAAAGTCCACATTGATAGCATATTGTTATAGCACGTTTTACTGAACTGCTATCGTTGATGGGGTTCAAAATTTCCGTACTATATAATAGCATTAAATTAACGCTATGATAGAATTTCACTATGCGGGAAGCTAAAATTAGCTTTTCCGCCAAACACTTAGCGAAAATTTTAGGTTTAGATTCATTTGCTCAAAAAAAAGATTCATTTTCCCTCTTTCACTTCTTATTTTCCCTCTTTCGACTCTCATTTTTCCCTCTTTCACTTAGAACCCTAAGACAAAAATTTCTTGTCCTCTCTTTCTTCTTCCTTTACAGAGAAAAATCCATGACAAAAAAATTGATTCATTCCTCTCTTCTCTCTTTTCTCGTCTCTTTCTCACTCTCTCAAAAGCAAACAACTGTCTTGGTTCATTAATAAAATTGAGCGGTCGTACTGGGAACAATGGTACATCGATCTGAATGTGCTTCAGCCGACTAAATCGCCAACTGGAAAGTCCCACCACTCTAAACTAGTTATGGATCCTAGAGGTAAGATTTGATGAATTTACTCTTTTCATCTCCAGATTTGATGAGATTCGCTGGATTTGTGCTCTGCTGTGTAGTGTAGTATATAAGAACAGATCTCATCTTGGGCGTTTGCAGGTATTTATGTTCTGCCTCAGCCAAGTCGAGTACGAGAGAAGAGAAGGAACACATAACTGTCGTCAATTCAAGACTCGTTACAAGCATCTCAGAGGTATTTAATCTCTGCTCTTAACTTGTTCGACGAAATGCCTGACAGAAACAAACAAAAAAAAGTTTTTTTTCTATTGGTGTTTAGTTTTAACTCAGAAAGTGATCTCTTTTTTCTTTCTTGGTATTTGAAGGAATCCCAAGAGTGGAAGGAGACGAGGATGAAGAGGATATTGATGATACTGAGTACGAGTTTAACGTCGAAGATGAACAAGACAAGCAGACGCATTCTCTTGTACACAGAGTTGTTTCGCTTAGCTTGTGTTTTGGTGGGGAATGTTTCATCTCCGGTTCTCTTGATCGTACTGTTTTGCTTTGGGATCAGAGGGTGGAGAAATGCCAGGTAGATTACCATTATTTTTGACCCATAGGCGAAGATGCAAGTATTATGTCATTGACCTATCAGTATGTAATGGTCATTTGGTTTAACCGTATGGTCTTTTATGAGTCCAAGGAAGGCCTGCTGCAGCATATGATGATCAAGGGTTAGTTTTTGCAATTTCCTTTGGTGGCTACATAAGAATGTTTGATGCGCATATGTACGACAAGGTTTGTTATTAATCATTAGTTACCGATGGTCATGCTGCTTCTTTTGCAGCTTTATGTCCCACTGTATTCTTTTAATCTTATTTAACATTGAACATAATATATCTATTTTCTTATTTGGAAAATTTTGCTTGGATAGGGTTCTTTTGAAATATTTTCCATTGGTGGTGATCCTTCTGAGGCAACTTATCAGAGGTCGCATACGTTGCTAGAAAACTTGTTGAAGAAGGGTTCAGTGCTACTAAACTTAAAGTAAGCCAACGTTGTTTAAGCATATAAACAAGATTACACTCAGTCATCGAAAGTCAGATAGCTGGATTTGTTTTCTTAATGCTGGCTCTTAATAGTATTTTCCTGAATTGAGGTAGTTGACTTTCTCACTCTTCGGGGTTTTCAAGCTATTGATTACTGACTGAAGGATAAACCTGCCTAAAATGACAGGTTGCTCGTCGAGGGAACTCCGTTCAAGATGCTATAGTTCTGCAAGAAGTAAGGAGAGTCGTTGGCGATCAAATTGAACTCCGTGCAGACGCTAATTGTCGCTGGACTCTTGAAGAGGCTTTAAAGTTTGGTTTATTGGTGAAAAGCTGCAATCTACAATATATTGAGGTCTGGTACATTATAAATTATTGCAATCTGTTTGTGTTCTGAAGTATAACGTGAAAATTAACTTATTCTTCTTTTCTAATATAACTTCAGTGAAAAAACTTTTGTATATCTCAGGAACCTGTCCAAAACAAAGATGATCTTATAAGGTTTTATGAAGAAAGTGGATTACCAGTGGCACTTGATGAGACTCTTGATGATTTTGAGGAATGTCCTCTGCGCATGCTTACCAAATACACCCATCCTGGAGTAGTTGCTTTTGTAAGCCACTGGTCATTCGTTTACAACCTTTACATGTCCATGAAATTGCCAAAACATATATTATTTCTTGCATACTAAGTTCTTCTTTCATCAACTCATCGTAGCTCTCTTCTTTAATTAATTTGGAGATTGGTTTTAGTTTTTGTTGGTAGGATCAATAATGTATCGGCTCTATCATGTTAAAATATCGACTCTATCTTATTTCATTTTTTCTTGCAAATCGATTAGTGTAAACTTTGTTTTATCCTACGTGATGTTCGTAGGTTATTAAACCAAGTGTTGTGCGAGGGTTTGAGAATGCCGCACTGATTGCTCGCTGGGCACAGCAGTTTTTGACTTTGTGGAAGAACTAACTTTGTTCTTCAACAAGTTTTCTAGCAAGGTGCTTGACTCGTCTCGTGGAACACTCGTACGCTGTCCGGAGGGAGAACAGAGGAAGACTTAGCGGAAGGTAATAACATAAGAAGAGCTAGATTCACACCTTAGAGTTAGGTAGATAGGATCTTTGGGTGAGCTCATTAGCATTTTGGTGTTGTTTGTATAATGTTAGTTTTATTTTGTTGCATTTTAGTATATGTAACTATGTAAGAATTGTTTTTGATTAATGTAATAATATTATTATCTATGTTGATTATTTATGAGATATAAAAATTATGTAAATTAAATTATAAATATTTTGCAAGAAAAAATTCAAAAAAAAAAATATATATATATATATATATATATATATATATATTCTAATTAATTATATTTATATAGCGATAAAAATATGCTACAACATTAAATATAATAGCACTAAACATGTGTTATAAAAAAAATATTAAAAAACTGCTATAATAGAATGAAGGTATGATAGCATGTCAAAAATGCTATCGTATGGGTGTCACCTATCATAGCTGCGGATGACATAGCATTTGTGAAAGCGCTATGTATGACATACGATAGCATAATTTTCGCGCTGACAATGTACATATTTGTTGTAGTGCTAGCAGACAGTGCTACGACACATACTATCATTAAAGATAGACGATATTTCTCATGTCTCAAAATCAAAGACTTCGCCGAAAGCGTGAGCACCATTTCTGATAATGCAAAAATAATACTAGGCTCTGGGGAAGCTAGTTTTTCAATGCCAAGTGGAACTAAATTTGATATAAATAATGCATTATATTCCCCTAAATCTCACAGAAACTTGATAAGTTTCCAATATATTCGTAGAAATTGATATCACATAGAAACTGTGGATAAGAATGGCATTGAATGTCTATGCATTACGTCCGAGAAAAAAATATGTATTGGAAGAGCTACCGACACCGGATAATATTGCACAAAAATAAACGTTACTGAATCCTATACTATAATAAACAAGGAGGTTTCCAATACCATTAAAGTCTGGCATGGAAGGTTAGGACATCCATGATCAAAATTCTAGTGGTCACCCATTGAAAAACGAAAAAAAAATTCAATCAAGAGAGTTTCCATGTAATGCTTGTTCTCAAGGGAAACTCATCACTCGGCCATCACCAGCAAAAGTGGGGAATGAATCCCCATTATTCTTAGAAATAATACATGGAGATATATGTGGACATATCCATCCACCATGCGGGCCGTTTCGATATTTTATGGTATTAATTGACGCATCTAGTAGATGATCACATGTGTGTCTGTTGACCACAAGAAATACAGCTTTCGCAAGATTCATTGCCAAAATAATCAGGTTGAGAGCACAATTCTATGATTATCTCATAAAAAAGTAAGGCTTGATAATGCTGGTGAATTAACTTCACAAGCTTTCAATAATTATTGTATGTCAATGGAAATCGATGTTGAGCATCCAGTACCCCATGTGCATACACAAAATGGCATGGCCGAAAGTTTAATAAAATGATTGCAATGGATTGCAAGACCACTGATATTGAGAACACAACTCCCAATTTCTGTATGAGGACATGCTATATTGCATGCGACCGCGTTGGTCCAGCTAAGACCAAGTACATATAATACATTTTCTCCTTTACAGTTGACATCTGGTCAAGAACCTAATATATCCCATTTCTGAGTTTTTGGGTGTGCAGTTTATGTTCCTATAGCACCACTGCCAAGAACAAAAACGGGGCCGCAACAGAGATTGAAGATATATGTCGGGTATACATCACCAAGTATAATAAGGTATCTGGAACCACAAACCGGTGCATGTTTACATCACGGTTTGCTGCTTGTCATTTTAATGAAGATGAATGCCCCGCATTAGGGGGAGGATTGAGAGAATCACCAAAAGATAACACATGGTTTACACAATTTTTGGCTTACCTTGATCCTTGTACCAATCAACGCGAGTTGGAAGTTCAGAAAATTATACATTTACAAAGTATGCCAAATCAACACTACAAGAAAAACTGTAAATAGCCACGACCCAACCACGGATTGGTCGTGGCTATTTTTTCAGCCACGAATGGCTACGAAATAGCCACGAAATAACATTCGTGACTATCCGTAGAAAATTAGCTACAAATAGCCACAAAACAGACGTGGAAGAACATAGCCACGATTAGCTACGATAATTTTCGTGGCTACATAGCCACAGCCTGGAGTCGTAGCTATTTGTGGCAAATTTAGCCACGAATAGCAACAAAATATCTGTGGAAGGAATTAGCCACGACCAGACACAAAAAAATTCATGGCAAATTAGACACAAAATTTTTTGTGGCTATATGTAAAGAATATAGCCACGAATTACGAGATAGCCACAGATAGCCACGATTTTATATGTGGCTATTCTCAACTCTAAACCCTAAATATACTCTAAAACCTCAAACTCTAAATCTTCAACTCTTAATCATAAACTATAAAATCAAAATACAAACAATTAATTATATATACATAAAACTATTATTTTCAAATTCAATACCACAATATTCATATCCTAAATTAAGTAAACCATATATATATATGTATAAAACCTTAAACTATAACAAAAAATCTAATAACTAAAACTCTAAAAACTTTAATATATCTAAAATTAGGCTTTAAACTTATAAAAATACATTTTATTTCCAAATCTACTATTTTCAAACTTTAACTTAAAATCTTAATTATAAACTATAAAATTAAAATACAAACCATTAATTTTATATACGTAAAACTATTATTTTCAAATCCAATACCACAATATTCATATCCTAAACATCCTCTAAACCCTAAACAAACTCTAAAACCCTAAATTACAAAAAAATCTAACTACCAAAACTCTAATTCATATAATATATCCATAACTAAAAATTCAATACTTAAAAAAATTCATAACTCTAAACCCTAATTATATACATACAACTAATATTTAAAACATTTTATCTTTTACACTTATAAATTCAAAACCCTAAACCCCAAATAAATCCTAAAACTTTAAATTAAAAAATTAAAGCATACTCAGAAATAAAATTTAAAACTTAAAATAAATAAAAGGTTCATGTAAACCAAAATTAAAATCAAAATTAAACATTTTATTACTTTTTAAATCATTTTAGTTATTATATATACTCATTTTAATTATTTTAAATCATTTTTAAACTTTTTAACACTTTTAGAAGTTTTATCTCTTATAATTTTTACTATTTTAATTTATTTTGAGTATTATACATAAATTAAACCCAATTAATTTTGTCATTGGCTAATATTCTATCACATGGATGATAACACTCTGAGCTGTTAGATTCCATCTAATTTTCAATCTCAGCCGTCGATTTCTTTTAACCCTAATTAATTATGTGTCTCATCTTCTTCCTTCACTCATCTCTCACGAGCCGTAACACTCTCTTCCCCATTTTTTTTGTATCAAACATTTCAGATCTATGAAAGCTTCCTCTCTTCATTCTGTTTTATCAAATCAAGGAACATAATCGTATGGATTGAGAGCTTTACGAATCGTATGAACACGAATCGGACGAAGACGAATCATCACGGCTCTCGTCGCCGGAGCTTCAGCGAGAGAGACGAAGACGAAGATGAGCACAGTCTCCTCATGTGCCGGCACATCTTCTCATCCGTCGTATCTTCCAAGACCGTCAAAATTCCGAGCCGTCAAATCGCAGTCACCGTCGCATGTTCCTCTCCGCCGTCTCTAACTCCTCGCCGAGGCAATACAGCTTCACTCCTGCACCATTCTGAGCTCTTCTCTTCACCCATCTGGAAGTGGTGCGGTATAGAGCCGGAAGTTTCAGAGAATCTCCAGGTTTGTGTTTTCTTTGATTAAATCATTTTCTTCTTCAGATCTGTGACAACGGTTTTAAATTGATATTTTTCTCTTCTTATGGTGTTTGTTTCAGAGGACGATGGTCCAGTGGAGTTATCGGAGGAGGCGAGGCGGAGCCAAAGGAGAAGAGGAGAACGGTTGAAGATGGTTCACGGTAGTCCGACGGTGCCGACGATGGCTTCGGGTCACGGTGGGTCGTCTGTGGCTACAATTTTTTTGTTTATTTGTTTGTTTAATTTAATTATTATTTTTGTTTAATGTATTGTATTTTCTGAAAAAGTAATTATATATTAAATTTTAATTTAATTTATTATTTTTATAATTTTTTCTTATTTTTTTAATACCATAGCCACAAATTGATTGGTAGCTATTCGCGGATATATCCGTGGCTATGAAGCAGTTTTCTTGTAGTGCAATTACCAGACGCATTTACAGATACAAAGTAGGTGACCAAATTATATATATACCCGTTGCAAATTCTCCATCTAGAATTAAAATTCCAAAAGGACGAAGTGATGGGAGCATTGCTAATGAACCCAAGGTTCAGTTAAAAAGGGGGAGGCCATTGGGCTCTAAAGATAAAAAAATCCCCGAAAGGAAAAGAAGTTGGGAGAACAAAATGAAAAGGTTCAATAGGAACCACATCATGAAAAATGTCCTGAAGACATTTGTGAAGTGGTTCATGAAGAACCTGATGAAGAAAAGACTCGAAGTCAAGCATGATACAAAAAAGTGTGAGATTTTAATTAATTAACTCCATGATGGAAAAATATGGATTAGATATGAAATTGATGATGTGGATGGAACATTCTCCTTTTCAATCTCTTAATACATTGATAATGATAATGATGATCTGGATCCAAGGTCCAAATTGGAGTGCAAGTCCTGATTGGGAGAAATTGCAAGAAGCCATGAGAAATGAATTACTCTCCCTTAATAAGAGAAATATTTTTGGACCAGTTAGTATTAAAGCTGCAGATGTAATACCAGTCGGATGTAAATGGGTCTTTGTGAGAAAAAAAAATGAAAATAATGAAGTCACCAGATATAAAGCTCGACTTATGGCACAAGAGTTTTCTCAAAGACCGGGAATTGATTATGATGAAACATATTCCCCAGTAATGGATGCAATCAAATTCAAGTACTTAATGAGCCTAACGACATCGAAAAATATAGAAATGTACCTCATGGATGTTGTGACAGCATATCTATATGGATCACTAGATAATGACATATATATGAAAATCCCATAAGGATTTAAAATCCCAGAACGGTCAAAGATTCTAGAAGAATCTGAGAAAATTCATTCAGTCAAATTACAACGATTACTTTACGGATTAAAAAAATCCGGACGCATGTGGTATAATCGTTTAAGCGAATTTTTGTTGAAGAAATGATTTATAAATAATGCGATATGTCCTTGCGTATTTATAAGGAAATCCCCATCATGATTTGTGATCATTGATTTTTATGTTGATGACCTGAACATCATTGGAACTCAAAAGGAAGTCAATGATGCAAGAAATCATATGAAAGAAGAGTTTGAGATGAAAGATCTTGGAAAGACAAAATTTTGTCTCGGGCTTCAAATAGGGCATTTCCAAGATGGTATATTTGTGCATCAATCAAATTACACCACAAGGGTGTTAAAACGTTTTAATATGGATAAAGAAAACCCTTTGAGTACTCCAATGGTCAATAGATCGCTAAATATTGACAAAGATCCATTTTGACCTTGTGGATATAATGAGGAAATATTAAGTCCAGAAATACCTTATATGAGTGCTATATGTGCACTTATGTATCTTGCAAATTGTACCAGACCAGATATAGCATTTGCTACTAATCTTCTTGCAAGATATTGTTCATCTCCTGCGCACAGATATTGGACCGGGATAAAACATATCATTCGCTATCTCTGAGGTACGATTGACTTGGGATTACATTATGCTCGAAATTCTGCGCTTGGTCTAGTTGGTTTTGGAGATGCAAGATATTTATCTGATCCGCATAAAGCTCGATCGCAAACCGGATACGTTTTCACAATGGGAGGAACTGCGATCTCGTGGCGTTCTCAAAAGCAAACTCTAGTCGCCACTTCTTCAAATTATGCAGAGATAATTGCGCTTCATGAGGCATGTCGAGAATGTATATGGTTGAGATCTATGACTCATCATATACAAGAAAGTAGCGGGATCATCATGAACAAAGAACCAACGAAAGTATTTGAAGACAATTTTGCATGTGTTTCTCAACTCAAATAAAGTTATATCAAAGCGACATAACAAAGCATATCCCCCGAAGATTTTTCTCATATGTTCGAGAGATCGAAAAAAATCAAGAAGTGGACATCCAATATATCCGCTCAAGTGACAATGCAACATATCTTTTCACGAAGGCACTTCCCACTACAACACTCAAGAAACATATACAAAATATCGGAATGCGGCATTTACGAGATTTATGAAGATCAGCTTTTAAGGAGGAGTTTTCGTCACTGTACTATTTTCCTTGTCATGGTTTTTATCCCAATAAATTTTTTCCATGATAAGGTTTTTAACGAGACAGTACATAACCCTAAATGGATAATCAAGGAGGAGTATTAGATAATATCAAATATAATTATCCATTTGTAATTTAATAAAGATATTATTGTAATGTCGGTTTGGTTTGACCGACTCATACTACTACAAAAAGGTACTTGTACCGACTCATACTACTATATATATATATATATATATATATGAATATATATATATACAATCATAAATTTATAACACCGTAGATATTTAGCCAATAGCAACAAAACGAGTTTGTAGATTTAAAATTTTAGATATCAGTCAAACATGTTTTTTTTGTCGGACATAAGAATCTTAGATGGTTATTATCTCTCCTTGAGTAGATTTGATGTTAGGTTTTTTGGATTGTTTGGTAATTTATTTATCTTTTCGAGGAAGAAATTAGAAGTGGAGGCTTGAAAATCCAAATAAACGCCAGAGGAGGAGGAGGAGGAGGAGAGGAGAAGAAGAAGAAGAAGAAGATAAATAAAACCAATCCACATTTTTTTGAGATTTGATCCCCATTTTTCGCATCTCCATCTTTCGCAAAAGATCCAAAAAAGTTTTTGATGAAAAGATGATGTTAATAGAAACCTCTGTTCAAAAACGCGGCCGGGTTGCCGCAAACGCGGCCGCTAAACCGCAAAACCGCGATTATGGTCAACTCGGCCTAACAAATCGCTTGACTATTAATCGCAGTTAATTGCAATTAATCGCCCGCTTAAAGTGAATAGGCGCTTTAAATCGGAGTAATTAACCGATTTATTTTAATGATTTAACTATGTATAAGCCCAATATAGTAAATAGGCTATGGCGTATTAAGGCTTGTTTGACAAGAAACATAGAGGTGGAGAAGCTCTATTTATAAGACCTGTTTTTGGTATCAATTTTCCCGTGTTCTCGATGTGGGATGTATGCTAAAT
This sequence comes from Orychophragmus violaceus, assembly GCA_030180135.1. NCBI lineage: Eukaryota > Viridiplantae > Streptophyta > Magnoliopsida > Brassicales > Brassicaceae > Orychophragmus > Orychophragmus violaceus. The sequence continues at coordinate 100,075,992 of CM058239.1, forward strand.
CTGTTTTCAAGCCATGCGAGTCCCACTTTATGAACTTTTTTATTGTTTCCGTTAGAGTCTTTACTTTGTTAACTTCACAAATTAAATTCATTTACCCTTTTTTGTTACGTAACATTTATTTAACATATGTTCTTTAGAATCTATATTCTTCTTTTATTGTTACATTAATACTGTACACATAATACCAACTTTCCAAAGCAAATAATCGCTTTATTCAAGCATATTTTCTTTATTCTACAATAATCATAAGAAATATACATTACAAATTGATGTTTTCTTTTAATTTTGTTATATTAATGATAAAAATATTTAAAAATATTAAACTATTATTAAAAATTCTGCCCCGCGTATTCTCCGATTAATCCCCGATTTTCCGTCAACTCGCTAGGCCCGGATCATCCGCACGGTAGCGCCTAGCGAGTTTCCGAACAAGGATAGCAACTATAACATATAGTAACTCATATAGATAAAAAGGTATAGCGATGGGTGGTGTTGCTGCTAACATTTTAGTTGGTGCTACTAACATTATATATATATATATATGATATTTTAGATTTGGATCGTTAAAATTTTATTTTGGGGCGCTAAGATTTTATTTGGTGCTGCTAACATTTTGGGTATATATGTTATTTTAGACTTGCATATCTGATAAAATTTGGAGCGCTAAAATTGTATTTTGAGCCGCTAACATTTTATTTAGTATTGTTAACATTTTAGATACATATGATATTTTAAACAAAATGATGATATATTCTCTGATATGTGTATGCGTAAAGATTACAACTTTAAATTTGATTTACATGTCCAAATAAGAAAAAAACATGAATTTTAACTCATAGATCTAAAATATGAGATCTAGCTCAACATATCTTCTCTCCATTAAACGACTGAAACGATGATCTTACAAGATTCATATATACAATTAGAGAAAAACAAATTTATAAATCTCCTAACATAAGATCTCTTACAAAATCAAAAAGAAATCAACAGATCTGAGATGAAAGTTATAATTTTTCAATGAGATACTAAGAACATCGATTCTACTATAGAAAGCCTCGAAATCGATATGCCTCTTGAAATCAAGGATCGAAAAGGAAAAAAAATCTATGCTTACTTATTTTTTTCTTGCAGCTGGGCCTCTTCTGTCTATAGATGTTGAGAATGAGAGAGAGAGACGAACAAAAGCACCAAATAATCTTCTTTGATTTCTTCGAGAGAGAGAGAGAGAGAGAGAGAGAGAGAGAGAGAGAGAGAGAGAGAGAGAGAGAGAGAGAGAGAGAGAGAGAGAGAGAGAGAGAGAGAGAGAGAGAGAGAGAGAGAGAGAGAGAAGAATAAATCAAAGAAGATAAAGCAAAGCAATCCACATTTTTTGAGATCTGATCCCCATCTTTCGCAAAAGATCCAAATTTTTTTTTGCTGTAAAGATGATGTTAATAGCAACTCTAACATATAGTAACTCATATAGATAAAAAAGGTATAGCAATAGGTGGTGTTGCTGCTAACATTTTAGTTGGTGCTACTAAAATTTTATATATATATATGATATTTTGGATTTGGATCGTTAAAATTTTATTTTGGGGCGCTAAGATTTTATTTGGTGCTGTTAACATTTTGGGTATATATGTTATTTAAGACTTGCATATCTGATAAATTTTGGGCGCTAAAATTGTATTTTGAGCTGCTAACATTTTATTTATAATTGTTA